>CAMZMU010000042.1:31437355-31784214 GCA_947311845.1 Poa pratensis
TGGGTATGCCTATCGGGTACCCACACCATGAGGGTACCTGGTGCAGTATCGACTAGGCCCAACCTATCAGAGCCTACATAAAGCCCATGAAGGGAGGCCCACGAAGATGGAGTATCCTCCAAGTTTGGCGAAACAATAGTCGGTTTAGAGTTTCCTTACTTGTAAATCGAGTCGGTTACGAACACCCGAGACCCAGCCTATTATTTAAGGACTGGGAGGGCCATCGAACCAGACCACGTACTTTCAGGCACCAAAACCCTAGCGAGATCGACATCTCGCCGGGACCTTGTAACCATCATATTCACAAAGCAATAACAGACAGGCAGGACGTAGGGGTGTTACCTCCACACGAGGGCCCTGAACCTGGGTAAAATCTTTGCCCTGCTTGTCAGCCGACGATACTTCCAGCTCTACCACGTTCTCTCCCCCATATTCATAACCTAGGGACCTTAACCATGGGTCTTGATGAGTCTACCCCTCGTCAAGTGGCGCCGTCTGTGGGAAAGAATAGCGCTGGACTCGAAGTTTCGCCGGTCCCAACAGCAAACGGCAAATCGCCGATCACACCAGCAAACGGCAACTCGCCGATCTCATCTGCAAACGGCAACTCGCCGGCCATGTCAGCAAACAGCAACTCGCCGATCCAGGCGACACACGGCGACTCGCCGATCCACTCGAAAAGCGGCAGCCTGCCCGCTTCACCTGCAAAAAGCGCATCTGCTCTTCCAATGAATTTCAATCCGCACTCGCCGCCAGCTTCAGGAGGCGTTTTCCGGCCTTGAATCAGGTTTGAGTTTGACTGTTGGAGCATTCAATTTTTTCGTAAACAATCTTGGCACGCAGGACTCGACAGATCCGCAACAACTGGCGCTGGGCGCACTCGAGGCTCCGTCGACTGCGCTCGCCCCGTCGTCGATTCCTGAAGCCTGCTCGCCCGCAACAACCATGTCGACCGGCGAGATCGACAGGTTCATGATGACGGAACTCCAAGGCGAGGAGGCAGAATCAGCATACCGCACAAGCAACGTCGACTTCAACCTACCACTCGACGAGAGTTTCGACTGCGGGATCTCCCTCGATGACTTCTACGAGCCCGCGATTCATAACGACAGCAACGTCGACTCGGAGATCTTCACCAACACCAACCTCGACTCAGAAATCCATAATGGCTTCGCCAACACCGAGATGAGCATAGGCGATGAGCACATCGACAACGAGATTCGCCTCGAAGATCTACTCGATGAACACTGGCTCTGACATGAGCCTCGACGGCGACGTCGAGTCCATGACTGGAATCGACAGCACATACACCTGTCCAGGGTCACGCCCCATCAGGTCTACGTGGCCTTCTCCGCAGAATCATCCGCAGACGCAGCCGCTCGCAGGCCTGCACAATTCCCATGCACGGTAACCATGCCGGATGGGGTCACAACCTTGACAATCACGGAGGAGATGGCAGCAAAAGCAGATAAAGTCATAAAGGAGTGCACAATGATGCCACCAAATTCCACCCCAGAGGAGATGTTGACCTTCCAGTACTTCAACTGGCAGGAGTCAATTCGACTGCAAAACTACCGAGCACGCTCGAAGAGCGCAAAAGGCAGCCAGCCTCTCGAGTGCCCGAAGAAGGGAGCAATCCCTCGGGTCCACAATGCAACCAACCCCACGACCTAGGTCGCGGTTGGCAAGCCTTCCAGAACATGAAAGGGTAGCAATCACCCGTAACCTGTCGTTCATGACAGAGGACGCTAACGGAATCCCAGTGCCCAAAACTGCTGCGGGTGCATTATTCTCCGTAGGTGCTTACCTCAAGGCAATGCAACCTCCGGCGAATGACCCTAACGCAGCCCTGCATCGCCAACAACTCAAATCGCTAGCTCTAGCGGCACAGGCTATACAGCCAGAAGACAAAACTCCAGCAAGGAATCGCGATCGCGACATAGTCGACTCACGACACGCAGCACATCATCGCAGTGGTCGCAGCCACCACTCGGATGAAGGAAGGAGAAGCACGCGCCGGCACAGGTCCAGCAGAAGCAGATCTCGAAGATCCTATAGCAGCGATTCATACTCTGATCGCGAACCAGAGCCATGCGGAGCATTGTGCTTCACTCGACGCATCCGTGAGACGCGGATGCCCAAAGGTTCAAGTTGACAGGCGAACAACCCAAGTACAACGGTCGCCAAGAACCTTCCGGGTGGCTAGAAGATTACAGACTCGCCGTGGCATGCCAGCGTGGCACGAACACCACGGCGATGCAGTACATACGACTCATGCTCGAAGGAACTGCCGCGACTGGCTCAAGGCGCTCCCTCCATCATCATACGACTCGTGGGACGATTTCCGCAGAGACTTCATCAAAAACTTCGAGCCTCTATGTGTGAGCGCCCGAAGACATTCGAAGAATTAAGGCATGCACTCAACGATCAGACGAGTCGTTGAGATCATACATACGGCGGTGGACCGAAATACGCAATTCGGTTGGCAAAGTGTCAGAAGACAGGGCCATGGATGCCTTCACACAAGGTCTCGCCAGGAAGGACTTCAAAGAGGCACTGGTCGTGAAAAGCCAACCTCCCTGGCTGACCTCATCAAAGTTGCGACTGAGTGGGCAGATGGAGAGGATTCTGTACGCAGATCCCGTGCTTCCCCACCACGCGACAACTACGAAAGCGGCAGTCGAGGCCGCAGAGATTCATACAGAGAAGATCGCAGGCGCAAACGTTCCAAACGTCCTTACGACGATAACAGACCCGAGTTCATGGCGGCTGGATACACACAACCCGGGAGACCAAGATAGAAGCAATCGACGCTCGGATGATCGACGGGACAGTCGAGATCGCGAGCAGCGGAGCGACAGCTACAAAAGGCAAGAATGGCGCAAACGCAGCGACGCAAAACCCGAGCGGTCATTCGAGGAAAAGATGGACGACTGGTGCAGATTCCACCTCTTCAAGGGGGACGACGGAAAACTACGCTCCAATCACACCCTAAGGAACTGCAGGGAATTCGACCAAATGGCGACTGACTACATGATACGACTCAAAAGGTACGGCCCAGCACCTGCTCAGCCCACGCCTGCACCCGCACCACAGCCGAACGCTGTGCCCGCTCTCATGGCGCCACAGCCGCCACCGCAACCACCACCACAGCCTGCTCCAGGCGCAAACCTCGCAGGTGCCATACAACCCGTACTACGGGCGGAAGATGATCAATATCCACAGCCCCACGGGCAGATGTACATGATACAAAAGGGTCGCCCCTCAACAGGCAGCAAAAGCTAATCACTCGACAGGTGAACATGGCTGTCATGGCACCTCCTGCCATGCCCGAATTTCTGAAGGGATCGGAAACCATCATAAGCTTCAGTCGAGAGGATCATCCCCCAGCTGTAGTTCGACCAGGGCACGCGGCTCTGGTACTCGACGCGCAAATAGGAGGCTACGCCATGACCAAGGTCTTCATGGATGGAGGCAGCGGCATAAACATCATCTTCGCGGACACGCTCCGCAAAATGAACAGGTCAGTCGAAAACCTCCCAAAATCTTCAAATACCTTCCACGGTATTGTTCCTGGCAAAGCAATTAGCCCAGAAGGCACCATACAACTCGACGTTACGTTCGGGGACAAAAGCCACTTCAGGACAGAGTCGATTGAGTTCGAGGTCGTCGACTGGAAATCACAATACCATGCTATTCTTGGTCGCCCGACGTTTGCTCGATTCATGGCGGTGCCACACTACGCGTACCTCACGCTGAAGATGCCAGGACCAAAGGGAGTCATACTGTCCGTGGAAACTTTCAAAGGTCCGATGCTTGCGACCGCGAGTTCAGCAAAATCTCCGAGATGTTCGGGGTGGAAGAATCACTCGCCGACTGGCGATTTCCAACGACCGCACACTCCTTCCGGAGCATAAGAAGTTGGCAGTCGACAGATCCTTCAATGCTACAAATGACACAAGGTCGCATCAGGTGCACCCGACCGATCCGTCCAAGACAGTCAACATATCTTCGAGCCTGCCTATCGCATAGGAAGGCGCGCTCGTCGAATTCCTCCGTGAGAACTGGGAAATATTTGCGTGGTGTCCAGCCGACATGCCAGGTATTCCCAGGGAATTCGCCGAGCACTCTCTCCAATTGTTTCCAGATGCAAAGCCAGTCAAGCAAACGATGCGTCGAATCTCCGGCCCAAAGCGAACCGCAGTCGAATCTGAAGTCGACCGGTTACTCGCAGCAGGATTCATTAGGGAAATCAAGAAATCACAATGGGTGGCCAACCCCGTACTCGTAGAAGAAGCATACAGACATCCTTCGGATGTGCGTGGACTTCACAGCGCTGAACAAGTGCTGTCCAAAGGATCACTTCCCGCTACCCCGAATCGACCAGATCGTCGACTCCACCGCCGGATGCGCACGACTCTCCTTTCTGGATGCTTACTCAGGTTATCACCAGATAAGGATGAAGCAAGAAGACGAAGAAAAAACGGCGTTCATAACCCCACTCGGGGTCTACTGCTACACAACTATGCCCTTTGGGCTCAAAAACGCGGGTGCAACATACCAGCGCATGATGCAGGACTGCCTCAAAAAGCAAATCGGACGCAACGTCCAGGTCTACGTGGATGACATTGTCATTACCACAAGGGGAAGAACACACACTACTCGACGATTTGAGGGAGACGTTCGCAAACCTCAAACGCTTCCATATCAAGCTCAATCCTAAGAAGTGCACGTTCGGCGTTCCAGCCGGGCAGCTCCTAGGGTACCTAGTCTCTGCCCGTGGAATCGAAGCAGACCCGGAGAAAATACAGGCCATCCTCACAATGCAAAGGCCTTCAAAGCTTCACGATGTGCAGAAACTAGCAGGACGAGTAGCAGCGCTCAGTCGATTCATCAGCAAACTGGGTGAAAAGGCTCTACCATTCTATCGACTGATGAAGAAGGCGGACAAGTTCGAGTGGACGCCAGAAGCTGAAGCAGCCTTCACAGATCTCAAGCGGATCCTCACAAGCCCTCCGATCCTCGTCGCACCTAAGGAACGGGAACCACTCTACCTGTATGTCTCGGCTACAAACAGGGTGGTGAGCACCGTACTGGTAGTCGAACGCATGGAGGAGGGGCACATCCAAAGCATACAACGTCCAGTCTACTACCTGAGCGAGGTTCTCTCCATATCAAAACAGCGGTACCCGCACTATCAAAAGCTGGCATACGCTGTATTCATGTCCTCAAGGAAGTTGACACACTACTTCACCGAGCACCCGATCACCGTGGTAAGTAACTCAGCAATCGGTGATATCCTCACAAACCCCAATGCAACGGGTCGAGTCGCAAAATGGCTCATCGAGCTGGCTCCAAGAGACATCAAGTACGAGCACCCGAAGGCTATCAAAGCACAAGTCCTACCCGACTTCACAACCGAGTGGATAGAGGCCCAATTACCTGGAGCACCAGACGTGTCCAATTCCTGGACCATGTACTTCGATGGGTCCAAGAAACACGAAGGCGCAGGCGCAGGCGTCATCCTCATATCACCAAAAGGGGACAAGCTACGTTATGTTTTGCAGATGGGATTCAAACTACCCTCCAATAACGAGGCTGAATACGAGGCTCTGATCCATGGCATGCGGATGGCAAAAGCACTTGGGTGCACTCGATTGATGATCTACGGCGACTCCAATCTCGTGGTGCAGCAAACAATGAAGGCCTGCGACGCAATCGCGGACAACATGATCGCTTATCGCGACCTGTACAACACACTGAGGGCAGCTTCGAGGGCTGTGAGTTGAGGCACATAGGAAGGGAAAGTAACGAAGAAGCAGACATGCTAGCCAATCTTGGCTCAACTGGCGCACAAATTCCACCTGGTGTCTTCCTCGAGCGCATCGAACACAGATCTATCAAGGAGAAACGAGAGCCTCCTCCGTCGACTACGCCAGCCAAAAGCAAAGCGCCAGAGAGGACCCCCCAGTCGAGGTACTCCTCATTGAGCCAACTTGGACTCAACCTTTTCTGGCTTACATACTCCGGGCGAGCTACCAGATGACATAACCGAGTCCCGACGCGTGACTCGAAGATCAAAAGCATACACCGTTATCAACGGCGAGTTATACAAGCGCAGCATATCAGGTATGTTCCAAAGATGCATCGCATTCGAAGATGGCCAAGCCATACTTCGAGATATTCATGCAGGTACCTGTGGGCATCACGCCAGCAGTCGATCACTCGTAGCCAAAGCCTTTCGCGCAGGGTTTTACTGGCCTACAGCACTCAAAGACGCGGAGGACATAGTCAAAAGGTGCGTCGGCTGCCAGAAATTCGCAACAAGCCGCACGCACCCGCATCGGCGTTGAAGACATACCGCTGGCCTGGCCTTTCGCCCAATGGGGGCTCGATATGGTTGGGCCACTCAAAAAATCATCGCATGGCGGGCATACTCACCCTGGTGGCAGTCGACAAGTTCACAAAGTGGATCGAGGCGGTCCCCATCACAAATTCGACTGCTACTACGGCAGTCAACTTCATAAAGAGCATCATCTACCGCTTCGGTGTCCCAAACAGTATCATCACTGATAACGGCACAAACTTCACGGCTGAGGAGTTCAAAACCTTCTGCAAAGAGCAGGACATTACGCTCAACTACGCATCCGTGGCCATCCACAATCCAATGGCCAAGTCGAAAAGGCCAATGGACTTGTGACGGTGGGATCAAGAAGCGCCTCCTGGTGCCACTCAAAAGAGCTGCGGGTGCTTGGGTCGAAGAACTACCATCTGTGCTATGGAGCCTACGCACAACTCCCAACACTTCTACGCAGTTCACCCCATTCTTCATGGTCTATGGTGCAGAGGCAATTCTGCCATCAGATGTAAGGTTCAATGCCACGAGTTGAAGCATACAATGAAGAAGACGCGGAAGAAGCACTCGAAGACGCAGTCGACTTGCTCGATGGCGCGCGACACGGCCTTGGCCCGCACAGCTGTTTACCAGCAGGACCTTCGCAACTACCACAGCCGTCGACTGCGCACCAGGTCCTTCGTCGTTGGCGACCTGGTTCTTCGACTGAAGCAAAAGAAGGTGCACAAGCTCGCTTCCCCATGGGAGGTCCTTCATCATCACGGAGGTCCTTGGTGGAGGCGCATATCGACTGAAGCACGCGAAGACAGGCGAACTCTCTCATAATCCTTGGAACGTTGCGCATCTGCGCCGTTTCTACGCATAAAGTGCTCA
Source organism: Poa pratensis (assembly GCA_947311845.1). Taxonomy (NCBI): domain Eukaryota; kingdom Viridiplantae; phylum Streptophyta; class Magnoliopsida; order Poales; family Poaceae; genus Poa; species Poa pratensis. Next base: position 31,444,584 of record CAMZMU010000042.1, read on the forward strand.
CAGTCATACAATGTAATAGGCTATATGTCGGATGGCTGCAGGTTTCAGACGCGCTCTTTTCCTTACCAGGGTACCTAAGGGGACTGGAAGGTTTTTAATGAGGCGGCCTGCAGCCTAACATTCAAAAGAGGAATAAAATCAATGTTCCTTCGACTTCTTTGTGGCTACTACCCGCATAATTCATACCTTAACCGCACCCGAAACCCTCGGGGGCTGTGTTATCGATCAAATGAGCTCTCGCTCTTGCAGAAACACAATGCCTTAGCCGCACCCGAATGCTCGGGGGCTGCGTAACAAGGATCCAAACAAAGAACACAAAAACTCTGCAGCCGCACTCGAATACTCGGGGGCTGCACAGTCATTGGTTCAAACCAACACATATTTCACAAACCCCGCTCGACTGACTCGGGGGCTCGAAAAAAATCAAAGTATACAAACTATACAATATACAAAGAGTCAAAAATTACACTCGGGGGCTGCCCCCTATACAAAAATTGCACTCGCAAACTATTCTAATCCTCAGGCTCGTCCTTTACGGGCAGCTCGGGACCGCAAAGCTGTTCGCGAGTGCACTCGATTAGTGTCTCCGCAGCTTGGATCGTGTCATCCAGGTCTTTTGTTCGAGAACCTCTCCGGCTGCAGGTGTCCGCAACACCAACCTTGGTTTTCGACTACGCATATACGCCATTGCAGCGTTGGCTCCAATCACAAGTCTCTGAGACAGCAACTCTCGAATGGGATTTGTTTGACGGAAGATGTTCAACAAAGCACGAATCCCTTGTGGTTGTGGCCCCGCAGGAAAAAGAGTCTCGTTCAGGCGAATAAACGCTGCCCGGCATAACTCCAGCAGTTCAGCACTTCGCCAGACGCGATCCTTCAGGGTGGCGAGTATGCGGGCATGGTACCTATCAAGCCAAAAGTGTTGACGCCCAGTCGTAGGGTCGTCAACCACGCTATCCAGACGCCCTTCCACGCGAATCTTTTCAGCCTGGAAGTTGTCGACAAAGCCTACAAACACGGGCGCACCAGTCAGATCAAAAGGAAAAGCTACGCAAAAAGCTTGTAAACAGAGCAAGACTCGAACTTACACTCGAGTTGCCTGTTCACAAGATCCATCTCCCCGAGCATATTCCTCGCGTTGGGTGGCCAACGCGGGTCTCGCCCTCAATCGATTCAGCTCAGCCTGGGCGTCCTTCAGATCTTGCTCCATTCTCACAAATTTGGCCTTCATATACTCCATCACCTTGGCATCATTTACCACCTGACCCTGGGATCGGGTGGTGATTGGAGCCTGCGAGGAACTAGTCGCAGTAGCAGGTTCTCGTGACTGTTCAAAGAGCATAATCACAAACACAAAGTTTGTGTCAGAAGCTAAAACTCATGTCATAAGCATACAACTCTTCGAGTGAAAGACATTAGCAAAAGATTTGCATAAACAAGGTAGCACAAACAAAGCGCAGACTCGCGCAGTTCAGAAGGTATCATTACAAGGCATAAAAAACAAAAGGGTACAGCTACCCTAAACCTAAGGATTCGATTTCCTAAGCAGACGATTGGCAGTCTCGAGTGCCCGGCGCTCCATGGTGGTCATAAAAACCTCGGCCAGTCGCGCGGCGGCTCCGCTCACCCCCTTCAGAGAAATGGGCTTCCCATCTGGCTTCCGAGGGAACGCAGACAGTGCTGCCTCGTAGTCGCAATCTATCCCATGTCCCATAAGAAGCTTGATGGTGGACTCGGATCCGCGTACCGTGTTGGCGCGAGCGAAACCGCCATGGTGGACGTCCCGGGGCCAAACACGTCGGCGAAGTCGTCCGCCGTCGACGGCACTACGCCAGTCGGGAACACCACCTTGTATACAGCGCCAAGTGTACTCGTCGATTTGGCGAGTGCATCTTCGCCTGGTTGCATAGGGCGCCTAAGCCGCCCACAGCCTGTTCCAGCGAAAGATCGTCACTCGACGTCCGCAGAGGCCGGTGCGCCAAAGCTTCTGCACAATTCAAAAAGGCAAAAGTCATTTCATGACACTCGACAGTTATATCATCATATCAAAAGGAGAAAAGATTACTTACCTCCCATGGCCTGCGCGAGTGCCGCGAGCTGGTCAGCATATCCTCGCTCGCGTGCAGCGGCTGAGTTGGTGGCGGCAGCCAGCTCTTTCTTCGACTCTTCGCGCTGCGCGGCGAGTGCATCTTCCAGCTCCTTCTTCTCGCCTGGCCCAGCAAAATCACGTGCATTCAATACTCGACAAAATCAAGCATTGCAAAAAGAAATTAGCAAAACAAAAGCAAAAGGGAGAACTCACGACTGAGCCGCTCTAGCTCGGCGCGCATGGTATCCCTCTCCTGCTCCATGGACATAAGCCTTGGCAGAATCTGCCAAGGTGTGGTAGAAGGGCTGCAAGCACACGAATTCAGCAAAAATTCAAACTCTCACAGACCTACAATAAACGGGTCAAGCAAAAAGCTACTTACGTGGTTCATCCACGGCTCAGGAGCCGCGACTGATGTCCCGACATCTGGAGTTGCCGCCTTGGCTGTCTCAACGACAGTCAGTGGCCATTGCTGGGCAGCCTCGTTTCCAGTCGGTGCATAATTCGAGTGCTCCAGGGTTGGAACATTCTCGACTGGAGGAGTCCCAGGCTGATTGTTTTCAGCGCTGTGGGCAACACAACAAACAAAAGGTGGTCAGCACAAATATGTGACAGCACAAAATTGTCATATATACTCAAAAAACACATACCTGTGTTCCTCATCCTCCTCATCTTCGGAGTCGCCAAAAATTGGGCCTCCAAAAGCTGGGGTACCACTCGACTGAAGAGGAAGAGTTGACTCGTTGAGCACGCACGCAAAGGAGCGGCTTGGAAAACAGGTGGTGAGCCTGATTCCTCGTCATCCTCAAGTCCTGCCCCTCGCGGGTGAACTCACAGCAGAAGGCGCCTTCTTGGCCAGTCGACGCCGCTTCGGTGGTGCGGGTATCGACTTCTTGGTCAGCGGTGGCCTTGTCTTCAGATTGGACCTCTTCTGCTGCTTCCTCCTCGACCTCCTCCACATGTGAAGTGGTGGCAGAAGGGATGGGCGACTGATCCCCTTTCGGGTCACCACCACTGTACCTGGGTTTCTTCAGTCTCGCCATTTTCAGGCAGAGGAGGAAGGGAGGCAGCAGTCGAGTGACCCTGCATAGCATACATCACAAATTGCAAAGTCAGAATCAAAAATCGCATATCGCAGAACATACGAGTGGCAAACTCTTCATTGCAAGCAGGCTATAACACATACATACCTCAAGCAAAGGGTTTTCCAACCCATATGGTTCAACAGGGCAGTCGACGTTGCAAGTGTCGGCTGCCGTCAGATTGGTGATGTGCCGCACATGCGTCAAGCTCATTCCTTGACAGCTCCTCTGGGCTCATCCGAGTGGAGTCACCCGCGCCCTCATACTCCCACATGGGGTGCGCTCGGGCACGGAGTGGCCACACCCGCCTCTTCACAAAGGTGGCGATCAAATGGATGCCTGTGACCTTGTCCAGCATGCCTCCGATCCGAGCCAGCAAAGGGCTTGCCTCCTCCATTTCTTCGGCTGAGAGTTGGTGATCCCACGCCTTGGTCCTGGTGAAAGCAGCAGTCGAGAAAGGGGCGGCTGCATCCTGCTCGACAGTCGCATAAAACCACCCCTTCCTCCAGCCTTGGGCGGAGTCGACGGTCTTCAGGCGGAAGTAGCGGGTGTCGCTGCGCACCTGGATTCCACAGCCGCCAACGGGGTAGGTGCGACCACCTCCTCTGTTCGGCCGTACCATGAAGATGGCTTTCCACAGCGCCCAGCTGGGTGCGACGCCGAGGAAGCACTCGCACAGCGTGATGAAACACGCGATATGCATAATGCCATTTGGGGTGAGATCATGGATCTGCACCCCGTAGGCAAAAAGAAGACCACGAACGAAGTCGTGGAGGGGAAGCGAAAAGCCCCTAGGCAAAAACTCCGCAAAACAAACACGCTCGTTGGCGCGTGGTTCGGGGAGTACCTCCTTGGGCGCGGCGCGCGGACGGCGAGCTGCTCCGCGGGTGGCAGATACCCCTGCTCGCGGAACTTGACCAAATGGGCGTCCTTGATGGTGGACTTCGCCCAGTCCCCGCTGCCCTTCTTCAGCGCGCGGACGCAGATGTACCCGCCACGGTCTTCTTGCCCTTGGCCGCATCGGTCGCGGCAGCGGCGGCGGCACCACGCTTGGAGCCTCCACCTTTCGCCATTGACGATGGATGAGGGTGGAGAAGAGAGCTTGGGCGCAGAGCAATGGAGGTGGGCGCGAGGAGGAAGATGAGACGGGGCGGCGCAAAGAGGCAAATGGCAAGTAAAAAATTCTGCCAGCGCTGTCTCCCCTATTTACCACAGATCGCAAAACGATCGCAACCGTCAAAACAAAGGCATACGCTCCGCGCGAAATCTAGCCATACACGTGGCGGCCGCGGAGGGCAACCGTCGCAGGCCACTCCGCCCACTACGCACGGGAAACTAGGAAATCATCATCACGCCCCGTGAAAACCGCGCCAGAGCGGTCAAATCAAGTCCAAACGGCGCTATACTTGGTCAGCTCTGCAAAAATGGGCCCACACAGAAGTGTCACGTCCCATCAGTCTTACCAGGCACGCCACCGCTTGTCAGAGATGGCAGTCGCAAAATGCGTCATTGCTGACGTTATTCATATTGCACAACTGGCACAAAAGTCACTCGATGATTCATTCGAATGATGTCACACCATAAACTCGATGGGTTTTCCAGCAAAGGTCATAGATGCCAGTCGAAGGACTTTCGACTGCAACATCATACTCCCATCGGGAGCATATCAAAAATTTCTTTGACTAATATGTGCAGGTAAAAGATTTTGAGATTATCCTCCATTGCAAGCAATAAAGCACAATCTCGGGGGCTACTCCCATCGGGAGCGCTGTCGCGCACCCGATAAATTATGGCAAAGTATCAGTCGACAAATTCATTCGACTCAGTTCATAAGCAAAATCATACTCGAAATATTCCCGAGTTGATCCGACGATCCTTGGATGCTGCATGCATAGTGCAAAGGTAAGACCCGCCGATCAGTCGAGCTGGGCTAAGGACCGCTCCAGCAGCGTTATCCTTAAGTGTCCGTGTCAGCAGACATGATGAATATCCCCGACGGACGCGTTGGGTAGATTCAAAATTATGCTGCAGTTCGATTCCGTAAGACCTCAACGGCCGTTTCGAGTCTGTCCAGTTTGTTCCAGATTCGAGTCCGGGGACTCGAGTTTGATTGAAAGCTAGTATGGTTTTGCCACAAATGGTAGTTAACTGGCCCCGATCCGTCGTGTGTGCCGGGCCTGCTAAGCTAATATCCCTTGACTATCATAAGCAAAAACTCATAGTCGATGAAACACTCGACATAGCCAACATGTGCTATTTCATAAGAATTCTAAATACAGATGCAAAAAATGTAACGTGCATGATGTGAGTCCATGCCCGACTCTTCGAATCAGACAAGTACTCGGGGCTACTGACATGGGTATGCCTATCGGGTACCCTACCATGAGGGTACTGGTGCACGTATCGACTAGGCCCAACTATCAGAGCCTACATAAAGCCCATGAAGGGAGGCCCACGAAGATGGAGTATCCTCCAAGTTTGGCGAAACAATAGTCGGTTTAGAGTTTCCTTATTTGTAAATCGAGTCGGTTACGAACACCCGAGACCCATCCTATTATTTAAGGACTGGGAGGGCCATCGAACCAGACCACGTACTTTCAGAGCCACCAAAACCCTAGCGAGATCGACATCTCGCCGGGACCCTTGTAACCATCATATTCACAAAGCAATAACAGACAGGCAGGACGTAGGGGTGTTACTCCACACGAGGGCCCTGAACCTGGGTAAAATCTTTGCCCTGCTTGTCAGCCGACGATACTTCCAGCTCTACCACGTTCTCTCCCCATATTCATAACCTAGGGACCTCGACTATGGGTCTTGATGAGTCTACCCCTCGTCACTGAGCCACATGGAGCTCTGTGCTTCACTCGACGCATCCGCGAGACACGGATGCCCAAAGGGTTCAAACTCACATCTGAACAGCCCAAGTACACGGGTCGACAGGAACCTTCCGGGTGGCTGGAAGATTACAGGCTGGCTGTCGCATGCCAGCGAGGCACGAACACCACAGCCATGCAGTACATACGACTGATGCTCGAAGGCACAGCCCGCGACTGGCTCAAGGCCCTACCTTCATCAAAGTACGACTCGTGGGATCACTTCCGCGATGACTTCATCAAAAACTTCGAGCCTCTGTGTGAGCGCCAAAACGTTCGAGGAACTGCGGGCCTGCGTGCAACGATCAGACGAAAGGCTGAGGTCATACATTAGACGATGGACTGAGATACGCAACTCAAGTCGGAGTAATATCAGAAGACATGGCCAGGGATGCCTTCATAATGGGACTCGCCAGGCATGACCTCAAAGAAGCACTCGTCGCAAAAAGCCAACCTCTGTGGCTAACCTCTTGATGACCGCGACTGGGGGCAGATGGAGATGATATGGCGCGCACAACCAGCGGGTCCTTACCCCGTGACAATCATGAAAGCGGCAGTCGAAGCCGCAGAGACTCATACAGGGATGATCGAAGGCGCAAGCGTTCAAAACGTCATTACGACGACGTTAGACCCGAATTCATGGCGGCTGGATTCTCTACACCACGCAATGACCAGGACAGAAGCGACCAGCGATCAGAAGATCGGGACAGTCGCGAAGATCGACGGGACAGTCGAGACACGACCGTCGAGATAGCGAGATCGGGCAACGCTCGTGATAGCTGTAAGAGGAAGGATTGGCGCAAGTCACGGGCACAATCTGAGCGATCATTCGAAGAAAAGATGGACGCTGATTGAGATTCCCACCTGTAAAGGGGGACGACGGAAAACTGCGATCCCACCACTCGATGAGAAACTGCAGGGAGTTCGACCAAATGGCGACTGATTACGTAAATCGCAGAAAGGCAGCAGCCGCACAAGCACCTGCACCCGTGCCTCAGCAAAACAACGTGCCTGTTCTGATGGCACCACCTCCACCACCACAGCCTGCTCTGGCGGAAACCGCGCGGGTGCCATACAACACATACCTCGGGTGGACGAGCCGCAGTACCCTCCACCCCAATGGGCAGAATGTACATGATACAGAAGGCCGACCTTCCAACAGGGAGCAAAAACTTCGCACTCGACAAGTAAACATGGCGGTCATGTCACCCCTCGCGGTAACAGAATATTTGAAAGGAGCCGAAATTACAATAAGCTTCAGCAAAGAGGACCACCCTCCATCGGTTGTTCGCCCAGGGCACTCCGCTCTGGTACTCGACGCGCAAATTGGAGGCTACGCTATGTCAAGGTCTTCATGGACGGGGGGAGCGGCATAAACATCATCTTCGCAGATACGCTCCGCAAAATGAATAGGTCAGTCGAAAACCTGCCAAGATCCTCAAATACCTTCCACGGTATCGTTCCAGGGAAAGCAATAAGCCCAGAGGGCACCATACAACTCGACGTAACGTTCGGGACAAGCACCACTTCAGGACAGAGTCGATTGAGTTCGAAGTGGTCGACTGGAAGTCACAATACCATGCTATACTTGGACGCCGACGTTCGCTCGATTCATGGCGGTGCCACATTACGCATACTCCAGCTGAAGATGCCTGGACCAAAAGGAGTAATCACAGTTAAGGGGAACTTCCAAAAGTCTGACTCTTGTGATCGAGAATTCAGCAAAATCTCTGAGATGTTTGGCATGGAAGCAACACTCGCTGATCTAGCGGTCTCCAACGATCGAACACTTATGCCAGAGCACAAAAAGGTGGCAGTCGACAGATCATTCAATGCCACCAATGACACAAGATCGCATCAGGTGCACCGACTGACCCGACCAAGACAGTCAATGTCTCGTCGAGTCTGCCTATCGCATAGGAAAGCGCGCTCGTCGAATTCCTCCGTGAGAACTGGGATATATTTGCATGGTGTCCAGCAGACATGCCAGGTATTCCCAGGGAATTCGCCGAGCACTCTCTCCAGCTACTTCCAGATGCTAAACCAGTCAAGCAAACAATGCGCCGCATATCCGGCCCAAAAAGAACCGCAGTCGAAGCCGAAGTCGACAGGCTACTCGCAGCAGGATTCATCAGAGAGATCAAGAAATCACAATGGGTGGCCAACCCGTACTGTAGAGAAGAAGCACAGACATCCTTCGGATGTGGTAGATTTTACAGCACTCAACAAGTGTTGTCCAAAGGATCACTTTCCACTACCTCGAATCGACCAGATCGTCGACTCCACCGCCGGGTGCGCTCGCTTGTCCTTCCTGGATGCCTACTCGGGTTACCACCAGATAAGGATGAAGGAAGAAGACGAAGAGAAAAACGGCGTTCATAACCCCACTCGGGGTCTACTGCTACACCACAATGCCTTTCGGGCTCAAGAACGCAGGCGCAACATACCAGCGCATGATGCAAGATTGCCTCAAGAAGCAAATTGGGCGAAACGTCCAGGTCTATGTAGATGATATCGTCATCACCACAAGAGAGGAAAACACACTACTCGATGACTTGCGAGAGACATTCGCAAACCTCAAACGCTTCCACATCAAGCTCAACCCGAAGAAGTGCACGTTCGGCGTGCCAGCCGGGCAACTCCTCGGGTATCTAGTCTCAGCTCGAGGAATCGAGGCGGACCCGGAGAAAATACAGGCCATCTTGACGATGCAAAGGCCTTCAAAGCTCCATGACGTGCAAAAATTGGCGGGTCGAGTAGCAGCGCTCAGTCGATTCATCAGCAAGCTAGGCGAAAAAGCACTCCCGTTCTATCGACTGATGAAGAAAGCAGATAAGTTCGAGTGGACGCCAGAAGCCGAAGCAGCCTTCACGGACCTCAAGCGAGTCCTCACAAGCCCTCCAATCCTCGTAGCACCAAAGGAACGCGAGCCACTATACCTATATGTCTCTGCAACTAACAGGGTGGTAAGCACTGTTCTAGTGGTCGAACGCAGAGGAGGGGCACGCGCCAAAGCATACAACGCCAGTCTATTACTTGAGTGAAGTGCTCTCCACATCAAAGCAGCGGTACCCGCACTATCAGAAGCTGGCATACGCCGTGTTCATGTCCTCAAGGAAGCTGACGCATTACTTCTCCGAGCACCCGATCACTGTAATCAGCACTTCAGGGATCGGGGACATCCTCACAAACCCCAATGCGACTGGGCGAGTAGCAAAATGGCTCATCGAGCTAGCACCAAGAGACATCAGGTATGATTACCCGAAGGCCATCAAAGCACAAGTTTTACCCGACTTCCACACCGAGTGGATTGAAGCTCAGCTCCCAGGAGCACCAGATGTGTCCAATTCCTGGACTATGTACTTTGATGGCTCGAAGAAAAACGAAGGCGCAGGCGCAGGTGTCATCCTCATATCACCAAAAGGCGACAAGCTCCGCTACATACTGCAAATGGGATTCGAGTTCCCATCCAATAACGAAGCAGAATATGAGGCTCTGATCCATGGCATGAGGATGGCCAAAGCCCTCGGGTGCACTCGACTGATGATCTACGGCGACTCGAATCTGGTGGTGCAGCAAACAATGAAGGCTTGTGACGCAATCGCAGATAACATGATCGCCTACCGTGACTTGTACAACATCATGGAGGGCAGCTTCGAAGGCTGCGAGTTGCACATAGGGCGTGAAAGCAATGAAGAAGCAGATAAGTTAGCCAACATTGGTGCGACCAAAGCACCAGTGCCACCTGGTGTCTTCTTCGAGCGCATAGAACACAGATCAATCAAAAAGAAGGGAACTCCTGCACCAGCCGCACCAGCCAAGAGCAAAACACCTAGCACAGAGGACCCACCAGTCGAGGTACTCCTCATCGAGCCAACTTGGACTCAACCCTTCCTCGCGTACATACTCCGCGGCGAGGTACCCGAAGACTTCACAGAGTCAAGACGCGTCACTCGACGATCTAAAGCATACACTGTCATCAACGGTGAACTTTACAAACGCAGCATATCAGGTATGTTCCAGCGTTGCATAGCATTTGAAGATGGCCAAGCCATCCTTCGTGATATTCATGCAGGTACTTGCGGGCATCACGCCAGCAGTCGATCACTCGTAGCCAAGGCCTTTCGCGCAGGCTTCTACTGGCCCACAGCACTCAAAGACGCGGAGGACATAGTCAAAAGGTGCATCGGCTGCCAAAAATTCGCCACAAAGCCGCACGCACCCGCATCGGCGTTGAAGACAATACCATTGGCCTGGCCTTTCGCCCAGTGGGGGCTCGATATGGTTGGGCCACTCAAAAAATCCTCCCATGGAGGGCATACTCACCTTCTGGTGGCGGTCGACAAGTTCACCAAGTGGATTGAAGCAGTACCCATCACAAGTTCGACTGCCGCTACAGCAGTCAATTTCATAAAATCCATCATATACCGCTTTGGTGTGCCAAATAGCATTATCACTGACAACGGTACAAACTTCACGGCTGAGGAATTCAAATCCTTCTGCAAAGAGCAAGATATCACGCTCAATTATGCATCTGTGGCGCACCCGCAATCAAACGGCCAAGTCGAAAAGGCCAATGGGCTCGTAACAAGTGGAATCAAGAAGCGCCTCCTGGTGCCACTCAAAAGGGCTGCGGGTGCTTGGGTAGAAGAGCTTCCGTCTGTGCTATGGAGCCTACGCACAACACCCAATGCCTCAACGCAATTCACTCCATTCTTCATGGTCTACGGCGCAGAGGCAATTCTGCCATCAGACGTAAGGTTCAACGCACCAAGAGTCGAAGCATACAATGAAGAAGATGCAGACGAGGCACTCGAAGACGCAGTCGACTTGCTAGAAGAAGCACGTAACACGGCGCTCGCACGCACAGCTATTTATCAGCAGGACCTCCGCAACTATCACAGCCGTCGACTGCGTACCAGGTCCTTCGAGGTTGGCGACCTGGTACTTCGACTGAAGCAAAAGAAGGTGCATAAACTCGCTTCTCCATGGGAAGGACCCTTTATCATCACCGAGGTCGTTGGTGGTGGAGCATATAGACTGAAGCACGCGAAGACAGGAGAACTCTCGCATAATCCTTGGAACGTTGCGCAGCTGCGCCGTTTCTATGCTTAGATTGATCAGTCGAACAATGTAATAGGCACATATGTCGGATAGCTGCAGGTTTCAGACGCGCTCTTTTCCTTACCAGGGTACCTAAGGGGACTGGAAGGTTTTTAATGAGGCGGCCTGCAGCTTAACATTCAAAAAAGGAATATAATTCATGATTCCTCATATTTCTCCCTGCTTACTACTCGCATAAATTGATTTCACAAAATTAGCCTCACCCGAGCACTCGGGGGCTGCGCTATCTCAAAAAGCATGTGTTTCCGCTTGTTCACAACATAATACCCCAGCCGCACTCGAATACTCGGGGGCTGGGTCATAAAAATCATACATAAACACAAAAGTTGCTCAACCACACAATTATTCGAGGGTTGAGCCTAGAAGCATCAAGTGAAGCTTCAAGTATTGCAAAAATTCATAACCGCACATAAATAGTCATGGACTGTGCAGCTTATGTTTGATACTCTAAAATATTTCTATCAAGTTCACTCAAAATACACGGGGGCTGGATAGTCCTAATTTTACAGCATGTTGCTTCATACACCCCGCTCAACAGGCTCGGGGGCTGCATACGTGTAAACAAATAATGTACAATAATCACAAGTGTTGCGTTTTACACTTTGGAGTTACTTCCCATACACATAACCTACTCAACAGGTTCTTCCTTGGGTTCGGTCCATTTTTCCTCCTCCTTCAGCACACGATGGATTAGGACCAGTGCGTCCACTCGTGTCTCTTGGTAGTGCTCCTCCATCGGCACAGGACCACCACCTGGTAAGGGTGCGGGTCCCATCGCAATCCTTTTCAAATCAAGGTGCGGAAGGTGCGATCGCACAAAGGCAAGAGCAACGTTAGCCCCGCTAATCAGTTGCTCACGCACAAACTTCTTGATCGCCTTGCCTTTTCGAAATTTCTTCAGCAAAGCCACAAGGCCCTGTGGTTGCTCATTCAAAGGAAACAAAGCTTCGTGGACTCGAAATAAAGCCAGCCTGCAAGTCTCCAGTCGAATGGCTGTGCGCCAAGCACGGTCCAGAAGCCTTACCAAAATGGCACTCTTCTCCCTGTCTGACCAGAAGGGGTGGGCGGAGTATCAGTGCTACTCGCATGACCATCGAGTCGATCCTGAATTCGTGCCTCCTCCTTTATTGGGTCAGAACAAACACCTGCGCAAAAGCAAAGGGCTCATCATCGCCCAGTCGAGTCACCTTGCTAAGAAGAGATCTCGATGATTCAAAAATGTCTTACATTCGAGTTGCAGATTTACTCTCTCCAACTCCTCAAGCAAAAAGGCTTCTCGCTCTGTAGTTGGGATGACCTCGACTGCAACTCAGCATACGCATCTTGCGTTTCCTTCAGCTCGCGAGTAACTTCGGAAAGCTTTTGATGAAGAAAGTCCATAATTTTCTGGTCATTAACGCTTCGTGACTTCGAAGAACCACCCACAACAGGGCCAGTCGATGGTTTAGAAGCTCGGTTCTACAGTCAGAATAATTCAATGCATAAGGAAGCATAAAAGAATTCAAACAAAAGGCTCGGGGGCTGCGCCTCCCGATCACTGAAGTTCATGTTTCATAACAAGACAGATACGATGTCTGATAATTTACATATAGCAAAAGCAAAGTGACGCAATTCCTAGACCTAGTCAAACAAAGGGGTCACTGGCTAAGTCGTCGACTTCTTGGAGGAAGTTTTCTTCGCCTGGACCTTGGCTGCCCTTTCTTCAACAGTTGTTACCAGCTGTTGGGCATATGTTTTGGCGGCTTCCATCCAAGTGCCGAGCCCGACGGTTTTGCCATCAGGACCCCGTGGAAACTTCTTTGTGGCTGCGTCAAAATCTGCCTCGACTCCGTGCGCGAGCAACATGAGAAAAGTAGTCTGAGCACCACTTACCATTTGCTCGCGACTGAAGTCAGCAACGGCAGTCCCTTCAGGCTTGAATAGATCAACCAGCTCTGCAAAGGAAGATGGTAGCTCCTCGCCGGGGAAGAAGCTGCCATGGAGGGCACCCAGGGCACTCGCCGCCTGCGTTAGCATCTCCCCTGCTCTGCTACTGGTGGCCTCCGAGACAGCCACACTTTCATCAAGTGAGGTGCCAAGGCTCTGCTTGCCAGTAGCAGTCGGGCCATCCATCACGCCTAGCATAAGGGTAAAATAATCAGCACCATGTATCAGAAACCTCAAACATCTAAGGAGCAGAGCAAAAATTCTTACCAGTTAAGCTGGTGCTGGCGGCAGAGAGTCGACCAATCGCCGACTCCTCCCTAACTTCGGCTGTTTTCAGCCTCTTCTCCAGATCAGCCACTCGACGGGTGGCGTTGTTCAAATTTTCTGCCGCTTCAGTGGCGGCCTCTACAAAAACAGACACATGATTAGTAGGCTGCAAGAGAAATCACCCTCAACAAGTGGTGATAGCATAAAAAGATACGCACTCTTTGCAACTTCGAGTTGCTGCTGCAGGGTGGCGGCTTCAGTCTCCTTGTGCACATACTGGGCACCAGCCTTCAGCAACTCTCGCACAAACGCCTAAGTACACGACATGGGCAAATTCACAACTCAATAACTGAGTATAGGAAAAAAATTCGCATTTGATTCAAACTTTGGCAAGCACAAACTTACGTGTTCCAAGAAGGAAGAAGTCGACGCAGGGACACCTGCAGCCGCAGCTCCACTCTCAGTTGCTGCAACCTCCGGCTGGGGTGGCGTAGCTGTGGCTGTAGCGGCAGGAGTCGCCGGGGTAGGCGGCTGCTCTGGTGGCAGCGTCCGTGCAGTGACGCTGCGCTGCTCTTTTCCGCCGTAGGTGGCGGAGGCATATCCTCATCGAGGAAACACTGTTTCACACATTATAAGTATACAAGGTGATATTATTCATAACAAAGAAAGTGCACATAGTACTTACTCTTCAGTAAGGTCGCACAATCGACCAGGCGCAAGCACACCCATGCTCGGGCGCGATTTCTTCGGTGGTCGAGGGGGAAGCGAGCGAATCGGAGGAATTTCGAGTGGCGCCGTCATCGACTCCATCTTGTCTTCCTCCTTTTCCTCCGAGTCAGCTGTATCCTCCTCGTCGCGTGACCGCTTTTGCTTGCCCTGCACCTCAGCATCGCCCTCATCGGCTTCTGGCGTGTGTGCGGTGGCGAGTGAAGCCATCTCATCATCAGAATCTACCTCGAGTGGCTCATTGTCTGGCACTGGGCCGCTCTCTGGCAAGGGAGGCATTGACTCAAACATTTTGTGACCCTGCACACATAAACAGCAAAGGATTCAACATCACACATGCATAACATATCAACTGAGATGTAGTATCAATTGTTACTTATATGGAGGCACAGGCGAGTTCATCTCGCAGGGATCTTCATCGGTAAGCTTGGTAAGGCTCCTTACCAACTTCTCCGCTTCCGCATCAGATAGCTCCACTGCGCGTGAGCGGGTTGGATCAGAAGCCCCACCATATGCCCACAAAGCATGCACTCGGGCTCGGAGAGGCTGCACTCGCCTCTTGGCCATAATGGCTAGCAGATGGATCCCTGTGACCTCTCGACCAGCAGTGGTCTGAAGCTTCAGCACCTTCTCCATCAGAATGTCAGCCTCTTCGGCTTCGACTCCGGTCGGCTGGGCGATCCATGATGGCCTCTTCTTCACCAGGGCGTCTGCGTCAAAGGAGGGCAACCCGAAGGTTTGGTCGCCAATGGTCACATCCTTGATGTAGAACCACTTCTGGCGCCATCCTTGCACAGACTCCAGGAAGTTGATCTTGAAGTACTCGACATCAGGTCGAGCTTGTACTCCAAAACCACCAGGTCCCTTGGTGCTGTGCTGGCGCTTGACGTTGAAGATGCGGCGGAACAGACCAAAGTGGGGTGCGACGCCCAAGAAGCACTCGCAAAGGACGAAGTAACACGCAATGTGCAAAAGCCCATTGGGCGTGAAATCGTGCAATTGCACTCCATACACGTGCATCAGTGCACGAAGAAAGTTGTGAACAGGGAAGGAGAATCCCCTGTTCACAAAATCAACAAAGCAGACCCGCTCATTGGGGCCTGGGCGCGGGATTACCTCGGCACCGGGGAGGCGAACTTGAGAGGTGTCCTCAGGGATCAGCCCGTCGTTCCGCAGGCCAGTGAGCATCCTCTTGCTGCAGGTGGATTTGGTCCACGCGCCCTTCTCCCTCTTCAAGCCGCTGGCAGCGGCTCCCGCGGCGCTGTCCGCCGATGCAGCACTCCTGCCCCTTCGGGTGGTAGGCTTCGTCATCGCGGTGGTGGTTGCGCAAGCTTTGCTCTGAGGCAATGGCGATGCGAGAGGAGGAAGAAGAAGTAGCGGCGGCGGAGAGCAAATGGCAAGTAAAAACACTATTTACGCCGTCGTCCCCTTTTTAACCTCAAAAGCAAAAGAATCCGCACCGTCGATGCGAGATCGTGGGCACATAAGCAAATCTAACCGTACACGTGGCAGCCACGGAGGGCAACCGTCGCCGGCCACTCCGCCCACTACGCACGGGAATCTAGGAACTACCATCATGGCCCCGGAGAAATCGTGCCTGAACGGTCAAATCCAGTCCAAACGGCTGTACAATGGGCCCACAAGACGTGTCACGTCCCATCTCTCGCAGCACAGCGCACGCCACCGCGTGTCAGGTGGCGCAGTCGCCATAAAACGTCATCCCTGACGTCATTGCAGCAAATTTGTTCCGAAAAGATGTCGGGTTCGCCCAAAGCATACTAATCACTCGATTGTTGTCGACTGTATGGTCACTCGACTGTCTCTACGATCAAATACATATTACTCCCATCGGGAGCGTATCAAAAATTTCTTCGACTAAAGATGATCATGACTGGGTGATTCTGAGATTATCCTCCATTACAAGTAATAAAGCACAATCTCGGGGGCTACTCCCATCGGGAGCGCTGACGCGCACCCGATAGAATTATGGCAAAAGGTTTTCTTCGACTAACAAATGTAGAGAAAGATGGTTTTGAGATTATCCTTCATTGCAATCAATAAAGCACAATCTCGGGGGCTACTCCCATCGGGAGCGCTGTCGCGCACCCGATAAAATAGTGGCAAAGTGTCAGTCGATGAATATATCGACTGTGTTCATATGCAAAATCATACTCGAAACATTCCCGAGTTGCGTCCGTCGCAAATACCTCGGATGCTGCACGCATAGTGCAAAGGTAAGACCCGCCGAACTTTCGAGCTGGGCTAAGGACCGTTCCAGCAACGTCAATCCTTATACTTTCCGTGTCAGCAGACATGATGAAAAATCCCGACGGACGCGTTGGGTAAAATTCAAAGTTATACTGCAGATCGACTCAGTAAGACCTCAGCGGCCTAGTCGAATCTGACCAGTTTGTTCCAGATTCGAGTCCGGGGACTCGAGTTTGATTGAAAGCTAGTAAGGTGTTACCCAAATGTGTAGTTAACCAGTCCCGATCCGTCGAGTGAACTGGGCCTGCTAAGCTATTATCCCTTGATCATCATAAGCAAAACCACAATCGATGAAATACTCGACATAGCCAACATGTGCTATTCATACAGGAATTCCAATTATAGTACTAAGAATATGACGTGCACTTGCGAACGAGTCCATGCCTGATTCTTCGAGTCAGACAAGTACTCGGGGGCTACTGACAAGGATATACATCTCGGGTACCCTACTGTGAGGGTACCTGGTGCACGTGATGACTAAAAGCCCAACTAGCGAAGATACGACTCGAAGCCCATGACGAGAGGCCCAACAAGATGAAGTAACTTCCAAGTTTAGACATAGACATAGTCGGTTTATAATTTCCTTATGTGTAAACTAGGTCGGTTACAAACTCCCGAGACCCAGCCTATTTAAAGGCTGGGAGGGGTGCCGATCTAGAACCAAGCCATACTCGAACCACCAAAGATCTTGCGAGATCGTCATCTCGCCGGAGCCACCTTGTAACCACATAATCTCCTGCGATCAATAACAGACAAGTAGGAAGTAGGGTCTTTACCTCCACCCGAGGGGCCTGAACCTGGGTAAATCTTTGCCTCTGCTTGTCAGCCGACGAAACTACCAGTACTACCACGTTCTCTCCCCATAATCTCAACCCTAGGTCCTTAACCATGGGATTTGATGAGGGTAAACCTCGTCAGAACGCGACGATGACGCCGCTGCTGCCTAGGGTTTCCCCGGTACGTGGCGGAGAGGGAGGGTAACACCCGACGCCCTTCAGGAAGGACTGACGGCACCACGGGCGCCACTGCGTCGGTGTCGAACCAGTCGACAGGGATTTCTCCTGATCCCCCTCATGACCCCAGGCACTCCGGAGCACTCCACCATGCCGTCCACCACCCAGTGCCACCACGATCAAGACGCCACGCACGCTGTCACCCCCGGCACCGAGAAGGGAGACCTACACACCGAAGAGGAAGAGCCACCAGGGACTAGGGGCCGTAGCACCGCCAGCATGTGGGAGGGACCGACCTCCACCGTCAGGCGAGGCCGAAGCTAATCTATACTTGGTACCTTCCTTTTTTAGCACCTCCTAGTCAGGCGATTCATCGACAAGGACGCCGCAGCGAAACCTCTTATTGGGTCTGGTTCGGTTACGTTACTCGTTAAGTACAAAGATTGGTGACATCTGGTCATTAATCTCCATGTTAGTCCCGTCTAGGAAAAATATCCCCTGTACTAGATATAGCTGTCATCGGGCTGGGCATTTTTTGGGCCGGCCCGCAGCATGGCACAACACGGTTTAATTGGATCGGGCCAGGAACAAGGCCTTAGCGGGCTGGGCTTTTTCACACATAGGCACGTAGGCCGGTCTGAGCTTGGCAAAAGAAAAAAAATCGGCCGGCTCGGTACGGCACGAGGAACGATTGGGCACAGGATTTTTTTGTGTGTGTTTCTCTGATTTCTTTTACTACCCCTATATAAGTGTCGGGGAATCAATACTAGGGCGTGACGGTGCCTTGCCGGACAGCTTGAATGGCCACCATTAATCAGATGTACTGCCTTATTTCCCTTTCAGTTCTTATGGATCTAAATATCTAATGACGATAGAAAAAGGATTGGACGCGGTAGGGAGGCATCTTCGAGATTTCGGCACCTGAGGTCCACATGGTTGTTTTTTGAAAAATCAAGGCTAAAACTTTATGTTTTGCATTTTCATTAATTAAAAAGAAGATGATAAGTTTATTATCAGAAAACTAGACTATAACAACAGGGCCAAACCCACCAAAGACGCCAAACATAAGAGCCACACCCACACTCGCTGACGACGTGTAGAAAGCACCAAAACGACACCAACCACAAAAATACAGACCAATGTTGATCCGCTTCGGTTAACTAGCTAGTCTCTAACCATTTTTGGAGAGAAGAAACCCAATACAGCTATGGGAGGAGTAGAATAGGACAGCACGCAGAGGTGAAGATATCTGTTTTTTCACAAAACCATGCTCCAAAGGCGACGGCAACGCATCGACGATCAACACCGAAAGAAATCTCGTCGCTCACACAAAACAAGTCAAGCGCACACTCAATATTGTCGAACACTCGAGGTCGATGTCCCGACTTCCAACCACGTGTTCTATCGACACCACCTTCCGAAGCCATCACCCCGACATACCACCACTCATTCTGATCAATTTGCAACACCGCACAAGCTAGACGCACGTATCCCAAGCTAGACATGGTAATCGCCCGTGGACCACGGCCTTCGCACCAACGCATCCGGAGTCGCTGCCCCGACGTACACCGACAGAGCCGACAACCCTTCCATCCTAGCAACTCAAGATTGCCACCCCATCCCTAGCCCTCAAGGATTTGGTGACTTTGGTGTCCTAGAGCTCTATGAAATTTCTTACTTTCTATTTTATTCCGAACGAGGCTTTATCCTCTTATTCGCATCTTTTTAACAAAATTGTGCAGAGTAAATTCACGATTTATCCCAAACCAAGAAGGCCGAAGCTAATCTATACTTGGTACCTTCCTTTTTTAGCACCTCCTAAAACTGGATGCCGCAATATTGTCTTTAATACTTGAATACATGGATATAAGCTAAGCCATTGGTTTAAATGGATGCATTTTAGCTCTATAAATTTTCTCATGAGTTATATATAGAGTTACTAAGAAAAGAATTAAGCTCGTTCTGAGTCAACTGACATCAGCCACGATGGGTTTCTTTTGGGTTCGCACTCCTTGACTTGACAGAAAAAATGCGCAGTGGGCACGATTCTACGCACGCATCTCACGAGTATGAAGTTGACTGAGCACTCAGCTGCGAATTAGCAAAAACGTAAATAAATAGCATAAACAAACTCAATAATGCCATTATGGTATCTTTTCTACATGCCAATTTTCCAATTTTAGTCTAGGTCATTTTTTCCGCCTGTGCATAATTCACTAAGTATCTTATTAGTGATCTCCAAAATGAAACAACAATTAGCTTTATATGTCCAGTGTTACTCCATCTGTCCAAATAAACATTATATAATGGCGTGGATGCCCACCGTAGAGGTCTAGGTGTAATTTTCAACTGATCTTTATTAGGCTGGACTTATCTTCTGACAAATGTGTTCTGTGCGAGAGATAGCATATTACTACAATGCTAAAACATCAGTGTTGATTTTTCCATAAGTTTTTTGAGTCACCACTCGTGTGTGAATCGCAAAAGAAATCGTTAAATTGCTTTGTGCACTTTCTACTTGGTTTAGTTTCAATAGAATGCATGATCCGCGTGTTGGATATTTTGATCTAGGCTAAACCTAGGTCAACAATTACGCTGCTACAGTAAGAGACGCTACAGTACACTGCTACAGTAGGGCGGTGCTACAGTGCCCACCTACACTGATGTGGTGTCTTGATCGGAGACATCAGATGATGATCCAACAACCGTGCTGGTTCCCCTGGTGTGCTGTGCTACTATAAATAGAGAGAGAACTCTCTGGTGGAAGGATAAGGTTTTGGTTGCTGCTCTAAGCTGCTCCTCCAGAAAACAACTTAAGCTCTCTCTTGCTGACCGATCAAGCAAGGCACAGAAACACCGGGAAGAACCAAAGCACTAATTGCTCCATCCTTGTGTGAGCAAGAATAGAAGGCATGGCATTATCTTCGGATCAAGGTAAATTTTCTTATCCAAAATTAAGTTGTGACTCAAACTTGAGCTAGATGATTCTGGAACTTAACAACAATGGTATCAGAGCCTCTAAGCTTCAAGTTTGAGCCCTTCTAAAGCTCAAGTTCTTGCTTGATCTATTAAGTTTTTGTGCTAAAGTTTATGTCTAGATCAAGCATGTCCTGATATTCTTTAAGGTGTTCTTCCTGGTTAAGATCAAGTAATGTTTTAGCCCTGTCTTATTTAAGATTTTAGCCCTAAAAGTATCAAGTATGGATCAAGGCTTTAGTTTTTATGACTATCAGGAGGGGATTAAGGCAATTATGCAAACTCTAATAATTTTCCCCAAATTTTATGAAAAGCTGAAGTCAAAATCTTTTAAATTCCCCTCTGTTATCAAGCTAGGGTTTCAAATTAAGCATGTTTTAGTGGGGATTTATTCATCTGATGTAATTATTAACAAAATCCCCACATTTCCGAAACCCTAGAATTGAAAATTCTTGTTTTTTCCCCTCTGCAATTAAGTTGTGGTTTCGGTTTAAGCATGAATTTGAAGGGAAATGAATAAATCTTGATGTTTTTGAGCAGTTTTTCCCAATTCCGAAACCCTAAATTAAGAAATTCTCCAAATTGAAAAATCCCTAACCCTAATTTAAGCATTATGGCGGTGGAAATTTACCTTATGGGCATCGTCGCCGTCGCTGGCCACGGCGGCGTCGGAGTCATCATCTTATGTTGGCAGTTTTGCTCGGGCACGCACCCGAGCGAACTTGCCGTCCGCCGCACCGGACCGCGGCGCTCCTTCCTCTCGCGCTTGTCGCCGTTGAAGGCTGCTGCGGTGCCGGATTTGCGCAGGTCGTTGACGCGATGCGGGGACGCCCGCTCGAACGTCGTCGCCTCGCAAAGGGCGCCGCCTGGAACCGCTCGACGGAGCTGCGCGCTGGCCAAAGCTGCACGCAGTTCCGGCGAGAGGCTCCGGACGACGCCGAAGCTATCTTCCCTGTCGCGCGGTGCTCGTCGCCCTTGCGCTCGCCCTCGTCGCCGCCGGGGAGCAGACAGAGAAGAGGAGGAAAAGAAAGGGGATTAGGGTTTTCCACGGGAGCGGCGGCGACGCGCTGGACTTGTTCCAGACCCGTGCGCTCTCAGCCGTCGGATCGGGATCTGACCAATCGCGGCGCTTCTGCGCTGAATGGGCCAAGGCCCAGGAGGGGATTAGGGGGAGTTGAGGGCCGGGCTGGGTTTTCGGCCCAGTCCGGCAAAATGGTTATACTGAATAAAAAAAAAAACTTTGGTGCTGAAATAAATGATGTTTTAGGGCTATTTTTCTGCATGTTTTATTATGCTGGTTATGTTTATTATTAGTCATGTTTTTTAATTACCATGCTTAGTTATTTACATGTCTTTAATTATGTTTATTGTTAAGCTTGCTTATGATTTATGAATTGTGGTGATTTTATCACCATGATCATTATAATATAATGTTTCCGCTGCGAAATAAAATTTAATGCATCCTCAAATAAAGTGTGGTTTTGTGCTTTGTCATTCTGACCAAAGTTGTTTGACGGGCATTTTAACCGCAAAATTCTTTTATTGATCCGTTTCACTTCTGGCCAAAGCTGATGTGAAACGGGTTAGTAGAAGAAAATTAATAAATGAGGATTATTATTGTGTGGCTTTTATTTAACAATTTGGCCAAAGCTATTTTGAATTTGATCAATAGAATTTTAATGATGATTATTACTATCATGATGTCATAATGTTTCTGCTGCAAAATTAAATTTATGAATCCTCTAATTAAGAATGGCTTATGTCCGTCATTCTGGCTAAAGCTGATTGGCGGGCATTTTGACCATGACATATTTTGTTGGTCTGGTTCGCTTCTGGTCAAAGCTGATGCGAATCAGATTAATGAAAGAAGTATATTAAGTAAATAAAGTTCATAATGTTACGCTTGTTAAAGCATCCAATTCATTTTGCAGCACCTAATGTCTCTCTTATTGCCTAAATAATTAATGGCATAAGGCAATTAAATAATAGCAATTATATTTTATGGAAGGAGAAGCTAGATATTACTCTAGTTGTTTGTTGAATATTAATTGTGCTCTCCTTCATGATCCTCCTAAAGTACCGAAAGAAGGTACTGAAAATTATGATGTCCTGAAAAAGGGATTATGATGATGTGATAAAAAAAAAATTTAAGAGGGAGGATTCAAATCAAGTGGCCTATTGTCTGAACTATACTTAAGTTTTGGACATTAATATACCTAAAGTTGTCTTTTCATGGTTATTTTTATTAAACCATGGATTGCCATGTTTACGTGCCAATCAATAAGGTTTTTGTCCTTAAGCTATGCATGTTCAGTAAAGTTGTCTCGATTATGTGTCTCTAATATAAGTAAAGTGTGGTTTGTGTTTATCATTCTAGCCAAAGCTGATTGATGAACACATGATCACAAAATTTAGTTGTTCTGGTCCACAGACTAGTTCAATAAAAGAAGTGCATAGAGACATGATTTTAGTCAAGCGTGGTTGATATTTGTCATTCTGGCTAAAGCTGATTGATAAGTATCTAATCACAAATTTTTGCTGGTCTTGTCCATTTCTGGCCAAAGCTGATGTGGGCTAGATCGGTGAAAGAAGTTTAAGAGGCTATAAAGTGTGACATGTATTTGTTATTCTGGCCAAAGCTGATTAACGAATATTTGTTCACAAAAGTTTGTTGTTCTCGTCCATTTCTGGCCAAAGCTGATGTGGATCAGATCGACAAAATAAGTTTATGATCTGGGAATGTTTTCATGCATAAGGCTTATGGACATAATGCAATATGCCACAAATATTTAAGTACCTTCGGGGAATTAAGGTAAAAGACGTCAATTGTCTTAAAATATGCTTCTGCTATTAAGTGCCTCTGTTTTATTCCCAGATCAAACAACTGATGAAGTTTTCAACATTTATGATCATTAAGTTATCCCTAATTAAGTAATCTCCAATTAATATGGAACCGAAGGGAATTTTTTTTGGTTGGAGATTTAATGATTATTTTGGGATAGGTTGTGACACGTGAATTCATTCTGACCAAAGTTGATTGGATACATGTGTCATTACCTAAAGATTAATGTTTACATGAGGAATTATGTTCTACATGATCACTTTAAAATATTTGTGATCATGAATTTTATCCCTATTGCTAATCTTTTTCAATTCAGCCATAATGTTTTCTACTGATTTACTGCTTCTTATGAGAAATGAGTTAAGCTTATGTACATATTATTGTTTCATGAGGTCATAAGCAATGAAGTATATACAAAAATAATGGGCTCTCATTAAAGAAATTTTAATTATTAAAGTATTGATGAGAATCCAATGGATTTCTTGTCTATTAATATTTATTGGGAGCAAAACCCAGTAAGAATCTGGGGGAGTGTGCCAGTAAGGATGTAGGAAAATAATTTCCTAGTTCTTTCATAATAAAGTTTTCTGGCATTTAATGGAGAAGTAATTTGAAGAAGCTTCTCAAAATCCTATAAGATTATGTTGATCATGAAAAATTCTCATGATTTAATTATGGAGCTTTTGAGTTCGCCTTATTATATCATCTACAATAAAGCACAAAAGTGGACTATGATTAAGCTCAAAGGATTTTATATCCATAAGAAAGTGTGTAAACATTTTGAATAAAGATGCTATATGCATAATATTATTATGGCCTCATAAATAAAGAAGTTTTAAAGAGAAGTTCTAAAGATGGACGGGAGGCTAATGTTTAAAGCTACTGGAAGATTTCCATTAGCTAAATTAAGTTCTTTATCCTCCATTCCAATAATGTGATTCGTGCTACAAATTTTATTGACTTCTCTACTAAAGGTGGAATATTTTTGTTATCGAAGTTCGTCGAAATGTTAAGCTATGGCTCAGTCCACATTTCGAGGGGGAGCATTGAACTTCTCCAAGATTTTCAACTTAGGAAGAAATATTTTATCATGTATGTTTTAGATTCCACCAATAAGGTATTTAAGTTTGATATTAAGTTGTTTTTATTAAGCAAGCCTAAGTTTGAGCTAAGTACCACTTTTAGTCAGATTTATTAAAGACTCCATCGGGCATCATTATGACTAAGAATTATTAGATTGCCTTTTCAATGCTAAATGGTTGTGCCATGTTTTGTTTTTAAGTAAGATACAAGTTTTTGTTTTTGCTCTCTACAATAGTTCTCCTAAATAATAAAATTATGATTTTTAAGAGAAAGCAGTCAAATATTGCATGGCAATTAAGAACTCCATCATGGATACCATGAGTAGAGCCATCTACTAACTCCCAGATTGTCAAGGTGATTATGAATCATTTTTTCCCAATTGGTCTCTCTAAAGTTTAAGCAATGGGTCTTGACGAAAGACTTGTTGATATAACGATATGACTGGGAGTTTGTGAGAAAAGTGGCACATGATCAGTGAATTTATAATTTTGGAGATGTAAATCATCCTTTATGAAATAAAGAATTAATGATGATGATCAATTGTCCTTGAGACAATAAGCATCAGACGGTGGTACGAAGCTCAAGTAGAAATAAGTTCAATAAGAATTTTTTGATAAATTAATCTTATGTTAATATGGATATTGCATAAGATCCGAGGTTTTCTCTCGGAGCTGATAAGTTCATCTTAGTGATACACTTATGTTGTTAAAACTCAATGAGATAGTGTAACAGCCCAAACCTGTAAACCCAAAATTTGTGAACCAAATTTTCACTTTTGTGCTTTATACATCATCGCATTCATGCATATCCATGTTCCATGTGTTTTTGCACACCACTTGGTTGGCTTTGATGTTGGTTTGTGGAAACAAAGGTTTGCAAAGTTCTATCCATATCTGTCAAGGAAGTTCCAAGTGTTCAAATTAATATTTTGCCTTGGTTCAAAACTTCTAAAATATTAATATTTGGAATTTGAGCAAAATGCCTATTTCAAAAGCTATGAGCAATTGTTGTCCAAAATATTTTATTTTGGGAAAACAAAATTTGTGGAGCTTCTACTTGCTATGGAGAGGCTACATGATTTATCTCGTAATTTTTGGAAGTGTATAAGTGCTTCAAATAAATCCGTGAAAGTTTTGGTTTTAGAAGGTAAAGAAAGAGGCCTGTTTGCTGTTGTGCGGATGTTCCGGGCCGGATACCGGAACTTCCGGGCGTGAGTCCGGATATTCCGGACTGTGACCGGAAACTCCGGCCCTGCCAGGAACTGTTTTTCTTCTCTGTTTTGCTTCCCGCGGAAGTTCCGCTCGTTTCTGCGGAAGTTCCGGAGAATCGGAAGTTCCGGGTGAACTTCCGCTGCTAGTTCCGCTTATCCTTTTTGCTCTCTGGACTCCTCCTCCCGTAGGCGGAACTTCGTCCGGAAGTTCCGGGCGAACTTCCGGGATGGCGGATTTCATCTTCTTCCTGTAGCGACCGAGCAAGCTGCTCGAGCTCGGCCGCACCCTCTCGCCGTGCCCACGCCCCTGCTGGCTCGAGGAGCACAAGAGCACCCCGAGCCCCTGCCTAACCCTATCCACTCACTCACTTGCTCCTTCCTCTCTTCTCTCTCTCTCCCACGAGCTTGAGCTCGAGCCGCCATGGCCGCCGCCTAGCGCCGTCGCTATGGACCTCCCCGAGTAGATCGAAGACCACCCCGAGCTCCGCCGCCTCTCCTGCTTTCTCCTCACCGCAAGAATCGAGCTGAGGCGCCCCACATTGCCGCGGATTCAAGTTCTTCTCCGCGACGTCCTCCGTGAGCCCGAGCTCGATTGAAGCCGTCCCCGTCCATCTCTGCCCTTGCTGAGCACCACCCCAAGTTCAGGGTGAGCACACGCACCTCCTAGCCACCCCCTTTCTTCACCTCTCGCGCTCGTTGCGAATCTAGCCATAGCCGCAACTCTGTAGCTCGAAGCCCAGACCGGAAGTTCCGGCTGAAACTCCGGAAGTTCCGGACTTGCCAGGACTGTTTTTGTTCCTTTTCTTCTACGGTCGTTTCTTTGCAACTTAAGTTAGTCCTTGCTTGTGTAGGTCACCTAAACATTGCATTTCGCATGCTCATGGCATTACATCTACAAGTTAACCCTAGGGATTTAACTATCCTAATCAACAATGTAAATATGCTTATTGCTTAATCCACGGAATATTCGAGATGCGCCTCTCTAAGCATCCGAACTCCGTTTAATCTTGATTAGCTCGAATCATCCTCATCTAGGGGATTTAAAATGTCATGTCATCATGTGTTTGCGCATTGCACTTGCTAAAAATGTGTGGTGATTGATTGCTGTTTCCCGTGCGTATGTTTCGTTAGGTCCAGCAGACGGGGTTCCACCTCAATACCCCACCGAGCAGTACTACCAGCACCCTGAGCAAGGCAAGCGTAATCCCCCCTCTGAGCATGTCTTATCCTATTTTCCGCAAATATTTTCTCCACTATAATATTGCATGCGGTTCCAAATGTCTTTTTGCTTGGATTAGAGTATCCTATAGAATGCATTAAGATTCCGATGCCAATGCCTGTTTTCCCCTCCTATTACCATAGGTTTGCATTGTTGGCCTGATATAATTACTATGCTATGCAAATGCTTAGCCATGCTTAGTGAAATGCCTAGTTGTACTAGGGATGGTGAATGCTGGAAACAGGTGTTAACTTGTGACAGTGATGTTGAGGGTGAAGAATTGTGGAGATGGATAATAAAATGCTAAGAAGGCGGGGATGAGAGGCCAGATGGAATGTGGTGGTTTGTCTCGTTCTTGCCGCCTAGGTGCGAGTTCTGTACCTCCTGAACCAAGACTGAGCGTGCAACCATGCGTGAGGCCTATGCAATTGCAGGAACCCTCATAGACTAAATAACTCGAGCGGGGCTAGCCAGGGTCCTCTAGTTCGGGCTTCCATTTGCGCGTGCGTGAGTTGGTGGCTGAGAATGAGATGAGGATTGTGGTGTTAGGAAAATAAGTGGCCGTGGGGCGGGGTGTTGTGATCCTGGCAGCCCTACTGCCACTGATGATCCTGGAAAGTCCTTAACGAGGGAGAAGTCGACACCGTTCCCACCCAGCCGGCTTTCCAAGGAAGAGAGCTAATGCGCAGGTAATGGGCCGGGCGGTACGCGTGGCAAACATTTGTACACCCCTGCAGGGTTAAATCTTTTCGAAAAGCCGTGTCCACGGTTAAGGACGACTTGGGAATGGACGATGATCATAGAATAACTTTAACGGAATGATTAAAACTTGGGTACTAGAGGTACCAATTTCACGAATGCAAGGTTGACTTCCTCGAGGGTGATTCGGGGAGGTGCCTTTGATGAACAGGTACAAAGGTGATGTTGGTGATGATTTGAGAAAGGTGATCTCAAAGAAAAGAGTTACCTCTTACCCCTCTTTGAAAATTTCTGATTAGTCGTTGCCATAGAGTCATGTTTTATTAAATAAAATCAGCTTTATGCAAAGGAGCCATAAAACTTTAAAAGCCTCATCGAGCATATATTAGCTCTTAATCTTGCGAGTTCGTCGAACTCAACGTCGTTTGTTTTGTTTCAGAGGAGGACTTCACCGACCTCGAAGGTGGGTTCTTTGTGGACGTCGACGAGTAGTCTGGGGTTCCCAGGTGGCAGCTTGGGACATCCTGGAACAGCTGGCGTTGTGATGTTTATCTGTAGGCCTCTTAGGCCATATGTTGGTTCTTGTGGTTAGAACAACCTATTTTGCTATCTTTCTCTGTATAAGAGTTGAACTATATGATTTGTGTCGTAGAGTCTGTGATGTGCCAGTTGTTCCACAAGTCTTGATCTTACTATTATGCTTTGATAGTTGTGCCTGTGTTAAGGCATCAATCGGGGTGTTGCGTTGTCTGGAGTGAGGTGTACCCAGCAACGCCTGCCAAAGGTTTTGGCCGGGGATTGGTAAACCCGTAACCTCCGGTTGTATCGCTTAACCGGTGACACACAGCATCACTGTATAGCAGTCGGGTCGGGCGCCACAAGTTGGTATCAGAGCAGTACTGCCTGTAGGAAACCCTTCTACTGGTCGATGTTGAGTCTAGTGTTTGTGAAAATATTTTAACCTAAAAATGAGTTGTGAAAACCATCTTAGGATTCTTTTTACTCCTTATCTGGTTACCCTCTAATCTCGGAGCAATCTTACCTCATTTGACTTAAAGGTTTTACTTCTCACCTGTTACTTCAAAATGATTAGAAACGGGGTGGGTTCGACCTTTAGTGTTATGTGTCACGTTGCTCCCGCTGCGTTGCAATCCCAAATCAACTCAGATGTTTCTACCGAGTTAATCTTTTGATCCTTTCTTTGGGTTTTAACCCACGGACTTGAACATAAGGTCCCGGATTGTGTCAACTAGAGTGTGTTAAGTTGTGATTTCTTAACTCTCACTAGTAGCACATGATGCTGATCTTTGACCCAAGTTCTATCTTGTTGTTTTCCTTCTCGCAAAGTATTATCGTCCCTAGTCTGTGTACTTGAGTAGACGCTAATGCTATTGGATACTAACTGTGTCATTGTCAAATCTCCAGAATGACTCGAGGAGGTCGTGGAGGCCGTGGTGG
The DNA here is from genome assembly GCA_947311845.1 of Poa pratensis. Classification (NCBI taxonomy): domain Eukaryota; kingdom Viridiplantae; phylum Streptophyta; class Magnoliopsida; order Poales; family Poaceae; genus Poa; species Poa pratensis. Next base: position 31,473,382 of record CAMZMU010000042.1, read on the forward strand.
TCGCGGTAACCACAATGATGATGAGGATGATCTGCCGCCACCACCCTCGATGGCTGAAGTCTTGATGGCCATTGAGGAGAACCGTGGGCGCAATGAGCGCTTGCTTGAGCAGTTGGTGCAGCAGAATGCACGGAGGAACGAGTGCAACACTCTCACTGAGTTCCTGCGCTCTCCAGCCACCCACTTTGCTGATGCTAAGGAGCCACTGGAAGCTGATGATTGGCTTCGTGCTTTGGAGCGCAAGTTCTCCGCGCTTCATGTCCCATTGGCGGAGCAAGTCAACTTTGCCACCTACTCTTGGTTGGTGCTGCTGGCTGTTGGTGGGAAAGCCATGTGGCTTTGTTTCCAGCCAACCATGTCTTCACCTGGGCTGAATTCCGCACTGCCTTCCGAGCGGAGTACATTCCCAGCCTATCATGGACTTGAAGAGGAGGGAGTTCCTGGATTTGCAACAGGGACGGATGGACCTCCGCACTTATGGTCGTGAGTTCAACCATCTTCTCGTTACGCCCCAAGGGACGTGACCAATGATGCTGACAAGCAAGAGCTGTTCCGCAAGGGTCTGAATCCGCAGCTCCGCTATGAGCTATTGCCCTTCAGGTTCCAGACCTATCAGGAGCTGTTCAACCAGGCTTTCACTCTTGAGCAAGGAAGAAAGAACTTGAAGCTTCCAAGAGGCCCGCACATGGGGACCACCAGAGTTCCTCGGGTTCTGAGAGCAAGAAGCGCAGGGTGTTTGTCCCTACAGCGCCGTACCTCGTGCTCCCTTCATGCCGAGAGCAGCAGGATATAGGCCACCTCCTCCGCGCCCCACTACTTCGACACTTGGGGTAGGCGGAGTGGGTACCGTCCTATGCTACCTGCTCCACCTGGACTCACTTGCTACACCTGTGGCCAGGCTGGTCACTACTCCAGGGAGTGCCCCCAGAAGGCACCTCTCGCGATAACTCCTGCACGAGCCCCTGCCACTCCAACTGGCAAGGCTGGACCTATTGTGCGTGGTCGCCTGAACCACATCTCTGCTGAAGAAGCTGAAGAGGACCCCGGCGTTCTATGGGTGAGTTACGAATCAACGGCAATACAGCTACAGTTTTGTTTGACTCTGGAGCATCGCATTCATTCATATCCATAGCTTTTGCAAAAGACCACAACATACCGTTCGAGAAAATGAGCCATCCCTTGGTGATTGCCACTCCTGGCTCCAAATGGCAAACCGATGGGGTTACTCCTGAGGTCCAGATTAATATAGGTTCCTTGTCTTTCCTTATGCCTTGGTAGCTCTGAAGTCCAAAGGCATTGATGTCATATTGGGCATGAACTGGCTAACCAAATATCAGGCTAATCTCGACTGTGCCGCCAAGACCATTACCGTGACCGCTCCTTCCGGTGACATTGTGAAGTATTGGCCTGCAACATCAATACCTCCGTCCGCCGTCGTACCCCGCTCACCTGAGATTCTCCTTTGCTTTATGGAAGGCGAATCCCCTCCTGAAATCCAGGACATACACGTGGTGTGTGACTTCCCGGATGTGTTCCCGGAAGAATTGCCTGGCATGCCTCCTGACCGAAGTGTGGAGTTTGTCATAGAGCTACTTCCCGGTACCGCTCCAATTTCCAAGAAGCCCTACCGTATGCCGGTGGAAGAGTTGGCTCTGTTGAAAGAGCAAATTGATCAGCTGTTAGCTAAGGAGTTCATCCAGCCTAGCAGTTCACCTTGGGGTTGTCCGGTACTCTTTGTCAAGAAGAGGGATTCTACCGTGCCTCGTCTAGTCTCTGACTATCGACCGTTGAATGCGGTGACAATCAAGAACAAGTATCCTATTCCTCGCATCAATGATCTGTTGGATCAGTTAGCTGGTGCAACGGTATTCTCCAAGATGGATCTGAGGTCAGGCTACCATCAGATAAAAATCAGAAAGGAGGATATTCCAAAGACGGCATTTGTTACTCGTTATGGCTCATATGAGTATACCGTCATGTCCTTTGGTCTCACAAATGCCCCGCTACTTTCATGAGGCTCATGAACTCTGTCTTCATGGATTATCTTGACAAGTTTGTCGTCATTTACATTGATGACATTCTCATCTATTCCAAAACCAATGAAGAGCATGAGGAACATCTTCGTTTGGTTCTGACAAGACTTCGAGAACACCGCCTCTATGCCAAGTTCTCCAAGTGTGAGTTTTGGTTGGATAATCTCATCTTCCTTGGTCATGTGATATCCGCTAATGGTGTGGCTGTCATTCCTGACAAGATTCAGTCCATTCTGGATTGGAAAACTCCAATGTCAGTCAAGGACATCGAGCTTTCTCGGATTGGCGGGTTACTACCGCCGATTCATCGAAGGTTTCTCCAAGATAGCCAAGGCCTGACTGACCTTCTCAAGAAGGATAAAAAGTTTGTATGGTCGGCCGAAGCTGAAGAGAGTTTCCAAACACTGAAAGCCAAGCTCACGTCCGCTCCTGTGCTTGTCCTGCCGGACACAAGCAAGGATTTCGTCGTCTTCTGTGACGCCTCTCTACAAGGTTTGGGTTGTGTATTGATGCAAGATGGCCATGTGGTGGCTATGCTTCTCGCCAACTTAAGCCGCATGAGCTCAACTACCCAACTCATGATCTAGAACTTGCCGCGTGGTCTATGCTTTGAAGCAATGGAGACCATACCTGTTTGGTAACCGTTGCGAGATCTTCTCGGATCACAAGAGTCTGAAGTACCTCTTCACCCAGCCGGATTTAAATCTCAGGCAAAGGCGTTGGTTGGAGTTAATCACGGACTACAATGTGAGTCTGAACTATCAACCCGGCAAAGCAAACGTCGTGGCTGACGCGCTAAGTCGGAAGTCCTATTGCAACAATCTGATGATTGAAAGGCCCAACCTGCTCTCATGAAGAGTTCGCCCGTTTGAACCTGGAAATTGTTCCCTCCGGCTACCTTGCAAATCTGGAGATCAAATCTACTCTTGTAGACCAGATTAAGGATGCTCAAACTCGTGACAAGGGTATTCTCAAAATCAAGGACAATATTGCTAGTGGCAAGGCCAAATGTTTTCTGTCAATGAATCCGGAGTTGTTTATTTTGGTGACCGCTTGGTAGTGCCAAAGAAACGAAAATTGAGGGAGTTGATCCTCCAAGAAGCTCATGAATCTCCTCTCTCTATTCATCCCGGTAGTACCAAGATGTACCAAGACCTTCGACCACTATTCTGGTGGACTCGTATGAAACGGAAATCGCCAAGTATGTTGCTGAATGCGACACCTGTCGACGGGTAAAAGCTGAACATCAAAGACCTCCGGCACTCTCGCCCTATTGCTGTCCCGAGTGGAAATGGGATGAAATTGGATGGACTTCATCACCGGGTTTCCCATCTCAAAAGGGCAACAATGCAATTTGGGTAATCATTGATCGTCTTTCCAAGGTTGCTCACTTCCTACCAGTCCGTGATGATATACGGGCAAGTCAACTTGCTGACTTGTATTTGGCTCGTATTGTTCCATTGCATGGGGTCCCTTGAGGATCATATCGGACCGTGGAAGTATCTTCGTCTCCAAGTTTGGCAGAGTTTCCAAACTGCTATGGGGTCCCGTCTCAACTTCAGTACCGCTACCACCCAAACTGATGGTCAGACCGAAAGAGTGAACCAAGTGTTGGAAGACATGCTTCGGGCATGTGTATCTCTTTTGGCCAAGGTTGGGAAAAGTATCTCCCTTTCGCGGAGTTCTCCTACAACAATAGCTATCAAGCTAGTCTGGGCATGGCTCCATTCGAGGCTTATATGGAAGAAAATGCCGCACTCCTCTAAATTGGTCCGAGACCGGAGAGAGGGCACTCTTTGGTCCGGATGTGATCAATGAAGCTGAGGAGAAGGTCAGAATCATACGAGAGAATCTGAAAATTGCCCAGTCAAGGCAGAAGAGCTACTATGATAAGCACCATCAGGAGATTCACTATGAAATTGGTGATAAAGCGTATCTCCGTGTCTCTCCCCTTCGAGGCGTTCGTCGCTTCGGAATAAAAGGAAAATTGGCCCCTCGCTATGTCGGTCCGTTCACCGTCCTGGAAAAGCGAGGAGATCTTTCTTATAAGTTGGAGTTGCCGGTCAAATTTCCGAATGTGCATGATGTGTTCCATGTCTCCCAACTCCGCCGTTGTTTCAAGGATCCTATCCATGGGGTCAATCATGAGGAGCTAGATCTACAAGAAGACCTCACTTATCGTGAGCATCCTATCCGCGTCATGGATGAAGCCGAAAGGAAGACCCGCAACAAGACTACCAAGTTCCTCAAAATTCAGTGGTCTCATCATTCCGAGGATGAAGCGACTTGGGAACGAGAGTCTAGTCTTCGTGAGGAGTATCCCGACTTCTTTTCGCAACCTTAGAATCTCGGGACGAGATTCCTGTAAGTGGGTAGAGTTGTAACAGCCCAAACCTGTAAACCCAAAATTTGTGAACCAAATTTTCACTTTTGTGCTTTATACATCATCGCATTCATGCATATCCATGTTCCATGTGTTTTTGCACACCACTTGGTTGGCTTTGATGTTGGTTTGTGGAAACAAAGGTTTGCAAAGTTCTATCCATATCTGTCAAGGAAGTTCCAAGTGTTCAAATTAATATTTTGCCTTGGTTCAAAACTTCTAAAATATTAATATTTGGAATTTGAGCAAAATGCCTATTTCAAAAGCTATGAGCAATTGTTGTCCAAAATATTTTATTTTGGGAAAACAAAATTTGTGGAGCTTCTACTTGCTATGGAGAGGCTACATGATTTATCTCGTAATTTTTGGAAGTGTATAAGTGCTTCAAATAAATCCGTGAAAGTTTTGGTTTTAGAAGGTAAAGAAAGAGGCCTGTTTGCTGTTGTGCGGATGTTCCGGGCCGGATACCGGAACTTCCGGGCGTGAGTCCGGATATTCCGGACTGTGACCGGAAACTCCGGCCCTGCCAGGAACTGTTTTTCTTCTCTGTTTTGCTTCCCGCGGAAGTTCCGCTCGTTTCTGCGGAAGTTCCGGAGAATCGGAAGTTCCGGGTGAACTTCCGCTGCTAGTTCCGCTTATCCTTTTTGCTCTCTGGACTCCTCCTCCCGTAGGCGGAACTTCGTCCGGAAGTTCCGGGCGAACTTCCGGGATGGCGGATTTCATCTTCTTCCTGTAGCGACCGAGCGAGCTGCTCGAGCTCGGCCGCACCCTCTCGCTGTGCCCACGCCCCTGCTGGCTCGAGGAGCACAAGAGCACCCCGAGCCCCTGCCTAACCCTATCCACTCGCTCACTTGCTCCTTCCTCTCTTCTCTCTCTCTCCCACGAGCTTGAGCTCGAGCCGCCATGGCCGCCGCCTAGCGCCGTCGCTATGGACCTCCCCGAGTAGATAGAAGACCACCCCGAGCTCCGCCGCCTCTCCTGCTTTCTCCTCACCGCAAGAATCGAGCTGAGGCGCCCCACATTGCCGCGGATTCAAGTTCTTCTCCGCGACGTCCTCCGTGAGCCCGAGCTCGATTGAAGCCGTCCCCGTCCATCTCTGCCCTTGCTGAGCACCACCCCAAGTTCAGGGTGAGCACACGCACCTCCTAGCCACCCCCTTTCTTCACCTCTCGCGCTCGTTGCGAATCTAGCCATAGCCGCAACTCTGTAGCTCGAAGCCCAGACCGGAAGTTCCGGCTGAAACTCCGGAAGTTCCGGACTTGCCAGGACTGTTTTTGTTCCTTTTCTTCTACGGTCGTTTCTTTGCAACTTAAGTTAGTCCTTGCTTGTGTAGGTCACCTAAACATTGCATTTCGCATGCTCATGGCATTACATCTACAAGTTAACCCTAGGGATTTAACTATCCTAATCAACAATGTAAATATGCTTATTGCTTAATCCACGGAATATTCGAGATGCGCCTCTCTAAGCATCCGAACTCCGTTTAATCTTGATTAGCTCGAATCATCCTCATCTAGGGGATTTAAAATGTCATGTCATCATGTGTTTGCGCATTGCACTTGCTAAAAATGTGTGGTGATTGATTGTTGTTTCCCGTGCGTATGTTTCGTTAGGTCCAGCAGACGGGGTTCCACCTCAATACCCCACCGAGCAGTACTACCAGCACCCTGAGCAAGGCAAGCGTAATCCCCCCTCTGAGCATGTCTTATCCTATTTTCCGCAAATATTTTCTCCACTATAATATTGCATGCGGTTCCAAATGTCTTTTTGCTTGGATTAGAGTATCCTATAGAATGCATTAAGATTCCGATGCCAATGCCTGTTTTCCCCTCCTATTACCATAGGTTTGCATTGTTGGCCTGATATAATTACTATGCTATGCAAATGCTTAGCCATGCTTAGTGAAATGCCTAGTTGTACTAGGGATGGTGAATGCTGGAAACAGGTGTTAACTTGTGACAGTGATGTTGAGGGTGAAGAATTGTGGAGATGGATAATAAAATGCTAAGAAGGCGGGGATGAGAGGCCAGATGGAATGTGGTGGTTTGTCTCGTTCTTGCCGCCTAGGTGCGAGTTCTGTACCTCCTGAACCAAGACTGAGCGTGCAACCATGCGTGAGGCCTATGCAATTGCAGGAACCCTCATAGACTAAATAACTCGAGCGGGCTAGCCAGGGTCCTCTAGTTCGGGCTTCCATTTGCGCGTGCGTGAGTTGGTGGCTGAGAATGAGATGAGGATTGTGGTGTTAGGAAAATAAGTGGCCGTGGGGCGGGGTGTTGTGATCCTGGCAGCCCTACTGCCACTGATGATCCTGGAAAGTCCTTAACGAGGGAGAAGTCGACACCGTTCCCACCCAGCCGGCTTTCCAAGGAAGAGAGCTAATGCGCAGGTAATGGGCCGGGCGGTACGCGTGGCAAACATTTGTACACCCCTGCAGGGTTAAATCTTTTCGAAAAGCCGTGTCCACGGTTAAGGACGACTTGGGAATGGACGATGATCATAGAATAACTTTAACGGAATGATTAAAACTTGGGTACTAGAGGTACCAATTTCACGAATGCAAGGTTGACTTCCTCGAGGGTGATTCGGGGAGGTGCCTTTGATGAACAGGTACAAAGGTGATGTTGGTGATGATTTGAGAAAGGTGATCTCAAAGAAAAGAGTTACCTCTTACCCCTCTTTGAAAATTTCTGATTAGTCGTTGCCATAGAGTCATGTTTTATTAAATAAAATCAGCTTTATGCAAAGGAGCCATAAAACTTTGAAAGCCTCATCGAGCATATATTAGCTCTTAATCTTGCGAGTTCGTCGAACTCAACGTCGTTTGTTTTGTTTCAGAGGAGGACTTCACCGACCTCGAAGGTGGGTTCTTTGTGGACGTCGACGAGTAGTCTGGGGTTCCCAGGTGGCAGCTTGGGACATCCTGGAACAGCTGGCGTTGTGATGTTTATCTGTAGGCCTCTTAGGCCATATGTTGGTCCTTGTTGTTAGAACAACCTATTTGCTATCTTTCTCTGTATAAGAGTTGAACTATATGATTTGTGTCGTAGAGTCTGTGATGTGCCAGTTGTTCCACAAGTCTTGATCTTACTATTATGCTTTGATAGTTGTGCCTGTGTTAAGGCATCAATCGGGGTGTTGCGTTGTCTGGAGTGAGGTGTACCCAGCAACGCCTGCCAAAGGTTTTGGCCGGGAATTGGTAAACCCGTAACCTCCGGTTGTATCGCTTAACCGGTGACACACAGCATCACTGTATAGCAGTCGGGTCGGGGCGCCACAGATAGGTCCATTAAAGGGAGTATTAAGTTCACCCTAAAGTTTATGTTTACTCCCTCAAGGGCAATAAGTTTTTCCTTACGTTGTTGCTAATGCTTAAGTTATTATGTGCCCTAAAGATCTTGTGTCCGGGATATCTTGGCAGACATAAGTCCGGGCTTGGACCTCCCGGAAAATACTTAAGAAAAGCTTTGCCTAGTTGGCACAAGCACTAAAGTAATTGTGTGATAATATATCACATTAAGGGATTACATGCTCACATTCAAGAAACAATAATGACCACCAAGGTGTGGATCTTTAAAGTATTTTGCAAGGAGTGAAAATCTTTTTAAAGTTCTATCCACAAAAGTTTCACTCTTGCAGGGGGAGCCATGTTGTGGAATGGCTTCACCCAAATTCTTAAGGGCATCATTAAGATGCAAATTAAATTGTGGCATGCTTCGATCCCTATGTTTTAAGATATGGATTTGTGTCCCTGATCCATAACAATTTAAGATTAAGTGATTATCTTAAGAAATTTATCCCGGGACATATTATGTAAGAGTGCAGTCAATTCAAATAGCATGTCAAGAGGTTCCTGCCAGACCTAAGACATTGTGAAAGAATGATTCCAGAGTCAAAACATTCAAGGCCTTGATGAATTAAGTATTTGATATTCAGCAAATAAGTAAGTATAAGGCGTAAGTGTTGAACACTTTATGTAAGTTTAAGTAATGGGTGCTTGGTATATATATATAAGCATTATATAAGATATTAAGTTCTAAGCACCATATTTAAAGAGGCTTGCCTTCTAACGTTGCCGGCATTAAGTTTATGTGGCAGCCTATTATTAAGGGACTAATTATGACTCTAAAAACATATTGTTCTCGTTTCAAGTGCGCGCGTAATTATGAGTATACATATTCATAAGAGAACAAATTGCACTCTTTGGGACCATTATAGCACCATCTCCCCAAAAGGCTCATTTTGAGATCGAATGGGAACCATAGTCACTTGGTTCAGCAGTACTTAATTGACTGTTGTAATCTATTGTCTTGGTGTACCATTTTATCAAAAGATGAGTCTGTAATGTTTATGATGTTTATGTAAAGAGAATTATGAAATAAAGCTAATGAATAATGTGAATAAAGTTTATGGAGCTCAAAAGTTAAAGAAGTTCCATTTTGAGATGGGGTGGTATATTGTAGTAACTGGGTTATGCGGTACTAAACAACTGACCGCAGTAATCCTTTTATCTCGTATGCCATTTCATTGATAAGTGGGCTTATAAAGTTTAGCCTTACGATCAAGGGGGAGAATGTTGGATATTTTGATCTAGGCTAAACCTAGGTCAACAATTACGGCTGCTACAGTAAGAGACGCTACAGTACACTGCTACAGTAGGGCGGTGCTACAGTGCCCACCTACACTGATGTGGTGTCTTGATCGGAGACATCAGATGATGATCCAACAACCGTGCTGGTTCCCCTGGTGTGCTGTGCTACTATAAATAGAGAGAGAACTCTCTGGTGGAAGGATAAGGTTTTGGTTGCTGCTCTAAGCTGCTCCTCCAGAAAACAACTTAAGCTCTCTCTTGCTGACCGATCAAGCAAGGCACAGAAACACCGGGAAGAACCAAAGCACTAATTGCTCCATCCTTGTGTGAGCAAGAATAGAAGGCATGGCATTATCTTCGGATCAAGGTAAATTTTCTTATCCAAAATTAAGTTGTGACTCAAACTTGAGCTAGATGATTCTGGAACTTAACAACACCGCGGCCTCAAAATGCAGGTATGATAGCAGCCCAACTGTAGGGTGCATTGTTGAAGCTTTAGAATGTGACATGTACCAACTGTGGGTGAACCTTGAAAATATTTGTTGCTTGGTATGTAATTTTTTCCAGGGTGCTTTCAGCACGTATTAAATGTAAAGTAAAATCTCAAAAGTATAGTTCTATTTATAGCCACGAGAAGGCATGTGACTTCAATACAGGTAGTACATTTCAGACAGACTGATGTCATGATCTGGCAAGATTAGAATGAATATTTTTTAGTAGTTGCTCACATTTGCGAAACTATCCATTACACCAAATCTTACATTTTATTTTCTGGTTTGTTGAATATTTACTTTAACAAATAATTATTTTCTTCAATTCCTACACTCCGCATTCCAGAGTTTGACATTTGCGCAGTAATAAACCATTGGATTAGATCCAATGTAGAGAATTGCTAGACTTCTCAAGCGTATGGTGTTGGCTAATTTTTTTTTTCTTATGCACGATTATTATTATTAGAATTTGGAAGAAATGCAATAACTCCTGTAACCCCAAAACAATTCAAGCATTGTAAGAGAAACTACGGATTTCCTCGCTCATGGATTTTCTATAACACCTATTACCTAACTTATTTCTTGGTTCTTGAGCTTTTACTCTTTATGCCAAAGGATATTTATGATGGAAAGATTTACTTTTTTGGCTGGATATAGATTCAGAACTGCTTGAGTCCCCATCCTTTTCTGCCCACAGAAATGGATGATGAGAAGAATGTTCTGATATTTAGAGGCAGCAAGGCATGTGAACCTAAAACGTTGAAGGAGAGCACTCCCAACTCCCATGAACTCCAGGAAATTTGGATGTTCCCTTTTGGAGATAAACTATACGGCTCCGTTTTCCATATGCTTTGCTGTTATAGATGTGATGCTGCCTGGATATTGCAGGACTTAAGTTTTAATACCAAGAGCTCTGTTCTACCAAGTTTTGGAATTCAGAAGTTTAAAGAATATGTGCTTTCCTAGGGTCAGGTTCAGTTACAGCATCACCACTTGGTTCTTACAGTTTCCTCCATTTTTAGAGATTTTGACAAAAGAGACCACTTGGCCGAGTTATTTGTCAAAAATGACCACCTCCAAAATTTATTGCCAAAAAGGACCAGCTGAACTATGGCTGCAGGCGTGCCAAGCGACATGTGTCCCTCACCGCCACGGGCGGAGGCGGCTGGGAGGCCGCCGACGGCGGTGGCGGCACGTTACCTACAACAGATTTTTCCGACGCGCGCATGGGAATCTGACTAGTAGATGCTCTGATTAGTAAATTACGCCTCCATCCCTAGCAGATGCTCTTATTAGTAAAGGTGATTAAAAAAAGATTCTTGTATTGGTTTTTGTCTTCCGCGCATGGAAACAAGCACCGCACGCAAGGCATCGCAATCAGCCAATCAGGACGTTGCCACGCGCGTGAGATTGATCCTGTAGTCGAGCAGTGAAGGTGCCTGCCACCACGCACAAATGCCGCCACGGCCCATGGCGGCTGGCGCTGTGAAAATCTGTTGCACGCAACGTGCCGCCATCACCGTCGGCGGCCTCCCCTGCCGCCTCTGCCCGTGACGGCATGTGACACGTGTCGCCTGGCACGCCTGCCGCCACAGTGTAGGTGGTCCTTTTTTACAATAATTTTTGGAGGTGGTCATTTTTGACAAATCACTCGGTTAGGTGGTCTCTTTTGTCAAAAAAATCCCATTTTTACACCTGCACACTGTGGTCTTATCTCATGATATTTTTCTACATAAGGTGATTACAGTTGTGTGTTTCAACACTCTATGAATACCTACGGAATTTTAGCACTCTATACGTTCCCTTCAGTTATGCCTATGTTAGTGTGTTAACTATTTATCTAGCTAAAATCAAACAAACATTTGTATCAGCATCTCCTGATACAAATACCTGATAGGATTCAAACAGGCACTATAAACCAAAACCCCACTGACCTGATAAAAATTGCTTCATTATGTGTCTTCATGTTGCTAGATATCACGTCTTATTGTTTTGCAATGGATTACTTAAGATAAATTATACTAATATACGAGGAGGTCGTTTTGGCTCCCGGGTGCACATGCACCCGGTTTTGGATTTTTTTTTTTTGAAAATTCAAAACATGTCGAAAAATTCCGAAAAACATCATGCACGTACCTGAGCATGTCACCCACCATCGTGTCAAATTTGGCGACGATTCGACATCGTATGCGCCCTGTGCAAAAATGACAAATCTCAGATCTAAAAATTCAAATTTTGGATCTATTTTCAGATCTGATATTTGTCATTTTTGTACAAGGCGCATACGATGTCGACTCGTCGCCAAATTTTACACGATGGTGGGTGACATGCTCAGGTACGTGCATGATTTTTTTCGGAATTTTTCGACATGTTTTGAATTTTCAAAAAACAAATTACAAAACCGGGTGCATGTGCACCCGGGTGCAGAAGTGAGTTTCACCTAATATACGTGTTTTTGTGGTTCTCTTATATTTTGCATCTCTTCTATGGTACAGGAAGAGATCCGTTTCATGATAAACCCCGAACTGATTGTCTGGATGCTCTTTATGGCTTCAATGGAACAAAATGAGGCTATAGAAAGTGTCGGTGCAGATGTTTTTCGCAGCATATGGGGTTAGCCTTAACCTTATCCACCCTTTGTTTGATTTAATTCACAGAATTGAAAGGGAAAATTTTGAGAGTACTAATCAACAATAACATCGCTACACCTACAACAATTGATGACTTTAACTTTGTCGGTTAAAATCAACTATAATATCCTTAACTTGCTTCTTACAGGTACAGTTCCTCATTCCGTTTTGTCGGTGACTATTTGTTCCACCTTTTCGGTTCCTCATCCTTAAATTTTGACTTTAACTTTGTTTAACTAACTTGATTTCCCCAACCAAACACAGAATAGAACGGTTCCATTCCACCTTTTCGGTCCCAACCAAACACGTGAATGAAACAGTTCCATTCCAGTGGAATGTAACCATGACATTTCATTCCACTCATTCCAAAACCAAACACACCCTTAGATACAAGCCGCTGGATGCATTGGGTAGACGAAAACTAGGATAGTAGCAATTGATACTTTGGACTGTCTAAGTAAGCTACAGAACGTAACTAGTGGTTTTGTAAGGTATGTTTCTTGCCAATCCTTTCTAAATGAACTATAATTTTTTTTCAAACGGAATGAAGTATAATTTCACTTCAGTGTGTGGCATTATTTCATAATTTCATATAGTGGAGCTTTCGGGTAGCATATTGTCATTTATTTGGCCAGCAATTTAGGAACCTGACAACACCATATTAACTCTTGTTGCCTTAATGCCTTTTCACTGTAGTTCAAAAGACATAGAAGGTATTTGTCCCAGTAAGAACTTGGAGTAGACTCAGCAAGCAGGACAATAAATAACAACTGAACACTAAAGTGTTTCTGCAGTGTAACAGCTGCCGAATGTGGTAGTCTGGTAGATGAACGCTAAGGGTGTGTTTGGTTTTGGAATGAGGTGTAATGAAATGGAACCGTTCCGCACCTGGGGCTGGTGGTTGTGTTTGGTTGTGGAGGTGGAATAGAACCAAGTGGTTCCTCTGGAGGGAATGTTCCCCTAGATCCGGATTCACTGGTGCGGCCAAATCGGTCGAACGGAGGCTAAGCCTAACCGCAATCTGCCTCCTAATCCGATAAAAAAGTCTATCTCAAGCCCCACATCCCGTGCACTCGTCTAACCACAGACCACACACACTGTTCATGCGCTGGCGGCGGCGGAGGAAGGATCAGCGGCGGGGCCGGGCGGAGGAAGGAGCAGCGGCGGGGCCGAGAGCTCTCCTCGCCGCGTCCGTCTGCGCCTTCCCATCGCCGTCTACTTCGCGGCAGGTCGCCGTCTCACGACGCGGCGGCGGAGGAGGGACGGGGCTTCGGGCGGAGGGGCAGGGGCGCCCGCTCCCGCGGCCGGAGTCCAAGTCGACGCCACGGCGGCGGCCGCCTCCGCGCCATCCTCGCCGCGCAACTCCATTGACGTCAGAACCTCCTCCGCGTACGCGTCCGCCTGCGCCTCCCCATCGCCGTGATTTTTCCCATCGCGACGCTAGAGTTCCTGAGCAAGTTGTGAAGAAGAGGAATTTCCAATTTTTCCTCTAGAAAAATTGTCGTGATTTTGAATAATAAATAGACAACTATGAAATTGCTTAATGACAGATAGACAACTATGAAATTGCTTAATGACAGTGGCAACCTCACTCTTCATTTGATTTGAACCGTGCATTTAGAATCGTTCCATTCCACCTTATTGGCTATAACCAAACACTGGAACGGAATGGAATCATGACATTCCATTCATGTGGAATGTCACCATTTCATTGGTTCCAAAACCAAAAACACCCTAAAAGACTTGCTTGAGAGTTCGGTCCCAGTTGCTAGTCGTGTTTCTTTTGTATGCGTGTCTTATGTGTGTAGACCACTAGGTCACTGTGCTAATTGGTTCTGACATCAGTCCAACTTCCTTTGAGAATTATTTCGTCCAAGCACCCTTGTGTATATCAGGCACTAAGTTTACTCTGTTGGAAAAAAATTACTGCCCTTTCGTCAGATTCAGGTTTTAAGAATTTCACATTAAATATCTTTATTGTAGTAGTTAAACTTGCAAGTAAAACACCCGTCCACGTGACCGAGGTATTGCAAAATCGAGACGACAGAATAGCAACCAGGAAGCACCGATTGAAAAGAAAAATGTTGGGTTCACTGCACAACAGCTGCCAATCTGCCATTGTGCTGGAACTGGGGCGCACAGGACTGGCGAAGAGACGCCCCAGCCTCTAGTTCTATTTATTTACAGTGGTCTGTGGTAACTGGATAGAAGACGCTGAGATATGTTCTGGACTTACAGTGGGACATTCAACAGATAGCATTTTTTCCCCTTAGGTTATATATAGAGTACTTGCTGCCTGTTTTCCATCAGGAGAACATCCATCCACATATTGTCCTGCCTCTACGCTTACCAACTCTGAGAAATGAGAACTGGGCAGTCAGCCACGCTGCCGCAACCATTCCTGGCCAGACACAGCGCGGCCGGTACTTCCCTCTCGTTTCATCAGGCTTGCCTTGCACCACGCAGCCCTGCTAACCGCCACAAGACTGCCATGGCGTGCCGTTGGCTTGTGCACACAAAATTTCCCTACATATAAGCTGTGGGTGTGGATCACTCACCAAGCTTCAGTTCTTCTATCTGTGGTGAAGGAGAACTAATCACTGAGCTGATCAAGCCATGGCCATGAGGGCTCTTGCACTATCCCCTTCTCAGAGCTCCACGTTTGGGCTTCACCAGAGCACGCCCTCGTTCAAGCCGAGTAGTGCCAGTCCCAGATCAGTGAAGGCCTACGCAAAAGCAGACGAGGAGGAGGAGGAGAAGAAGCCCAAGCAGTCCTTGTTCGGGAACATCACGGAGGCGCTGGACTTCTCGCAGGTCCGGTCGGAGCAGGATGCGGAGCTGCTGTATGAAGCCAGGGATTCCATCAAAGAGGAAGGAAGGATGACAAGGGAACAGGTATACATCATATATTGATACTGTACTACCAATGCACAGAAATCTACTCCCCCCGTTCGGAAAAAGATGTCACAAAAATGAACTATAGATAGACCATTTTTGTGACATCATTTTCCGAACGGAGGGAGTATAACTTTTTCTTATGCTCGTGAACTTCTGGTTGGATTTGCAATTCAGTATGCAGCCCTTCGGAGGAAAATTGGTGGCACCTACAAGGATTTCTTCAAGTCATACGTTGATGGTATGCTATCTATACCCATGGAAAAAATAGCGCGCTATAGCGTGCTAGCTATAGCGTTTCAAGAATTGTCTCGCTAAATAAATCGTGTACAATATCTCGCTAATAGCACGTTATAGCACGATATAGCACGCTAATAGCATATTTTAAGGCCGGCGCTATTTTTCTGTAGCGCGCTACCTTGATCTATACCCTCCTGATCATTTCAGTAATGGTTTAAATGAATAACTGTATGTTTAGTGTACTTTTTACTTCTCAGGTAGTGCATTTTTACAGATCCTGCTAGTCAGAACAGTCAGAATTAATATGACTACTTAATCGAAAATTTATCATCCATTTTTTTAGCAAAAGTATACTTTAAATCATGCCACTGAATACTGACCAACCAATTTGTTTCTGAATGTAGTTGATGGGGAATACGTGGAGGAAGGTTGGGTGGACAAAACCTGCAAAGTTTGCAAGAAAGACACAAGGGGGGAGCCAAGGCAAGTTGACAAGTTAGGAAGATACATGCATGTGGCGTGCGCAGAGAACGCTAAACCGACAAACTTCTTTGCCAAACTCTTCGGCAGATAAACTTTTTTTGTACCATCAAACCCATTGTTTGAACCATGGTTAGATAAATAGATGGAAGCTATAACCTCAAGGGATGAGCAGTATTGTGTCGAGTTGTTTATGTGAATTGGTTTTTAGGAGCATATGCACATTTCAATTCAATTTAGTTGATGTATCAAGTAGCACACGAACAGTGTCATTTTATACATATCGGCACAATAATTTACAGGTTAGCATTATGAGCTATTATCTACTAGCTAATGCTCCTAAAGTCCTATGCTGAATATTGGAGGAGCTTAACAGAAACTTAAGTCAACAGACTTACTACTATAGAGCTAACTGATCATGCTTACCTAATGGCTGTTATGTGGTGTTTTCAGAAGTCCATTGCGTTAGCCTTGGACAAATAAACCTTGCACCTGACGACAGTGCATCCAACCTTAAATCCTGGCATGACTGTAAACCCAACACTGAACTTCTCCTCATCCGTGGTCATCTTAGCTGGCGTACTTTCCATATGTTCCTTTCGAAATTGAACACCACTGTTGACATAAAACATTTCAGCTCTAGGATTCAAAGAACGAGCAACTGCCAGTAGTGCCCATGCATATCTTGCCATTTTCACAAATTTCTGGTAAAATTGTGTCCTTGGATGACCGCCGCTCTCGACAAATGCTCTGTGATCCAAATTTCCAAAGAATGAATCCTCCATACTATGGGGCACAGCCACTAGGTACTTTGCTCTACAATACCTCCCGAAACTAGAATCTGGATCACTCATGAGAGCATCAAATGGATCTCTGAAACTCATAACACTATCAAAAGATTCCAGGGAAATATGCTCCTCTCTGTCCCCCATTAGCATCACGCAAGCAAAATAGGCCTCAACAGCATACTTCTTGTCAGCCTTTCTCTCATATACAACATTACTGTCTATTGGAAATGTGGACTGGCCGAGGTTCCATCCAGAAACTTTTGTCCAGGCAATGACGAATTTTGAGAAGTCATGGAAAAACTTGGCTGAACGCTCATGTAGATCCATGAAAATTTCAGTTGATACCCCCCTCCTGACTGTGAAGGATCCTTCTCTGTACAATGCACTCCGACCAATCTTCTCTTCCAGTTCCATGTTCTTCCTTTCCAGTTCGTCCAACTCCGGTTGAAGCCAACCGATCTGAGAGTCTTTCTTGCAGATGTCAGCCTGCAACTCCATCACCGAATTCTGATGCTCCAGAATTCTAGAGTTCAGATGATACGGGTACCTTGGGTTGCTCCATTCGCTCACATTAACATACAGACCCTTCAGCTCAGCAGTCTCTTCAAGCGCGGACGCAAAACGCTGGTCGGCGATCATAATCTCTTCAGGATCATACGGCATTAGAGCTTTCTGAAAATTGACATAAGCCACCTTGAGGCCAGAAATCGCGTCGAGGAGCTTCTCGACAACCGCCTCCTCACAGCGGGCAGAGGAAGTTTCAGAGAGGTTCTCGCTGTCTGACGACACCTGCTGCGGGTGCACTTTCAGGTGTGCGCCGTCTTCGCTGCTCTCGCCGGTGGCGGTGTTGTCGGCCTTGGCAGCTTCTCGCGGACTGACGGCGCGACGCCGACGGAGTGCACCTTGCAGATGTTGGAGATGCGGAACCGCAGACTGGCCGACGGCGTCCTCTTCGCCTTCCTCGTCGTCGGCTCCATCGGAGAACTAATTCCGTCGTGCAAGGCGAGAGATACACGGCAGCTTCCGTCCGGCAACGATTGTCCTTTCTTCAGGCTGTTTCAGACAGGAAGTCAAGCATGCACGAATCCCGAGATTTAAAATTACAGCTTATGTCGACGAGATTGAGTTGCGCTTAATTCTGTCAGATAAAAAAAAGCCTAAAACCTACGGCCGGGTGCCTGAAAAAAATTGATGTCCGTGGGTTTTGAGTCTAGACGATTCGCTAAGCAGAACAGAACATCAAAACAAGAGCACGATCGATCATGTAACGGTGAAATCCTGGGTAGAGGATACGGTGTGGTACCTTTCTTCAGTGGCTGGCCGGCCGGCTCCGGGAGCTCCAGGGAGGGACGGCGGGCGTTCTTGCACACCTTCACGGAATGGAAGAAGCGAAAAGCCTGCAAGAAGAAGAAGAAGAAGAAGAGGCTGCAGCGAGCGAGCGTGAGTGAGGAGGTGGTCGCACAGAATCTTCCTCCGGGTGAGTGGAGGGCAGAGAGGTAATGGGAGAGACCTCGTGGGCTCCAATGGATTCGAACGAGAAAGAAAAAGGGTGGATCGAGGACGAGTAGGGAAGTGGGCGGATTTGTTTTGTAATCCCCAGACGCCAAGGATTTGATGAGAGGAGAGGGTGCGGCCGACCAAAGGAAGCGGGCTTGGAAAAACCCTAATCTCTCGGCCTCTCCGTAACACTGTAACTGCACATCTCATTAATTTAGACTCTGTAACTGCAGATCTGACTTCCGGCCTTCCATTCCAGATCTTACCGCGGGGATAGAAGGGGATATGCAGAGGGGGTGTCACGTTGCAATAAACAAAAGTTTTGATCGTGCAATGTTTGAATATAGTGTTCTGCATTTGAGTGATCAATGACGCGCTATGGTCATTCGATAAAAAATGGAATCCTGTATAAAAACGAAATTTATATTCGGGACGTTCCAAATCGTGTGTGGAGGGGATCTAGTGGAGGGACGGAAGGTAGACATGGATAAAGGAAGAGCAAGCTTGGTGGGCGTGAAGAAGCCCTCGCTTGGCGTTACCGGAGGCACCAGATGAGATGGCAACAATGGGGAAAAGGCAACTACATAACTATGAGAATCTCCCCGTTTATCTGAGAGACTGAGACGCCCAAATGTTTTACGACCCGTGCATAAATTATCAATGAATTTTCAAATATCAATTCATTATCAATAATTTCTGGATTTATGTGAGTTATTTATTAGATTCACGTACTAACAAGAAATTTACGTACATGCATTGACAAAAAAATTAAAACCATGCACTAACATATTTTTTGTTTTGTCAATTCATCAATTAGTAGAAATAATATTGTTCGTTGGATGCAGAATCGACGGTCATGATAAACAGGGGAAATCCTCATAGTGTGAAAAACTGCGTTGCAACAATGGGATCGCTCAGCGGATTTGCGCCAAACGAGAGGTGGGTGACGAGGCTAGAGGAGCATTCGATAGAATCCGACGCTTGGCAAACAAGAGGAACAAAGCAATGGCATTCCCTGAAAGCAAATAACCAAATATCTATCACTAATTAATTCGAAAATAAATTCAAACCACCAATTTCAAAACTTTCAAATGAACGCAGGTAAATGACATAGAGCCACGTCTAATGTACCAATCGACTAGCCATCTGGACAGACGCGGACCATGGAAGAAAACTAGGGTGAGGAGAATCGCTTTGAGAGAACAATATGGGGCAGGGTTGCGTGAGAATCGTCATCTGGACAAACCCATTGAATCATCATCTGGACAAACTCATTGTGCTTCCTTCATCGGTCCCATTCATTTTTGGTCTAAGATCCGGGCAATTTTGGATCTTCGAATGCATCCTAAAATGTTGTGTGGTTGTTGTACATATCACAAATGGTCATATTTCAGTATCACCCTTTAGAAGAATATATATATGTGCATCCATTATGGACTCGCGCGTCATTTTTTGTAACTTTTTAAACTTGGAAATATCATTTTTGCGCCCTACAAAAGTGTCTGCAAGTACTGTTTCCTCTCTTCCTATTGGCTGCCGAGTTGGTTCAGTGGAACCCCGTTCCAGCAATTCCTTCATCAGAGACCTCAGGGTTGCGTCCTAGTGCCATAAGGTGCAAGGGTCACGTTCTAGTCGTGTCGTATAAAAAAGAGGAGTATGCGCTGAGTGTCATTTAAAGCCTATACTTTTGTAGTATGAAATACTATGTAGTATCTTGAATGGTAAATTAAGATCTCTTTTTTTGCGAATAAATTAAGATCTCTTTCACGACTCATTTTATTTATGCTTAACCCATGCATACACTTTGGGGTCTAGAGACTAGATAATGAGTTCCACGATCAAACAGCTCTGTGTGTACTCCAATGTGCGTGCTTAAGCAACCCAAAGCGGTAAAGCCCCAATGTGCTACAACTTCGATCGGTGCACAAAAGCTTTGCTAAACACGTCAGGATCTGTTGTAAAGTATTGCCATCTTTGTATGGCATACCTGTAAATTTAACAAAGGCTCGTCCGCTAGTGATTATTAACTATTCAGATAAATTATGTCCCGAATTACCGCACGCTTGCATGTGATGCCATTGTGCGCGCGCCTCTGTCAACAGGAAGGCGTCATGAACTAGCACGATTCACTTCCACTTTGGGCCGTGCGTCACTGAATCGACTCCACTTCAGGCAAGCGCTGATCTGTTTCCCCTTTCGTCGAAAAAATATCGAGAATTATTTTGTTTTGTCTAGGGATGCGGATTGGAATAAGAACCAAATCGTGTGTACTTATCCTCCGTATCTGTTTATCACGAATTTGTTTCCTAACACGAAACAAACTCATTCGATTAGAGCATCAGTTAGTATCAGAAACCACGTACCTAACAAACTTATTAGAAGCATCCAGGCCCATATGCAGAAAATCTCGTACGTGTACCTTGAGCCGAAGTCCCACGAACATACGGATCGATGGTTGAGCTCGCCGTCCTCGGGATATTCCTTGCCGTGGTCGCGCTCATCGCGATTATAGTTGCGATCGTCTGGGCAGTAGTGCGCTGTATATGTAGGCGCCGAGCCGAGGCGAGCCAGGCGAAGGAGGCGTTGCTGAACAGAGAGACGATCTGCGCGATATGCAAGGCTCTGCTCGCCGGCGGCGGGGAGAAGTGCCGGCGGCTGCGCGTGTGCGGCCATGTCTACCACGCCGAGTGCGTCGACCCGTGGCTCAAGAGGAAGAAGATCTGCCCGCTGTGCCGGCCAGCGTCGACGTATCGCGGACGGACATCGTCGACGCGATCGTGTGAGAGGCAGCCTCGATCGCGTGCTGTTGATCGAAGGCGCCGCCGGCCGTCCGTGTGCACGCACGCGCGGATGTTTTGTCGGCTGCCTGCTGCTGGGGAATTTTGCTGCTGACATGCAAGTGACAGTGGTTATGTGTACTGGATGAGGGAAATATGGAGTATATGTTATGTTTCGTTGATTCACGTGCTGCGTGAGTGCAGGTATTTTATTTTCTGTATGTCACGCAGTTTTAGCAATGCACCCATATCAAAATATTTGTTCGTTAACACTTGGTGATTCCTTCACCCGAATCGCTGATGTTAGGGCACTTACAATGCAAAGGTACTCTGGTGTCTGGTGCTTACAAAAATAAACCGGTTTTCGATTAAGCACTAGTGATTATTTACACGAAACAAATGCTTAACTAGGCACCTCTTCTATAAGCATAAGCATTGGTGCTTACCAAAAAGCCTGATTTATTTTTATAAGCACGTAACTAGGCACCGTGCATTGTACATGGCCTGGGTGTTTTTTCTAAAAGCCGTGCTCACACATGGAACTGTCAACACCGAGCAGCCCACGTCTAGCTAGGCGGGTTCACAATGAATTGTTTAATAAGAGAAACGTCGACTTCCAACTTGCATTCATCATGAAAACCGATAAAACAGGGTATGTTTGTCGTCCAACGTAGAGTCATGTTTCCAATTTTCTTGACCTAGGACCAAAGCAAGACAAAGGATCACAAGGAAAAGACAATGGTAACTCATGCCCCATCCGCTCGGCTACAACTATACAGCATGATGAAACCGAGTCTCGACTCCACATAGAACATAACGCTTATGAGCAACTACAAATAGAAACACAATTCTTTACTCAAACTACACTCTAGTTGGCCAACAAGTTCCCATTACTAGCAATTCAAGACTTACGAGTCATCGGTTCTACAACAAAAGTATCATAGGACCCCAACCTTGTCGTTGACGGAAAATGTTGTCCTTCATAATTCCCCATCTTGGTTTATGGAATTTGGTCCCCCCCCCCCCCCCCCCCCCACCCCCAAAACGTATATTGAGCAATCTTAACAATATACTAATTGTATTTTCATCGGCACAAGCATCATTTATATGTTTCCAGATCAGCCAAAACAATCAAGCTATCCTTACCAACATCAAACATTTAAACTTGATAGGAAAACAGTTAAGCCATTACTTGAACATGTAAATTACTTGAATTGAAGGCTATCTTTACCACCCGCATATATGACTTGCGATCGAGCAACCGAAGAACAAATGGTCAATATAATCTTTATTATCGTGGAACGTGCGCTTATCACTCTCACTGAAACGCAATAGTCATTTCTATCTTTCTAGCTCGCCTAAAACAATGAATATCCTTACCAACATCAAATATTTCAGCTTGATAGAAAAACAATTAAGGCATGACTTGCACACGTAAATTATTCAAATTGAAGCTATCATTACTACTGGTAAGGGTGTCAAGCGGCCATCCCGCAAGTCCCGCAAAACATGCCCTAATTTTATGGAGAAAATTATAACTAACCAAACCCAGCTTGACTAGGAAGCGGGGCGGATCGGGCGCCGCCCTGCAACCTGAACTACCGGCATATATGACTTGCTATCGAGCAGCCGAAGAACAAATGGTCAATATAATCTTTATTATCGTGGAACATGCACTTATCACTCTCCTTTCGTCTTCTATGCTGCAACACATCCCTAGTCAAAATTGTACCTCTAAAATATTATCACATACACACCTTAACCCTCAAATCGATTTTCACAAACCAAAACTTTTTGTAAGGGCAAGCCACCTAAGATGCATTGAAAGCTAAATATATAGTACTTCATTACTTCTAAATCTACTATACCAAGACCATCTTGCTCTTTTGCTGACAAAAATCCACTTAATTTACTGGATGGTACTTTTTAGCATTAGTTTGGTTCCTTGTGGTGGAACTGGCCCACCCAGGTTCAAGTCCCAGACTTGGCATGGGTGCTCGCATTTTCCTGGATTTTCCAGGATTTAACCGGCGCTATGCTTTCAGTGGTAGGTGACGTGCCCGTCAACAGCGAGGCGCCCGTGGTGACTTCGTCAACCTCAAGATCTGCCGGACTAGTCTCTCGGAGGTGCTCATAGGGGTAGGCTTTGCGTGCGTGCGTTCATAGGGGTGTCTGTACGTGCGTGTTTATGAGCGTCTGCGTCTGTACTGTGTTTCTCAAAAAAAAAATCATCATTCAAAAATAGTACTATATTTTTTTTGGAAAAAAATCCATTCTTTTACTAGGACCTTTGGACAAAATAAACATAGACATCATGTAAAAAAGTACATTGCTAAGGGGCATAGCGTTTTGGCACCCAGACACACTATAAGTACTTAGGGTTCAAACTAAACTAATTTTCTACGCAGCTGCATGCAACATAAAAGACAGTATAAGTACACTTCATGTACATAGCCATTTAATGCGCGGGCACTATGTATCGCTTATTTTTATTTTCTTCTTCGTTTTTTTGCTGCTTCTTTTATTTTTTTATTTTCGGGGGTTCTATTCCATTTTTTAAATGGTCCAGTTTTTAAAATATTTGTTTTTATAACGTTCATATTTTGGAAAAAATTATAATTTGAAAATGTTACACATTTTAAAAAATATTTCATATTTAAAAAGAAGCATATTTGAAAAATGTTCATTTAAATGGTTCAGGTTTTAAAAAATGTCAATATGTCAAAATTATTCATTTAAAAAATGTTCATTATTTAAATGGTTCAGATTTTAAAAAATTTGGTTAAAATATGATTTTTTTAAAATCATGTTGGTGTACCTCAGGTTAATCTGAACCTTTTTCAAAAATTTGTTCAACCATTATTCAGGAAATAAAAAATGAAAATGGAAAACAAATAAGAACCGCACATGTGGGAGGAAATCGTGCCAGCAAAGGCGGGCGAGCGCTGCCCCAGACTCGCTTGAGGCGAGGTATAGGTAGACCCATTTAATGTGGTGGGACATGACCTGTAGGTGGGCCGTGATGGTACCGTTATAGCAGGAACTTAGTTTGACAGGCCGGCGTTACTGAAATTCCTGTGCAGCCGGCCTAGAATATGAGCAATGCCATGGCCGAGCACGAGGACCACTCTTTGCTCGTTGCCCTGCACGCGAGCCCGAGCAAACAGAACATGCAATTTCCAGCAAAAAAAATCTGGAGTTGGTCCTTGATGTTTATCCTGATCATGCAAGAAACTGTGTGTTTGATGCGATATGTGCGCTCTGGCGCTTGGGGACGACGATTGTGTACACGAGCACATTACAACTGTTTTGTAACACTCGTTATAAGTATGTTCCTCATGTTACATGTGCACCCTTATTCACGATAGTCAAGCATGCATTTTGTCCTAAGTCATGCTTTGAATTGCTAATACCGCTTCCATCCTTGTGTTCGTAAATGTGAGTTAATCTCCTAATCGAGAACTAACGGAAGCTAAAGCAGCGAACATCGTGGTAGGTGCAGCCGGCAATTTATTCGCTTAATGTAAGACGCCATGAGATAATGGATTGCAAACTTAGAAATTAAACTCGGGACGCTTCGGATCAGGACGTGGTGGCTGAATTGTGAAAAACACAATAACGGCCGCAACAGGACACGGTGCTACCTATCATGGATGTGGTGCGTCTTGTGCGCGATTAGATCGAGCAAAGGGCATTTGCCTTCACCTATGACCCGGAGACTGACCCGGAGGCCGAGGGATGTAGCTCAGGAAGTAATTAAGTGGGCCGCCAGCGAACGTCATTTTGGACTAGCCATAGAGGAAGTAACATAGATAGTAACATGCATCTCATCTTTTTTTTTAGATAACGGGTGCGGATCTTGGCCTCCGCATTAAAGAGATGCACACAGCCTACATGCATCTCATCTAAGCAACAAAAATGATGGGCAAATAATTAATGTGGAGAGAGACAAATAGAGTAACATAGTTAGTTACTGTAACATTACACCCCAAGACAATATGAGTATACAACCTAATAAATACTATCATGCATGACACCACAAATAAGTTACTACCCACTATGGAGATATTAACATAAGGTAGTAACATAAGTACGTTACACTCAATGTTACTCGCCACTATGAGTAGTCTTACTGTCCACGTCTGCCGCATATGGATTATGCGAGCTTTTGTGGCAGCCACGAAGAAACTTAAAGCGGCACTTGCAGTTATGTGGATTTGGTGGACAAACTACTTATAATACAGAGGCATACAAGGATACAACTTGATAGCGCCGCCGACAGGATATCGAGCAGAAGCCGGGACATGGAGATCTAGCCCTAGGAGATCGAGCATAGGCCTGTACAGGTGGATCTAGCGCCGCCGGGCGGAGCGTGGCGTCGGGAAAGAGACGCTCTGAAGGAGCACCGCGGTGCTGCGTACGGCCCCGCTGCCACGACGACACAGCGTTCCCGTCGTCCAGGAGCTCCGCCATGTCTCTTCTTCCTCCCTGTGAAGCTACTCGAGCTGAGACCCCACCGTTCGTCGCCACGGCCTTCGTCTTCCTCCACTCCGGCACTGCTCGCTCCTTCAATTTCGGTGACACTGCGCCCCTTCCAGCATCCCTGACACATCGCTCGTACTCCGTGGCCTTCTCCTCGTACTTCTAAACCTATCCCTTTCCTCCTACGTGCTCTGTGGAGAGCTGCCGCTGTGCGCCACCGCGGCCCTCAGCTCGGGCTAGTCGCCGGTGAGGTTTCCGGCGGCCCTAGGTCCTAAGCAACATCACCAAACAACAACAGATCTAAGAACGCAGGTGGCCAGAGTCCAGAGCTGCACTTGCTTGTCCATGTCTCCCAAGAATTCCTCACCGGACATGGCGACTTCATGGATGCACCAACCACTAGGATAAGATATCGGCCTTGCCCGCCGGAGGAGGAGAAGGACAGGAACTACAGCCGTGCGGAGTACCAGATGAAAGGGCTCACTTAAGGATTCCCTCGCCGGAGCCCGGATAGGTAGAGTCGAGGAACCGCTGAGTTATCTGTGGCAGCACCGCTGGCGTTCGCGGGTTTGGTGGCTTCTCCACATACGCCACTTGACTTTCGCAGTACGCCGCGTACGCCACTTAAGCGTTTTTTCGTGGGCGGCGTATACAGGGCCGTTGGACGCCGTTGCCGTTTACATCCTTAGATGTAGCCTCTTGGAGCTTTTTTGTTCTCTTTCGCCACTTGTCGGCATTCCTTTTTATTTTCATCCTCCTTGAGGCCTTCCTGTAAAGGAATTGCTTTCTATCTAATCGAATGATATAAGCGCATGCCTTAAGTTTAAAAAAACGCAATAACGGTGATGGAAGGGTGCGTCCTAAATTTCACGTGCATACGAGTTCGGGAGCCAAACGGAATTTCCGATGGATAAATTATTATTGAAGTAACTTTCATGAACAACCACTTATAAGTTACACAGTCTACTATCTATTTCTTGGTACAATTTTATTTTGAGAAAATCAAAAAAAAAAAGTTACGTTCAACTTTACTTATTTTTAGAACATTTTATCCTTTATTTAGAATTATAAACGACCAAAACAGCCAATTCACGCTCAAGATCTTCTCTGATCATAAACGGGTCTGGGCTATACCATATATGTGACTAACTCGATTAATTTTTTCTCGATTACACCTACATTTTTTATCCCAAGTGAAGTGCAACCTACCAGCTACCGATTCATGCGCACCAACCACCACAATGTCCAGTCTAGCGAGGCCGTGCAACGACGCGGGTGCTGTGCCGGCAGCGTGTTCTAAGAGCAGCGTTCACGAGCTCGGGCGTTGCAGACGGCACCAGACTCAAGGTCCGGTTAACGACGCAGTCCCATGCAGACTTGAAGGTACAAATTTCCATGTCATTTTTATTGATACATTATTCGATATATTATTTATATTTAAAATTTGACAACCCAAATATACAACTTGAGATAATAAAAATAGTTAGGAAAAATCTACTATTTATACTTAACTTTTTTACCTCATAATATATTTTTATTAATGCATTAATCAAGATATTATACGCAAAAATATTTTTTGTATGACCAACAACATTACCCAACTCATAAGCATTCATTTCCATGAAGGTACAAATTTTCATACCCTTCCCATATTTTTCATCCCAAATACATTCCCCGTGCTAAAATGAAATTGTATATGCAAATCCGAAAGCCCGTCATTTTCGCAACATTCCACGAATTTAATTATGCTTTTGATATACTATTATGCATTCACATATGTATTATTTTCCACTGGTATAGTTAAATATCATATAACTTGGTAGAGTGCCTTTAGGCCTCTCCCAATGCATTGTTTCTTAGCACAATATCCTAGGAGATTACTAGAAATTTAGATACAATGGGTACAATGCATTGTCTCTTAGACTAGTCATAGTGGGAGTAACATATACTAGTAACATACACGTTTTACGAGATTATGTTACTACCTATAGTGGGTAACATATTTGTGGCATCATGCAAAGCTTTATTAATTAGGTTGTAGACTCATGTTGCCTTGGTATATGTGATGGTAACATAGCTAGTTACTCCATTTGTCTCTCTCTTCTTTAATTGGATGCCACATCATCATTTTTGCCGATGTGGCACTTATGTTACTAGTTATGTTACTCCCACTATGGGTAGAGATGTTTCATTTAATAGTTTAAGCGATCCTATTGGCTCATACAGAGGCGGAGAAGCGACGAGCCACACATGATCGATTCGTTAATTGCTTTGTCTAGATCCTTGAGCTAAGAGTCGTTTCCATGCTAACATACAGCTCCCTTCTCTCTCTTATTTAATCACCATGCCACATCATCGTTTTCCCTATGATTTCACGCCAAGATACCCGCATTGGCAAAGGCCTTAGAGTATAACTTGGCACATATATGAGTTCGAGGCTATGAAATTACGGCCATAAGTAAACAGATATTTATATAGTGTATGAAGTCTTAATTAATGGTTTGTCATCAATTCTTCTTTTCCGCTCTCGCTTTCTTGGTTCATCCACTTCAATATAGTAGTACTCTTAAATATTACAACAATTTACTTCTTCTCCATGCCCACCTAAATCCTTGCCACTGCCATTGTCCTCCCCCTCGCCACCGTTTCTGGACCCGCCACGACCCGACCCCATCCCCAACAACATCCTACATTGTCTACCATCTTTGTTCTCCACTTTTTCCTCGGCCTCTAGCTCGCCTCCACTAAAGTATATGCCATCCTCCATCTTACCACCGATTGGGAACACATAGTATGTTCCTTAAACACCACAAAGCCCGTGAGAAAATGTTTTAAGAGGGAGTGAGGCATATGCCTCAGCCGCAATCCTTAGATTTTTAGCTTTCGAGCACACTTGCCCTTCCTCTACTCAGCGGCTCTACAACAAGTGTGAAAAGTGCATGCCGCCCCGTGTGTGTTTGGATAATTAATGACAATTCCTACTGACTAATGTTTGCATTGAGCTATATTGAATGGTGTTCATAGGCGATGCTTGGAGTCTATATGTGAATTCAAGGTTGGGTGCCATAAAGATAATTATATGGATTTAGTCTTGGCATCAAAATCATTGGTCCATAAATATATATTTGATATGATCAAGAAGAAGTCTACGTGATGACCAAGTCTATGGCAAGTATGTATTGAAGAAGAAAATTGTGCGAGAAGTCATGTTTATCGATCAAACATCATCATAATATTGAAGAGAGTTGAGAAACATACATGATTGATCAAGATACGGTGCAAAAAGATGGATTCAAATTTATCAATCAACACACAAAGTTAGAAGATGCACCAAGTGGGATCAAATGATCTTGTGATATCGTAAGCAACTGTCAATATAGTTTCTCATGCCACCCATTACATATGTATATGGTGTTTAGTGGTTTGTCCCCCCCCCCCCCCCCCCCACCCACACACACGACCCCCTGCTCCTAGTTCTACTCGACTGTCGTGCCCTACCCTGTTCGGCCGCCACTGCGCACGTCCTGCCCAAGCTCGTGCGTCAAGTGATACGTCTCAAACGTATCTATAATTTTTGATGTTCCATGCTTGTTTTATACATATTGCTACATGTTTTACATACACTTCATATCATTATTATGCATTTTCTGGAACTAACCTATTAACAAGATTCCACAGTGCCAGTTCCTGTTTATTATGTCTGTGCATTGCAGAAAAGGTCCAAAAACCAAAGTTCTCGGAATTGGACGAAAATCAACGTGCGTGCCTATTTTACCAGAAGACTCTGTGAGCCAAAAGGGGAGGTCGAGATGGGCCACGAGGAGCCCACGCCAACCCTCGGCGTGGCCTGGAGGGGGGTGGCACCCACCCCTGGCGTGGCCACCTCGAGAACCTTCCGGAGCCGCCCTTTCGCCTATTTATTGCCTCCGTCCCGAAAACCCTAAATCAATCGACGATACTCCCAAATACATCTCCATGCTCCGCCGCCATCCGAAACCCTAATTCGGGGGACAGAAGTCTCTGTTCTGGCACCCTACCGGGACGGGGAAGTGCCCCCAGAGCCATCTTCATCGCCCCCGGAGCCATCTTCATCACCGTTGTTGCCTCCCATGATGAGGAGGGAGTAGTTCTCCATCGAAGCTGAGGGCTCTACTGGTAGCTATGTGGTTCCATTGTAATCTAGTTGAATCTATAGATGTTTTCCCCTCATTGTTATGAACATGCTACACTCTAGTGGTTTTATCATTGTGATCTTTGGAGTCATGTAAGAACACGTTATCAAGGTGACAGTGTGGGTGATGTGTGTGGCTTCACTAATAGATTAAAGTGATACTTATCATTTGTGTTCTTGTGTTGGATGTTGCTATTGTGGTGTTTGTTTACTCAGACTTTAGGGAGTGCTGTTATAGCCCTACACGTAGTATTCTTGATCCAATGGGAGAATAGTTCAGAGTAGCATATAATGAGGAAGTATCTATGTGTCCAATTATGTTATTAATGTTGAGAGTGTCCACTAGCTAGTGAAAGTAGGATCCCTATGCCTTGCTTCCAAGCATTGAAAACATCGTTTACTCTCAGTTCTGCTGCATGTTTGTTTGCTGCCATTGTTACTACAGATTGCAATTACTACTTGTAATCATCCATACCACTTGTATTTCACTATCTTTTCGCCGAACTAGTGCACCTATACATCTGACAAGTGTATTGGGTGCGTTGGGGACACAAGAGACTTCTTGTATCTTAATTGCAGGGTTGCTTGAGAGGGATATCTTCGACCTCTACCTCCCCGAGTTCGATAAACCTTGGGTTATTCACTTAAGGGAAACTTGCTACTGTTCTACAAACCTCTGCACTTGGAGGCCCAACACTGTCTACAAGAATAGAAGTTATAGTAGACATCATCAAGCTTCTTGACCTTGTCGTGTTACCCAGCGTAGCTAACACGGAGGCCGTCCAGCTCCTCCTTACCCCGTCGTAGCTTGAACGACTATGCCGCCAGAGCCGTCTGGAGCTTACCACGCACCCTCGAGTTGATTTTGGAAGGCCGACGGGCATAGAGACGAGGCGCACGATGGAGACGCGCGGAGAGCAGGCGGCGCTAGCGGACGGCCTACACGCGGCAAGGCCTCGCCGTCGCTGCTGGCAACCGCCGTCGCTGCTCTCAGTCGGATTGGTCCACCCGGGCGGTCGTGAGAGGAAGAAAAAGAAGGAATAGGAAAGAAGGAAAAAGAAACATAATAGAAAAAATAGCGAAAAATAGTGGAGTGTGACGGCCGTTTGCCCCTGGCCTTTATTTTGAGCCAGGTCATCCTGGAAGTGGGCCTAATTGGTCAAAAAAGTTGTTAACTCGTCTAAACTTACCGAATACTTCTTTCTACAAAACAGTTAGGATGAATTGGTGGTTTCCCGTGAATATTTTGAAAAGTGGTGATTTTTTGAAACCCTAACCTCAAATGTGGTGTTCTTTTTTGAAATTTTCTCTAGATATGTGGATATGAATGCATCTTACATTTTCTCATCATCATATTGTAAGTATTTTCACCTATTACATATGTAAATTTTATCGATGGAAATCATGATTATGATTGATGACTTGTTGCTCTGAAAGAATATCTAGCATTGATGACCGCCCGCATCACGCAAAGGTCTCGGTGGCATTTTCTCTTGGAGGTCGGCGTCATGATCTCGTCCCCAATCCTCAGCCGCCCTCGCAAGCAGCACCTCCCTAGTCTACTATTGCCGGCTGCGGGGCACCATCGGAAGCCACAACAACAGGTGTCAACAGCCACAACCGCGCTCGTACGGGACTCCACCGTGTGCTCGCCTCCGATCACATCCCGTCATCTGCCGCTGCTGATTTCTTCGTCTTCTCCATGTACAACCTCAAGTTGCTGTCTGTCAATACGATAAATAATAAAGAGAAAGGGAGGCCGAACTAAAAATGGCAAAAGTGAGGACACAACTGAGAGTGGAGTGGGAAAAGTGAGAACAAAACTAACGGTGAAGTAACGGAGTGGCAAAACTAAGGAGCGGACTAACGGAGCAGTGGCAAGATTGAGATTTCGGTTGGTCAAATGGTAAAACTGAGGTTAGCCTCGGTCATAGTGGCAAAAGTGATAAAAAAACACATTCAGATGAAGCTGCTTTTCATCTGGTGACCATTTAAAAATAGTTATATGGAATTTGAATCAAATATTTGTATTACGTACGTGCAATTTCGTTGTCGCTCGTTAGTCAATACACGATTACTATACTGATCAAACCTGGATGGCGTAAGGTAAGAGACACCCTATCTGTATATTAGTTTGTTGTAACAAAACAAAATTGTCGAACGAACATATATGACGGCACAAACCATCATCCCCGTCGGAGATATCACCCTCAATAAAACGATGGTGTATTTTAAAATTTGAGAGTCAAACTTTGTTACTCCCTCCGATCCGGAATAACGGTCGCAGCCTCTACACAAATATTGTACTACAGCAGTACATTTTCCACGACGTTTAATCCGGATCGGAGGTAGTAGTGGTTTATTAGCAATTAGTATCCCTCGAATTACAAACCATCGCCCATCTGCATCGAGACGGAAGCACATGCTCCTTATCTTCCTCACGATAAGATGTTGACATTTCATTTTCAAGTTTCGCTGACGGAGACGCAAGTTGACGAATTCGATTTTATTCATGAAGGCCAACTCTATCAGCCGAGAGTAAAATAACCAAAAATTTACATTCATGAACCAACCATTCAACCAATGAGCCTAATCTCGTCTGAAGGTGGAACCTTGTGCACGATAGAATGCTGTGGTTCAGTGTACTCCGTTGCCTAATCAAGCGAACCTTTGACGCCATCAGATAGATTCAGAACTGAAGCGCATGCTTTCCTCCAGTCCAGGACCACGTGTGGTTCCACTTCCAGCCTCTCTGATGTAGCTGCTCACCGACGCGCCAGCTGATCTCCCACCGCCTTGGTCGCCGAACATGCCGCCACGACTCGGGATAGCAGCTCATCGAGGAGCAGGAAGGCGACTGAAGAGGACGGCCGAGGAACTTCCGGTGGAAGCTACCACATCGGAAAATTTGCCATTTCTGTGGACGCACCCAGGTTTGGGTGGCCAGTTTGGGCGCCACAGATCTGCTTTGCGGCTGCAAAAGCGGCAGGTTTTGGCACCGGATGTCAGCAGCGCGGCGGGAGTTTGGCCAGTCAATGCTCTCATCGTCATACTCATCGAAACGAGTTGATCCAGGATTGATGCTGACCAAACTGTCCAAGTGAATGGCCAACATATGTGCAGCCTGACAGCCAGTCTACCACTACATGGTATGTTGAACGTCAATTTTCCATGGAGTCTAGGAGGACCGGTATACCGTGTATGACTCTACTTCTCTTGTTAGTGCCTTCTCTCTACAGCGGCTGGAAATTCCCAATTGCGTTCCCTATTGCTCTTGCACAGATCAAGAGGAAGCTGTGCAGTGAATCGGTCTGGTTGCAAAGGTTTTAAAATCAAACTGAACTGTATCCATCGTTGTTGTCAGGGAAGCAACCTTGAGCTCGACTGGAGAAGACCAGGTGCATAGCCGCCTTGCTAGAGGGAGCACCACCCTGACAATTCTTCAAGGGGCAAGCAAGGTGCATGCTTCTTCCTTCAGTAGGATATACTGAAACAACTGTCTTTAATTCTGTTCCCCAAAGTGTCCAACTTGATCGAAATGGTGGCATGGAGATGCCAAATTCGGCAGGACAGCTCCGGCCCTTGACTTTCTCGAAAAGGAAACACAAGCGCGCGTGCACCCGGACAAAATCTCATGTCAAAGAACGGGAGATGGTCGGCAGGCAGCGGCGGCACGACGCGTTCTTCGCCAAATGCCGGCGCCGCAGGCACGTCTTGGTCTTGGTCAGCGCCTGCGCATCGACCGTTGAGCTGAACGATGCACGGATCTTGGCGTCTACTCATCCGCCGATCGTGTAGACGTGCAGTGCAACCTCCGCCTCGCTCTGAACTGGAATCATGGTGTTGCCGGACAGACAGCAGAGGAGAACGGAGAGAAAGGCTGGCGGCTGGTCCCAATCATCGCCATCACTCGAGCGTTGGTCTGCACGGACAGATGAACCACCCAATGATAACCCAAACACATGAAGGGCCAAGCCAATGCATCCCAGTTGCTTGTTTCTGTTAACTTGGATCATGGAGAGGACGGAGACTGGGCTTGTCAGGAAGCGCATCCGAACAATGACGTTGCTTTCCTCCCAAATCGATTACCGGTAGCTCAGACGTCAGAAAGATAAGGCATACCGGTTATCCTTGCCAAGGAGGGAAAACTATCCGGAGATGAGCAATTGGAGAGGCACAAACTCAATCGCCTTCTACTTTGTGTAGTATTTCGTGTCAGGAAAGAGTAAAATTTTGGCAGGAACAGATGGAATTACATCGAGCCAAAGCTCCATATACACAGTTGATCAACCACTCACCATTATCTCTCGCACCAAAGAATCGTGAACGCCTAATCAAACTTTGTACAACAAGAGGGGAAAATTTTTCTTTTTTGCAACGGAGCTTAATCCTACGACGCCATCATGGCCGGAGGCACCACGCTGGACGCCGGGCACTCGGCGCCACGCTCGCCGTCGGCAGCAGAGGCGGCGGCCCAGCGCCGGCATATCCTGCCGAGCGACGCGGCCTTCCGCCTCGCGCGGTCCGTGCCGGTGCCCATCAGCTCCCAAATCGCCCACTCCACGCCGGGCACGGCCATCACCTGACTCACCGCCTGCGCGCCCAGCCGCCGGCACAGCAGCACCAGCGCCGCGGTCGCGCTCTCCCTCGCCCTCTCCGTGCCGCGCCTCATTTCGGCCACGAGGCGTGCCACGGCGCCGTCGATGTTGGCGATCGCCTCCGCGCCCCCTCGCTTGGCCAATGCCGCCAGCACCGCCGCGGCCGTCTCCTCGTCGCTGATGGCGGACAACGCGGCCTCGGCCACGCCGGCGTCCACGAGCTTCCCGACGTTCTCACGCTCGCCTGCCAGCGACAGCAGCGCGGCCAGCGCGTCCTTTTTCGTGCTCGTCGGGCCGGTGCGCGCCAGGTGCACTAGCTTTTCCACGACGGACGCGTTTCGGCCCAGCCTGCGGCGGTACGTGTGGACGGACGCCAGGCTGAGCACCGCGGCGGCGGCGTTCTCCTTGGCGCGCCACGTCGTGCCGCCGGAGCCCATGATGTGGGTGACCGCATCGACGGCGCCGTCGGCGTGCATGATGCGCTTCTTGTTGGCCTCGAGGATCGAGAGGTTGAGCAGCGCGGTCACGGCGTTGAGCTGGAGCCCGGCGTCCTCGGAGTAGAGCAGGGGCACCAGCATCGGCACGGCGCCGGCCTCTCCCACGAACGCGCGGTTGTCCGACCCGGACTTGGAGAGCAGCCGGATCTCGTGCACCACGCGGCTGGCCGCGTCAGGGGAGAAGGTCACCGACAGCTTCTTCACCAGGAACGACGCCGTCATGCGCGCCACCTCGAGCGCCGCCTTGTTCGCGGCCACCGCATGGGCCTGCTCGCTCTTGCTGGCCTCACAGGCTTCCATGGCCACGCCGTTCTCCCGGCACCACTTGGAGATGAGGTTCTTGAGGGACTTGTTGGGCACCAGCTCCAGATTGGCCAAGACCTGCCCTGTCTTGGGGCACGTTGACTTGCCGGAGCCGAACCACCGGTCGATCGACTCGCGGTCGTAGGTCTGACCGCTGGCGGCCACGACGGGGTCGCGCATTAGATCGAGAGAGATGGGGCATCGGAGGTCCATCGGAGGCGCCGGCGACTCCCCCTCTTCGCCGTCGACATCGGTGGCGTCCGCCTTGGAATCTGAAGGCCGGGGCGTGGCGCTGAAAAGAACGCACTTTGCGTACCGGAGGAGGCCGACGAGGGCGATCATGGCGGCAGTCCATCTCTCCGATGCCCGGTCGCCGATTTCCCGCTCGAGGGTCTCAATCTCGTCGCTGCAGCTGGCCGGGTCGTTGATGCCCACCTCCTCCAGGATCTCCTCCAGCTGCCCCCGGCCAGGCACGATCTCCCGCTCAATTTCGTCGATCAGAGAGAGCACGCTGGCCTTGAGCGCCGGCTCCGCGTCTGCGCCCGACGAGCAGCGGCGGCACTGGCGCGACGCGAGGGCGAGGAGGTCCATGACGTCTTCGGCGAGGCCGAGCTCGACGACGGGCAGGAGGTCGAGCAGCGTGGCGAGGTCGTGGTGCAGCTCCCGCAGCTCGGCGTCCATCTCGTCCGACCGCAGCAGCAGCAGCGTCCGGCTCCGCGCGGAGCAGTCGGCGACGACGGCCTTGAACCGCTGCAGCACGAGGAGCATCTCCCGCAGGCAGAGCGACGCCGACAGCGGCAGGTCCCCCGTGCACAGCAGCAGGTCGTCGAACGCGGCGGCGAGCAGCTTCGCCTCCTGGACACTGACGCGAACGCGGCGCGCAGGAACGGCGCGGGCGTCTCGACGCAGCAGAGGTCGCGCGCCAGGCGGTGCAGCGAGCGGAGCAGGTCGCCGTCGGACGGCGACGGGGGCGGCATGAACGCCGAGGCGTAGGAGGAGCCGGTGGACGTCGACGGCGCGGCGGAGGCCAGCACCACCACCGCTCTCGGTTTAGCCATTGCGGTAACTTGAGAAGATCGAGGCCGGTTTAGTGGAACAACAACCTGACGGAAATGGTATATAACGCTGGCGGAGCGGGGAAGACTCGGGTTTATAAACGATGGTGTCGCAGTGGGATTAAGATAAGCTGGCTGGCTGGCCGGTTGGTTAGGACTCGAGAGCTGGAAGGAATCCCGGTGTCCCTCTCCTTTTCCGATCGGCTCATCAAATCCAGTTGTGATTGTTATGCGAAATGTGCTTAGTTTAACGATGGTGATGATGATGTTCTGGGTTTTATATGTTTGGGGAAGATGGCCGGAAGGAGGGAGCAGGAGTCGTGGTCTGGTTTGCCGTCGGATGTGAGGGAATGCACGGCAGGGATCAGGGAATACGAAGGCTGGATCCACTTGGATGAGTGATGGTGAGTCAGCTTGCAGGTTTTTTTATCGGATTGCGCCGCGGCAAGAGGGTTGTCAGCTTGCAGGTTTTTTTATCGGATTGCGCCGCGGCAAGAGGGTTGCGGCGGCTGGGCTGGATAAGAGCGTTGACGGCCGGCCGGCGGTAAAGAACGGATGGGCCACACGAGAATGTCATGCCACTGCTTTACCGGGAGATGATCAGGACGACGAGCTCGTCTCAGAAGGATCCGAATTCTAACATGGCTCCTGGCAGTATGGAATTCTTCCACAGGCGGTGGTTTCAGAAGGGCAGGCACCTCTGTTTCATTTTGAACAAACAGAGAACACCGGAAATTTTATACTACTAGAAAACTGAGTACTGAATTACTGCTACAAGAATGAATGGAATTAATAATTAGTAGAGAGGTTTTTCTTAGTTTTCTTCGAGGTAATATGTGTTCCTCATATAAAATAAAGATACACCTCACAGATATGAAAAGATAGTAGTGATAACGAAGTGCTACTCTCGGAACCAGGGACAGACGCGGGCTGCCTTATCCCTTCGCCTGCTACAGTAGGGAGGAGGCGAAACAGAGGCGTCTCGGGGGTTCGAGTTCTCGCCGGCGATTCCGGCGCTCCCCTCTACCTCCGGTCGCCGTCGAGGTACCGTGAGGTGGGGGGGGAGCTCCGGTTGGTGCTCGTGTGTGTAGATTAGGTGTGAGTGACCGGGCGTCGCTGTTGAAGACGGAGGCGATGGCGGCGGTGTTTTGGGCGTGGTGCTTCCCCTCCTTCCTCTGTTCCGGCCTCGTCGCCGGGGAGGCCGTGAAGCTTCGTCGGGCGCCCTTCTTCTCCTTTGCTTCTCTGGCCGGCCGTGGCGGCGAGGGGAGGAGCTGGAGCTGGTCGGCGACCCGTTTTTGTTGCAGGTGGTTCTGGGTGGTTCTCTCTTGTGGTTTTGCTCCGGCCGGCCGAGGTGGCGAGGGGAGCTTCTGGAGGTGGTTTCGTGCTGGTGCTGGTGGTCCTGGGCGCCGCGGCGGCGGCTGGAAGAAGGGTGGAGGAGGGAGGGTGGCGCTGTGGCCGAGCTCTTTCAACGAGTCCAGATTCCGTCGCTGCGCGGCGGATGGCTCCTGCGGCTGTCTGCGACATGTGGTGGTGCTTCCTCTCGGCGGTTCGCGGTACGGCGTCGCCGGCGGTGCCTAGGAGCTTTGGGTGCGGCTGTGGGTCTGTGTGCTTCTTCTCCGTTGGCTTAGGGTGCTTGTTGCACTTTTCCTGGGTTTCCTTGTTTTTTCGTGTTTGTTCGGGGACCTGTTTGTAAAAGTGTCAAGCCTCCTAATATATGATTCAGACCCTTCCTCAAAAAAAAAAGATAGTAGAACACCTTTTGCAAAAAGGACACTAGCCATGGAAGAGAATTGCAATCCACTCCAAAGAAACACCCGGTCAAAAAACGCCTGTCACTCGTCTCCGGCACCAACATAGGGGCCACCGAACTGAAAGTGGTGAGATTAGCTCATCACCTGATCTCGGCGTGACTCCATCGCTGATCGCCAAAATAGCTGGACAAAGGCAAAACCGTTGGTGTTGAAAGAATCTTACCGAGGCAGCACCCCGAACACGCCATCAAGCTTTAGATCTAAAACCCCATGCGACGATGCCGAAAGAGAAAGCTAGATCTGCAAGCCGCCAACCATATTAAGCCAACACAAAGATAAACCATCTTTCAGCTGTCACCAACGCAGACTACTGCGCACTGCTCCACTCCAACGCTAGCCAGGACACAACTCTAATTATTGGCCCATCAACGACAACAGAGCACAACGCAACATTGGAGGGGGATCTGGAACATTTTTATCATCAGTTAGCGGCCGAAAAACCTGAGCTACCCAAGCCCTAACCTAAAGCTTCAGATCTCCACACGCGAGATCCGACGACTTCTCACCACCGACAACCAAAAGATCGTCAGCGTAGAGTAGCCGTCGAAAGGGTGGCGACACTTCAGGAAAACGGATCTTTGCTGAGTACAGAGAGCTTTGCCGGGTGCTAAATATTGGGCACCCGACAAAGATCCACATTGCCAAATGAAAAACTGAGGGACACGGCAAAGACAACTCTGCCGAGTACAGACACTCGAAAATCTTGAAAATACACTCGGCATGCAAACAACACCTGGCAAAGACATATGTGCCGAGTGTCTCCATATGGCACTCGGCAAAGTTTGGTGCCACGTGGCTTTTCCACCGCTACGCTTTTCTTTTCCGTGTGCCACGAGTATACACACGGCAAATAATCTTTGCCTAGTGCCTTGAAAAATACACCCAGCAAAGAAATTTCACATGCTGGGTAGTCTTTGCCGAGTATTGTAGACTTTGCCTGGTACTTTTTAGCTTTCGCCGTGTACATTTTGTATTAGTAGGCAAAGATTTCGTTCCCTGTAGTGCGACGCTAGGAAACTAGATCGCTCTTCCCCCGGGGTGGCTGCTGAAGAAAACGATACGTTTTTTGTTAGTTGATCATGCCAACTTGGCGTACGCGATATCGCGGCCAATTTCAACACACAACGTGCTTCCACTTTGAACAGTTCCACTCGCTGGATCCAGCGACATATACAGAGGCTTATGCCATGAGTTGACCTAGGTGATATATGGAAACAGTATAGATTTTGTCAACTGTTAGAAACATTTTTATGTGTGGCAAACAACTGTTAACACCTTGAATTTCTCCTGCTCCTACGTACACATAAGAAATC
Source organism: Poa pratensis (assembly GCA_947311845.1). Classification (NCBI taxonomy): domain Eukaryota; kingdom Viridiplantae; phylum Streptophyta; class Magnoliopsida; order Poales; family Poaceae; genus Poa; species Poa pratensis. Next base: position 31,512,417 of record CAMZMU010000042.1, read on the forward strand.
CAAATCGCGGACAACCTCAAAAAATTCTTGAACCGCTCCTCGTGTTACGAGCGTCATACCTATGCCACCACGAGGAACGATCCTATCCAAGGAAGACATTGCCATATGGTGCAAACGATCGTCGTTTGACTCCATCGAAATTCCAAGTACTCGATGCCCTGTGGAACAGGACACTACCGACGCTCTGCCGGCCGGGCGAAGGCTCTTCGAGTTTTGACCCTTTGAATCTCGATGTGATAGTTCGGCAGCTTCCACTCTCTCTAGCTGGATCGACTCACGAAGACGACGACGCAAAGTACAAATCCCAGGAGACCGCCAGCCACACCACACTGACCTTCCAGAATTCAGACACATATAACAAGATTTTCCGCAGGCGGGACGAACGGGGTCAGGTGAGATTCCGGAAAAAATCATACACGTGCGCCTTCTTTTGTTTCATTAGTTGCCGGAACCAGAGACGACTGCTTTTTGCCTGCCTGATAAGTGGAGTAGTTTTTTTATAAAGTCGCCCGCTTGATTTGCATGTTCCGATTGACCTCACATTCCTAGCTATAGTCAATTTAAACATTACCAGGAGGACGCGAGTTGTGGATGACACGCCCGAGGTCTAAAAGCCAGCGGCGCTGCCAGCTCTAAGGCAGCAGCCATTGATGATCAACTTTTCTTTGTTTTTAATTCTTAAAATCTTCTCATGATCAACTGTACTAACAGCGAACCCACGCCGAAGTTTTTTTTCTTCCGAAAAGGACAACGAACAATGCACACAACTTAATTATTACAAAGTCTAGAAAGATACAAAATAAACAAACTTGAGGCCACATCGGGCCAAATGAGGACGGACCTCATCCCACCCGACTCCTGACAGCGTGTTTGGTTGAGAGGAATTAGTTAGGGGGAATGGGAGTTGAGGGGAGACGGGACAGAAAGTCCGTTGTTTGATTAGAGGGTATGGGAATTTCAGTGAGAAGTGGATTGGGAGTTTATGGTGCCAACTCCCTCCGATTTCATCCCGGGGGACCCTAGTAATTGGGTGAGATGAGAGAAAACGCTTCCGTTTTATCGCCCACCTCCTATTGACGAAGAAACAAACGATGTCTCTGTGCTCCAAAACAAATTCAGATGTCGCTCGCAAAGCAAAAGTTGATCACTGATGGCACGTTAAGCCCCATATTTCTTTCTGCCTGACTGCCAGCCTTTCTCCGTGTTGTGTTGTTCTCGTGTATGTCCTAGTAACATGCAACCGAATGACTAGCTAGCTTGCTTGCTTTCTTGGCTACTAGTTGAATGTCTGTGCATTGCCACGGTCATTATTTATTTTCGCCCGCTTGATTTACATGTTCCGATTGACCTCACATTCCTTGCTATAGTCAATTTAAACATTACCAGGAGGACGAGTTGAGGATGACACGGCCGAGGTCTAAAGCCAGCGGCACTGCCAGCTCTAAGGCAGCAGCCATTGATGATCAACTTTTCTTTATTTTTAATTCCTAAAATCTGCTCATGATTAACTGTACTAATAGCGAACCCACGCCGAAGTTTTTTTTTCCGAAGAGGACAAGGAACAATGCACACAACTTTTTTGTTACAATTCTCTCAAATAAAACATTTTTATTACAAAGTCTAGAAAGATACAAAATAAACAAACTTGAGGCCACATGGCTTGCCGAAGAACCCCCGGACTATCACTAACCATGTGGTACACTGAAGTTTAGTGGGTGGTTCTTTTGTTAGATATCGATCGAGATTCGTTTCTCAAATGAAAAAGATAATAGACTTTCAAGCAATGGAATGGCGTACAATAGAAGATCTACAGTAGTAAAGCTCCAGAGACTCCCGCGATGGCGTCGTCGGTGACATGCCGGTGATTGGCGTTGATGCCGCTCTCTTTCCTCCCGATTTCTCCTCCAATCTCTTGGTCCGATTCATCCCTTGCCTTCCGCAACGAACTCTTGGCCGGTTTTCCTTATCTTTAATATCCTCTCCCTCACGGAACCCTAGCTTTCGACCATTGACGCCGCTGCCGATTTCACCTCCTGCGACTGCACGGAAGATTCCCCTCCCCATCCCCATCTCATTCCCTCTCGGTGTTGCCCAATCCGCACCTCCACATCCTCCAAGCTCTCCCCAAAGCACCAAATCAGCTCCCCCCCCCCAGATTATCCATGAGAGCAGAGCTGGATCCTGCCGCGGGTGAAGGCCGCACAATGGCACCCACCCACCCCCCCACCCCCATCACCACCACGGTCTTGAAGTACATTGGCTGGAATTGTAGGGGAAAGGGCAGAAGCCTTGCCCATTCCAGAAAAAATGGAGTTTTTTTTTGCCAGATTGATGTATTTCACAGTGGTTAGTTAACTTTTGTCCCGAAAACTAGATCGTCAAAATGCACCGCTTCCCAATTAAATGCCCGATTTTATTTTACTGCTAGTTTTGTAGTGCCGTCGAAAGGTCTCTCTAGGGCCTTTGGTTGTTGTGGACTGGCGAAGTTTTTCTCTCGGTCACGTACTCAACTATATTCCTTATTCTAGCAATTGTTCAACATTTAGCTACCAATTTAGACTTTATGCTGGTTTGTGCCTATGGGGATCCTTGTCATCGCGGTGCTCGTATAATTTGGGATCTTACCTCTAATTTTTTGTATGAAAACATAGGCATACCGGTAGTATGCATAGGATACCTCAAAAATATTATGTGATAGGGAAACTACTTCTGCTAATTCAAATTATAATCGTATGCGCGCTTTGAATAATTGTGTGAGGCAATGCGGGCAGGTGGATATAGGTTTCAGTGGTCTTGCGTATACTTGGAACAACAAAAGCTTTTCCTTTGTTCCTGTCTTTGAAAGACTTAACATATGTTTTGCTAATGTTGAATGGTGTGATATGTTCCCTAATACAACGGTTTTCAATCTACCGTTTATACTAAGTAATCATGCTCATATTTTGGTTTCCACTGATTCCAAATGTCATATGTTCCTATTTTTTGAAACCTCTTGAAAATCTTCTTCAATAATATTCCACCAATTATGGGAAATTGAAGACATATTCTATTCCAGATAAACAGAAATTATGGGAAGTCTTGAAGGCTATGAGAAAGAATGCCTCACCAGGACCTGATGGATTAAATGTTGGCTTTTACACGTCGGCGTGGGGATAGATTGGTGACGATGTCACTGCTTTGGTAAGGTACTTCTATACTACATGTATCCTTCCGCCACGAGTCAATGAAACTAAAATAGCTCTTATTCCGAAAAAATGAATTTCATGTTCGTGTTGATTTTAGACATATTAGCCTTTGTAATGTTATCTACAAGGTCATAGCAAAAATCGCTAGCTAACAAGCTTAAGAAAACAAAGTATTACACTAAGTTTGATATAAGAATCCCTTTCAAGGATGTGTATATGTTGTTAACCTCGGGTGATCTTTTTTATTGTCAAGCATGTTCTCGGGGAGAGAAGTCTTTACTTTTTCTGTAGAATGTGCGAGATGTTATTCTATACCTTCAATAAAGAATTGTTTTTCGTGTATAATACATTTGTTGTTTGGCCATGTTCCTTTTTCTTTGAACGAGGGTTTTTATTGGTGAATTCCATTTTACGTTCTTCATTATCTTGTTCCTTCTGTACTCATATTTTGATATCTTGAATTCATAGCCGATCAAATATTATTTCATTAAAAAGAAGAATGGAACTTAAAGTTGAATCTTTTATTACATTGCATATTAAATGGTAAAATGAGGTCTATTGTCTTCATTGTTTGTTGATAAACCTTGAATAGAAACAGATAGACTAGCGGAAAAAACCATTGCCTGGTTCCTTCTCCAAACCACCGGTTCCATCCAAGATGACTATAACCTACTGCGATTACAATTTATACTGAACTTTTAAACATTTTAAGATTATTATTTATGGTACGATATTAACAACAATGTTTTTTAATTACAAATTTGTAATAGTTATTTAACAACATTTTTTTCAAAATGTTAGTGCTAGTGATCTTGGTTATTAAATTGTAATGCATATCTTCAAATAAACTTGTGTTGTTCTGAGTTTAAATTGTATTTTGTAACACTAGTGTCTTCTTGGATTTTTTGACAGTTGCATAAACTATGTAGTGTTGTCTTCCTGAATGAATATAGAAAATTATGTATTCCTTAATTACTTTTTGACAACTGCATAAACTATATATTGTATATTAATTTCCGGTAAATATCTCTAAAACATACGATCTAGCAAATATATAATAGTGGTTTCTTGTATATGGCTAGGTAGGCATATTAGTTGAAACTTCTGGGGTAACTCACTTGGCTAGGAGAGTTAATGTACAACCCAAAAACCTAGGTTTAAATCATTGCAGGCGCATATTTGGTTTCTTATAGTTTTGAAATAAAATAAAAGCTCATTGCGAGTGTCTCTCCACCCCTTTCACTTAGAAAAATAAAATATTGCCATGATTGTGTATAGTTTTACGCGGACAAATGTGTCTTACAGAATTGTTCCACAACTTTTGTCCAGCGAGTCCGGCTGAAGGATTTGGAGCGGGCCTTTTGTGTGGTCTAATCTCATTGTGCTATTGTTTGGCACCCTCCTAGAACATGGAGTGTTGAGACAATGTGGGAGGTGATAACTGCTTGTATGATGCACAAAATGATGGTAAAGAATTAGCATGATGACAATATCTATGACCAAGGGTGGGACTTTCATGTCGAGTTGATTGAGCCTGAGTGTGGGTTGGCAACGTTCCATATGTTTCTCCAAATTAATCATGAAATCCATGATCGGACCAATCACGTTTAACTTTAAAATGATTTCGTCGAGCATGTGTCGACTCGCGCAGAAAACTAGTAGTTCTTCTTTCGTTTTCTTTAAATTTTATTTGCTTGTGTGAACAATGTTCAAATTTATTGTGTAGTCAAATTTCATTTGTTTGATCCTGTGAAATAATTTATTTGTTCCAATGAGTTATATTTATAGAATAGTCTAAGGTGCATGGCAAAATGATGATAAAACATGCGGACCAAATAGGTTGCCGTTTTGGGTGCCATGGCAAGAAAAGGTGGGATAAGAGACTTGGTCTTTGAAACGTAACGGCCACATCTAGTGAGACTCCTAAGCTCTCGTTTTGATGCGTTAACTGTCGTTGGTGATGCATTTGCGAGGCTCTGATTCGACCGTTATCTCCCGTCTCATTACAATGAAGAGGAAGAGGGTTTTCGTTAGCACCCCCGGAAAATGCTTATACTGGGGAAATAAAATGACGGAATTTTTGAAATTTCTAAATTTTAACGAGAACCCTTGATAAACTGGCAAACGGAGAACCAAAAAAATTGAATTTTGGTTTTCAAATTCGTCGGGAAAACTTTCCTGCTGGGAACCAAAACCTCGAGAGGAATACGGAGTGAAAAGTGAGCAGGTTGTTTGAGAGGAACAGCGTCTTGCGTTTCTGAGTGACGGGAGAAGAAGCCGGGCACGGGCCACGGACGGACGGACGGACGTTGGTGCACGCGCAAGGCAGTGACAATGTCGTCAATGCGCAACGTAAACGTATCGATCGCCAAGCCAGGGTGTCACGGACAGTACTGTTAGGTACAGCGATTAGAGCAGGTGATCACGGACGTCCCCTAGCTAGCCACTAAAGAATCCGAGCACTTTTCGGTAGGAGTAGAAGCATCAGCACGCAGCGGCGGGAGCAGTGCCGCGGGCCACTGCAACGTTCTACGGTTCTAGGATCACCGGCGAGTCAGCATCCAGCAAGACGACGGAGACGGGAGAGATGGATGGGATGGGATAAGTTCTGCCTGCTCCGCCCCACCGTTTGGGGAAGAACAGAGCCCCACACCGAGCGATCTCCTCCTCCCCAGTCGCAGCATTTGATACGGTACGTGCGCGGTGTTAATGTCCACTGAGCGATGAGGACTAGTACTAGATCATGTTCGGGCTGGAGCTGAGACCCCGACACCAATATTTAGCCGAATCACCTTGTCTGTCCATTAAGAGCATCTCCGGTCGCGGCGTCCAAATGGCCGCCCAAATGCCTTCCGGACAGGCCCTTTGGGCGCCGTTCGGACTAGCTTGCCCATTTGGGCGCCGTCGATCCCCACTCGCGGCGCCCAAACAAAAAAAAATTAAATTTAAACTTCGACGAATTTCATTCAAATTTTAGGAAATTTTACAGATTTGAATGAAATTTAAAAAAATAAACCTAAATCTACTGGCGGCCCCGGTAGCGGCGGCGGAAGGCGTAGTAGGGGTCGTCGTCGTCGTCCTCCTCCTCCTTCTTCACGCCGCTTGTTCCGGCGCCGTCGTCTTCCTTCTTGACGCGGCTAGGGCTGGCGTCGCCGTCGCCGGTGAGGTCGACGAACGGCACGCCAGTTTCAATGGCGTGCATGTACGCCGACCAGGCGCAGGCAGATGGCCCGTCCATGGGCGGCACGTCCTCCATGGACGCGGCCTCCGCGGCCCGCAGGAGCTCGTCCTCGTCCTTGGCCGCCTGCGCCGCTAGGAGCTCGGCGTAGAGCGTCGTCGGCTCCGCCTTCACCTTCATCGGCTCCGGCTTCGGCGAGAGCAGAACGCGGGAGAGGGAGGAGGAGGAGGAGCGCGATGAAGACGCTCGCGAGGACGACGCCCGCGACGACGACGCCCGCGACGATGACCCTGTCGAGCGCGAGGACGACGTGCGCGGTGCCCACACGTTGGCTGGCGGCGCCGGAGGCGGAGCGTGGGGCCACTCCAGCAGGGAGCCGCCGTTGGCGATGTGGTCCATGACGGCCTGGAGCGTGCGGCCGTGCACGCTCCAGAACGCCTCGCGCCCGGCGACGTTCTTGTCCCTGGGCGCCGGGCCGGGGCCTTCCCACCGGTTCAGCTCCTCCTCGAAGAGGCGCTGGAACGCCTCCTCGTACCGGGCGGCGTTGCCTGGGTCGTCCGGGTTCCAGCGCGGGTCGTCGCGCATCTCCGGCGTCAGTTCGCGCCAGTAGTGCGCGATCTGGGCCGCGTGGAAGTCGCGGTTCGACCGCTTCAGCGGCCGCGGCACCGGGATGCCGCGGACGGAGATGGCGTAGCCGTGGCCAACGCGCATGTCCGGCGGCACTGGGTAGCCGTTGTCGCGCAGCGCCTCGGTCTGCTCCTTCAGCAGGGTGCGCGGCGCGAAGCCGTTCGCCGCGGCGCCACCGGTACGCCTCCAGTTGTTGCCGGCCATCTCTAGGGTTTGCGGTGGCGACGAGTGTGGCGTGTGGGGAGAGAGGGGAGCGGTGGCGGTGAGTGTGGCGAGTGAACGCGGGGGCGACGGCCTTTTATTGCCGCCGGAGAGCGGTGGCATTAACGCCGCTCGCCTCGAAAAGGCGCGCCGCATTCACTCCGACGAGCAGAGGACGCGATGGCTCATTGACGCCCGCCGGCCGTGAAAACGAGGCGTCGCCACGCGGCACGCGCCTTTGACGGCGCCTTTGACCACGGCCGGGCGTGGCCGTGTGTCACTGCCAGGCGTGGCCCGCGCGTCGGAGGCGTGCGTATCCTTCCGTCCGGGGCCGCCCCAAGCCTCCCCAAGTTGAGGGCGTGGGCTGGGCGTGCCGGACACAAAACTAGGCCGCGCCGGACCGAATTCGCGTTTGGGCGCCGCGAGTGGGCGCGATTTTGTGTCCGGCACGTCCCAAACGGTTTTGGGCGGCCGTTTGGGCGCCCCGACTAGAGATGCTCTAACAAAAGGGACCATTTGTCGTCCTACTCCTCCTTCAAAATTAGTTGAGTGTCTAGCTCAGCTGCTCCACTATTTCCAGTTCTGGAGTTTCAAAAGGCAGATTCATTGCGGTTTAACACCCTTAATAACACAGCGCGCGGCGTACTACTAGCTAGGTTAGGTTGGTTTAGTAGCACGAACGTCCCATCCACCTTTTGTTTTCTTGCTGTTGCCGGTGCAGTTGGTTAGCACGTAACTGCAACAGAGAGCAGAAACCTGACTCGATCTGCGATCACATCACATATGTGGAATGCTTGCACGCATGTCGGTGCTTCTAGAAGGCCTCCACCGTTAGTTCACTCCTGGTTTAACTTAACACTCCCCTGGCTGGCACTGCTAATGACATGGTTAGCTTCGGGACAGGGACGTCGATCGTAGGACAATTTGATGCGCAGAGGATTAGGTCGCATGTCCCTTTGTACTAGGCCTAAAAATGGCGAACGAATCCTGAAGAAGCTCATTCGGTTAGAGTCTATATAAGCCGATCGTGAAAGACCAACGCCCCGGTCGTTTGCTTTTGCAGTTTTGCTGGACACTGAAGGAATAGGCTTTCGCCCCGATATATTAATATAGCAACCACCCGATACAACAATGAGGCTACTGCTGGGGCAAACAGCACAGTCATGCCCAAAAGAAAATGAAGAGAAAACAAAGCCGACACTGACGGATCAACGAAAACGAAAGAGACTCGCAACCGTTGCATCTACTCCGGCGAATTCCCACCACGAACCTAGCACTCTAAAACGCCGCGTACCAAGCAGCACCTCCAAGAAGGAAAGCGACGACGGCGACGCTGCTGCCCGGACTGGTCCTAGGGTTTCCCCCGGTACGCTCCGAGGAGTGGGGAAGAGGTACACCCGACGCCCCTCAAGAAGGAATGGTGACACTCTCAAGCGTCACCGCGTCGGTGCCAAAACGACAGGGATTTCTCCCGACCCCCAAAAAACCACATCCCGGACAAGCTGAAGCGCTCCACCAAACTTGCCACCCACCACTATACGCCACCACGGTCTTGAAGTCCCCATCGTCGTCTCACCAAGGCAAACGTAGTAGGGCCGGCTAGCCCGAGACGAAGCAACCATAGAAAAGGTCCGACAGAATCACAACCACGCGGGAGGGAACAACCTCCACCGCCATAGACGATAGCCGACCGGACGCTACGACGAAAGCACACCGAGCCATTGGAACCGGAGGGCGGTAGCAACGCAGCCACCTGGAGGACGTCCTCCACCGCCAATGGCGGGTGCCGACCGGACACGGCAATAGGGACACACCAGGCCAAGCAGGCCCGGCCGAGCCCGGGGGCTCGTAAAGTCCCCGCCGCCATGCTGCTGCACGTAGACCGCCACCGCCGCTACCCTCTAGATCGATCCATAGGCTCAGCCGGACCCAGCCAGGCCCGTGAAGCTCCCACCGCCACGCTGCAACAAGGGTGGCGTCATCTCTGTCCTCTCCGTCATAAGCCGCTCAGCAGGCCAACCGGGGACCACGAGGCAGACCCGCCATAATCCAGATCGGGCCCAAAGGGCCCAGATCTGGGCCTGTAGGGCCGGAATCCACCACTCCCGCCCCAGCCACCAAAGGCAGCACCACCACCACGTCGACCACCCGCGCTAGCACCAGGGAGACCCCGCCGCCGCGCCGGACCAGCGCCGCCGAGCTGCACCTCCTAACCATGGCTGCCCCGCGCCGCCAAGAATCAGAAGGGGAGAGGCTGAGGTTCCGCCGCCACCGGCACCGCCCGGCCAAGGGCCGGCGCAGCACCGGCGACGGCGGGAGGGAGGACGGAGAGGGAGACTGGGAGGGAGGCGGACGGAGGCGCGGCCCGGCCGCCGCGGGGGCGGCACGGGTCGCGAGAGAGGAAGGACACTGAAAACTAAAATTTGCAAGTAAATATATATTTTAGTTTTAATTGCCTTTGCTGGACACTTGCGGAGAGGTTCAGCAACTTGCTTCGGCTGTTCTCGTTCCCAAGAAAAAGAAGGGAGCTTGGGCTGGGTCCGGAAGTTGCCGAGAGAAGTCACCGCTTTCGATCCTTCCAATCGGCGACGTGCCACCAATCTGGCATGCACGCACGTACAGTACGTATCAGGTCCATCTCTCATGCATGTCCTAAAACGCCCAAGTGGAATCATGCTATCTTTAGCTTGTGGTAGCCCCCGTCCTCTGCTACTGTAGAAGAGGCGATATTTCTGGATCCTGCCTGGTCGCCGCACTCTCACCGTCGCTGGCCGCGGGATCTCTCTCCCCCCGTCCGCTCCGGCGGCGGGTGGGTGGGGGATCCCCGTGCCTCTTCGTGTACATAGAGTAGGGGCGAGCAGCTTCCCGCCGGCGGCGCTGAGGAGGCGGTGGTGCGGTTGGTGGGTGTTTTGGTGGCGGCGACCTTCCCCTCCGGCGGTGGAGCTCCGGTGGTGCTCCGTCGAGTGGTGGCCGTCCTGTCCGTGCTCGCGGATCTGCGGATCTGCGGTGTGCGGCCTCCCTTCTCCGGCGGCCGTGGTGCGGCGGCGCTGGAGATGCGCTTCGGCTGGAGCTGGTCAAGATCGGTGGCTTCCGGTGGCTTCGACGACGACGTTGGCCGCGGCAAAGCGGCGTGGTAGAGCCGGGGGGACGTCCGCCCCGCTCGTTCATCGACATGGGTTCCGCCGCGGCGCGGCGGACGGTCTCGGCGGCGTCTTTCAAGGGCTTAAATCTGCCCAGGCTCAGGCAAGGTGGTGGTGCCGGTCCTCGTCTTCTTCGCAGCCGGTGGTGCCGCGGATCTCGGTGCAAGCTCTGGTTCTCCTCTCTACGTATTGTTCTTTCTTTGTATTTGTACTGTGTACGGTGTACGTGGTGCGGTGGTGATTATACGTGGTTGTTTGGAGGTGTCAAAAAAAGTGGAATCATGCTCCTAGATTTTAATGTCAGTCTGTCCTAAAGCGACGTAATTTTGCTTCATTACGTGTAATGTACTCCCTCCGTTCCAAATTAATTGACTTCCATTTGTCCAAATATGGATGTATCTATACACGTAACATGTCTAGATACATCCACATATGGGCAAATGGAAGTCAATTATTTTGGAACGGAGGGAGTATCTCTTTTGAGTTTTTGAAGAAACACATGTCATTCCTGAATTAGTGAGTGACCAACGGTGATACGTTCAGTTACTAGGATGTTATCCGGCTTCCGAGATCCAGTGCTCGTGCTATATAGAACAAATTTGTTTTATTTATAAAGCGGGACGAAAGCCTGTTTCGTGGCTATATAAAACAAATCGAAAAAATATTTTTCAAGTTTCCAAAAAATTAAAAAAAATGGGATGTGTAGCCAACGGTGTAGTTCACAAACCTATAAAAAATCACTTTCAAATATTTTGTATTGAGCTACACAGAAATAATAAATTCTGGATCTGAGTATACATGTATCTAATTCTCTAAATTTTATCATATGTTGTCATTTTTATATAACCCATAAGACAAAGTATTTGAATTTTGAAATCCTTATTTTGTATGTTTGTGGGATACATCATTGGGCATATCCTTATTTTATTTTATTTGAAACTCGCAAATATAGGATATATTTAAATGGAGGGATCATTGGAGTTTGAGAGCCAAAACACTTTCCTGTAATTTATGTTTACCCTTTGTCGTTCAAATAGGGTACAGTTTGTTCTATGACTCGACTACGTGCGATGGTCGTAGTTAGAGATGGACCAGCTCGCCGGCGACGTGGGGCGCATGTGCCCATGATGCGCCGCGGCAGCTGCATAATTTGTACTCCATGCCCGCTTCAAAGCCGGCCACCAACTTGGCAATGAGCCAATACGAGCACTCCTTTACTGTCGTCGCATGCACCCCGAATTAGCAATGACCCGTGCGTGCATGTGCCAATCACATGCTGATTCTCGTACTACGTTTAAACTTCCAAATATTTTCTTCTCTGGGTCGCGGCGAAGCTAGTAAAATGAAATATCTGCTGGTCCGTGGATCGCTGGTGGATGGAAGCTAGCGGCAACTGGGCAGCTGTTCAGCTGGATTATGCCTGAACCAAAAGATGACAGCCTAGGTGAGTGTGAGTGGTGGTGACGTGATAACAACGGCCGACATCGACATACGGTATCCAATACTGCAAAGTTCGCAGCTTGTATACATCAACATTCCACTGCGGCAGGTTTCCGTTCAGCTGTAGCTAGTACACACGCAGTCCCCAATCCATTTTCTTTTAAACGGGGCAAAAGTTCTGCCCCACAATGTTGGTACGCACAAAGTAAAAGAAAAGGGTACAATTACAAGGCTACTCCCTCGGTATGATTTCACTCAAACACTTGGTGCCAGCCAGATCCAAAGGCCCTCCTTCTTGATCTTGTCGAGGATGACAAGAGTACTGTGGAAAGCGACTCCATTTTGGCGAGATCCATGGATTAACGGGCGCACCGCCCAGCAGATCGCACCCACCCTCTGTCAGTTCATCAAGAGAAGCAACGACTACCTCACTGTCGAGGAGGCCTTATCCAATAACAGATGGGTTCAGGGGATCAGAGGCAATCTATCCATTCAGGCGCTGGCGGAGTATTTGGAACTGTGGGAGCCCGTACATGATCACGCCTTGGCGAAGGAGGAGGACACAATTCGATGGAAGCTCACGGCCAATGGATGCTATTCCGCTAAATCAACTTACACTGCGTTCTTCTTTGGCCGAATTGCAGCTCCCTGTGCATCGGAGCTATGGAAAGCGGGTGCCCCCCTCCTGCACAAGCTCCACATGTGGTTAGCTCTGAAGAATCGATTGTGGACAGCGGACAGACTTGCAAAGCGCTGCATGCAGCATCCACCCATCTGCCCCCTTAGCAATCAGGAGCCGGAAGACGGCGAGCACCTGCTTGTCAGATGTGTCTTCGCGCGAGAACTCTGGTTCATGGTTCTGCACAAGCTGGGCATGCCCCAATTCACTCCTACCGCTGATGCCGTAGCCGTGCATTGGTGGGTGCAGCTCGCGGAGAGGATAACTGACAAGAGGAAGAGAAGAGAGTTAAACGGGCTGATCATTCTGACGGCGCGATCGATTTGGCTCGAAAGGAACAGCAGGGTGTTCGAGCATCTGGCCTCCTCCACTGGATTAGTCCTTGATCGCATCGAACAGGAGTTTGCGCTTTGGCGTACGGCGGGTGTGTGCGGAGAGAGGCGAGAGTGAGAGCGTAGATGTTCGTGTGGATTTCGAGGCCGCCGTCTGTGGCTGAGTCTCGGCTGATCAAAAACCTCTCTGTACATGATTTCACCTTTCTATCTTAATATAAAGACATGTGATGCTCACGCGTGTTCTTGCAAGAGTACTGTGGAGCATGCTTGTTTTTCGAAAACATGCGAGTTTCTTTCGTTCCAAATCTCTCAAGACACAAGCAAGGCGACAAAAGCTAAGCCTTCCCGGTTTTCACCGCTAGCCATTTGAGGCCACCACTCCTTGATCTTGAACACCAGCCAATGTTGTCAAAGAAGCCCTAAAGCCGGGCGAAGAAGCGACGGTTTGGAGAAGAGTCGCCCCATTACATTTTGAAATAAACATGTCCAAATTGACGCAGCCGTACTCAATCCCTGGACTTATCTGTTATCAATTGTGTCCCTATTACCTTTTCGGTTAGGAACCACTCGGACAATAATCATACAATATACGTAGTTCACAACCAAATCATGTATTTAATGGTACATACAATTTGTGATGCTCAAGAACGATGCATCAATCTTATGAATAGATTGGAAAGAAATATCATCATCACCTGATTGACCCTAAGCCATATTTCTAACACTAATATGGTTTTATCTCCAAGGGGGACGCGGCGAGGGTACACCCATCTCCACTAGCCATTCGACTTGGTGCTTGTGTGCTCCATTCTTTGGTGACACATGCATTTGAAAATAAAATGGTCATGTATCATAAGGGTATTGTTCATAAATTTGATCACATTTTCATAGCTAAAGTAAACATTTTTAAAAAGACGAATAAATGCGAAAAAATAAAGGAGAAAATGCTAAACCTAAAATATTAGCGAAAATCAAGATAATAGATAAAAAATACAAACATAAGAAGAAATAGAAAGAAGGAAAGCAAATAAGAAAAAGGAAACTGCCATGCTCTACGGGTTGGCTTCCGTATAACACAACTAACGTCAAGTAAGAATCACCTATCGCCTATCAAACAGGGAGTATCGCGAAACGTCAATATATACACTCCCGTTAGGCCCAACAGATGTAGAAAGGTCAGAACACAGAAGTAGGCCCGCCGTGAGGGGGAGCTCCTATTCTGCGTGCGTAGCATCCGTTAGCGTGGAAGCTATACTGGGCCGACCCAGCTGACTTACCGTCGATCGCTTCGTTAGCTCTCTGATTGTTTTTCTCGTTCCGTTTTCGTTCCTGTGGTTCAGGGAAAGAACAGTACCGGTTTTCTCCTAATTTTGAATAAAATGCCACAATAAAAATGTTCCACATTTTGATTTTTTAAAAGATCTGAGGGCTCCTTTGATTTGTAGGATAGGGAAAATGTAGGAATAGGAAACTCACAGGATTGAGATGTCATGTCTAATTGAACCTATGGGAAGAGCAAGTTCCTTTAATTGTGGTAAAGGAATTTTTTCATGTGGTTGGACCTCATTTTATTTTCCTATGAAGTTTGTAATACAAGATTCCTATGGAAACTTTTCCTACAAGATATGATCCTATGAATCAAACGAGTTCGTAGGAAAAATTCCCGTAGGATTTCAATCCTACATAAATCTTTTGACAATCCTATGAATCAAAGAAGCCCTGAACGTTTTTTAAAATTTGAACAATTTTAAATTTTGATTTTTTTATATTCAAACATTTTAAATTGACTTTTTAAATCTGGATATTTCAGATTTGAACCTTCAACTGATTTTTTTCCCAGTTTTAATATTTTTAGAATTTAAACATTTTTAAAAGCCTCCCTTTCTTTGGAAGGCCCGTCCGAAGGCCCTCCTTCTTGATCTTGTCGAGGATGACAAGTGTGGAGCATGCTTGTTGGCGAAAACATGCGAGTTTCTTTCATTCCAAATATCTTAAGACACAAGCAAGGCGACGGAAGCTAAGCCTTCCTGGTTTGCACCACTAGCCATATGAGGCCACCACTCCTTGATGTTGAACACCGGCCATGTTGTAAAAGAAGCCCTAAAGCCGAGTGCCCCATTACATTTTAAAATAAACATATCCAAATTGACGCAGCTCGTACTCAATCTCTGGACTTATCTATTTATTAGTTGTGTCCCTATTACCTTTCCGGTTAGGAACCACTCGGACAATAATCATACAATATAGTTCACAACCAAATCACGTATTTGATGGTACTTATCATTTGTGATACTCAGGAACGATGCATAAATCTTATAAATAGATAGGAAAGAAATATCATCATCACCTAATTGACCCTAAGCCATATTTCTAACACTAATATGGTTTGATCTCCTAGGGGGCGGGGCGAGGGTACACCCATCTCCACTAGCCATTCGACTTGGCGCTTGTGTGCTCCATTCTTTGGTGACACATGCATTTGAAAATAAAATGGTCATGTATCATAAGGGTATTGTTCATAAATTTGATCATATTTTCATGGCTAAGTAAACATATTTAAAAAGACGAATAAACCCGAAAAAATAAAGGAGAAAAATGCTAAAACTGAAATATTAGCAAGAATCAAGGTAATAGAAAAAAAATAAAAATACAAACGTAAAGATAAAGATAAATAGAAAGAAGGAAAGAAAGAAAATAAGAAAAAGGAAACCGCCATGCTCTACGGGTTGGCTTCCGCATAACACAAACAACATCAAGCAAGAATCACCTATTGCCTATTGGAGACTAGGACATGGTCTATCTGTGCAAAAGTAATTTTACAAAAGTAAATAGATGGAATAAGTTGTCATTGGGCTGTCCTATGTTCAGCGACTTGGTGAGGGTCCAAAGAAACAGCCGATCAAATAGAGAGTATCGGGAAACGTCAATGTATACACTCCAGTTAGGCCCAACGGATGTAGAAAGGTCAGAACGCAGAAGTAGGCCCGCTGTGAGGGGGAGCTCCTATTCTGCGTGCGTAGCGTCCGTTAGCGTGGAAGCTATACTGGGCCGACCCAGCTAACTTCCAGTAGATCGCTCTCTGATTGTTTTTTTCGTTCCTGTGGTTCAGGGAAGTTTAAGATTGTGTCATGAAAAAATAATGAGTTTTTTTTTCGATCAGCTCCTCTACCATGTACTATTCGCTACTATAATATTTGGTATTATTGTAAAAAAAAACAGTACCGGTTTTTCTCCAAATTTTGAAAAAAATGGCGAAATAAAAATGTTCCATATTTTGATTTTTTTCTCAAGGTATGAACTTTTTTCAAATTGAAATTTTTTAAATTAGATTTTTACAGATTTGTACATTTTTAAATTGACTTTTTAAATCTGGATATTTCAGATTTGAACCTTCAATTGAATTTTTTTCAGATTTTATTTTTTAGAATTCGAACATTTTTCAAAATCATAAAAAGTGGCAAAATAGAAAAACGAAAAAACCAGAAAAACAAGCCCGAAGTAGAAAAAGAAATATGTTCATCAATGTGTTTTTGGATTTGAAAAAAATGCCCTTGAATTGGAAACGGTTCGCCAATTGAAAAGTTTTCAAAAAATATGAAAATGTTCATGAATTCTAAAAGACTAAAATATATAAAAAAATCAGAAAAATGATTGACAACCGAAAAACTAGAAAAAAACATATCATAAGTTTCTAGAATTTTCCCAAAACCGGAAAACCTGTGAAAAGCGAGTGTACGTGGGCCGGCCCACTTAGGCGCCAACAAGCGAACTCTTCGCTCGAGGGGGGTCGTATCGACCCCGTAGCTAACGATACGGGCGTCAAATAGGAAACACCGCTATGAGGCACACAAAATACAGAATAAGAAGAAACCTAGAGAATAGTGGGCCGCCATGATTTCATAAATACTCAGACTAAGCACAAACGGGCCGGAGTAATTAAACGTGGTGTGGACGAATATTTTGTTTGCAAGGCACTAGCTCGCGCGGGCCTACTCAATGTGAATTGTTCCTTTTTGTCTTTTTTACTTCCCTTCATGTTCATCCACTCCTTCTACCCTTGCTATATAATTGTTCGTTTTCGTCCCCGACCCCACACATGCACATGGACCTCCAGGTCACACAACTGCGAGGTCGACGATTCTAGAAGGCCGTTCCGGGAGGAGCGAGCTTAGCAGCAACAACGCGGGTCTATCTCAGGCCGGGGCTGGAAGTAGGGTCAGTGGTTGGGTGAATGGGGAGAGGGGAAGGAAGACGCGATGTCGAGGTTGTGCCAGCAACAACCGATGATAGTCCCGAGACGAGAGAGAGCAGTGGACAGGCGAAGAGTAGAAATCAACGACAAAAGATGCTCGGTTGATTTCGTCTGGCGGCCTCCTCCGATGCAATAATGTGGAAAAGAGCGGCGGGGTGGGCTTTTGCAGCGGCGGAGCTGGTGGCTTCCTGAGTTACGGCGTAGTGTTTCTTTGTTAGTTGTTCGTGTCAAAACTTAGTGAAGGGTGGTGTTTCTAGGTGGTCCTAAATTTTCTTAGGGATTGGGGTAGTAACCAGAGTTTTTTATTGAGACTTGGTATAGTGAAAGACTAGACACACAAAATTCATCACAAAATAATCTTGTTTTGAAAATATTTTCAAAACGAAACCATTTACATAGCGCTTGTCGTGAGTGCGCTATGCTCTAAAGTATCACGCCGAGTGAGGGCGCCACGGTGTGCCAACGTGACACGACTCGGATCCAGTTCATCTTAGCATAGAGCTATGAGGGACATCGTGATTAATACCATAGCGCTCATGGTGATGATGATATGCGTAAACCATACCCCTATCTTTTGATCGAAAAACCCAAATGATATGATTCTTTTTTCTATGGGTCACAAATTTAATTATCCTTCTAGTGCCACTTGTCTCGTGATGGTTGGATAAGAATACAATAATCCCTGAATTAACTCTTAAATTATTTGCTTATGTTGGTTCTATTTTGAATGTTTAGACGATTTTCAAATAATCTAGCGAAGTATAAAGTATATTGTGAATGTTTATAGCACCTAGGCTAGTGTACGTGTAGGTACGCTGCACACAGCACACTGATAAAGCACATGGCCCTGGGCCAAGCGGTCGATATGAATCGATCAAAGTAGCCTAGGGCGCCTTTGGTAGCCCGTTTGGTAGCCCGTAGCAGAGTCGTATCTTACTGGAGAAGGGCTCTAGGGCCGAGGAGGCCGTTTTGGTGCCCGGGTGCACATGCACCCGGTATGTCCAAAAAAATTCAAAAATTCAAAACTTGTCGAAAAATTCCGAAACAAATCATGCACGTACCTGAGCATTTCACGCGCCGTCGTGTCAAATTTGGCGACGAATCGACATCGTATGCGCCCTGTGCAAAAATGACAAATCTCAGATCTGAAATTTCAAAATTTTGGATCTCATTTCCTGTCAGAACTTTGTCATTTTTTCACAGGGCGCATACGATGTCGATTGGTCGCCAAATTTAACACGACGGTGCGTGACATGCTCGGGTACGTGCATGATATTTTTTGGAATTTTTCGACAAGTTTTGAATTTTTGAATTTTCTTTGGACATACCGGGAGCATGTGCTCCCGGGAGCCAAAATGGATTTCTGCTCTAG
This sequence comes from Poa pratensis, assembly GCA_947311845.1. Taxonomy (NCBI): domain Eukaryota; kingdom Viridiplantae; phylum Streptophyta; class Magnoliopsida; order Poales; family Poaceae; genus Poa; species Poa pratensis. The sequence continues at coordinate 31,530,826 of CAMZMU010000042.1, forward strand.
GGCCTGCCCATGCTAAGCCACCCCTAAAATCAAGTTGTGGTTGTTGTTTGGTAGCCTGCGGTCACTCCAGACAGGCCGGGTGTATGCAGCTAAACCAAACAACATACTATGTTGTTAGTGATAATTACTCTCATCTCTTTTCACTTAGGTGTACTTACCTCTCACCATGGAGTAGCAGCAGAACGGCGAGCATGACGACGGAGGTAGCCTGTCCGCGAGCGGCGACCACGACGACGGCTAGGGCGGCGGCGGCGAAGGTGAGCAGCCGACACGGCGGTGGAGCTGGACGCATGGCGGCGACGACGAGACGACATGGCGGCTGCGGAGCTCGACGGCAACGCCACGGCATGACGGCGGCATAGCTCGACGACGACGAGGTAGAGCGGAGGTTGAAGAAGACGCATAGACCAAGAACAGTCTAAATACGCATCTTACAATACAAGATCTATCCATCTACAAGCACCGAAATGGAAATGCTTACAACATGATAGTTGTGCGGATGACGAGATGAAGCTGTTGCTTGAAGGATTTCGAAAACGATCGACCGTGTGCAATAAATTTGACGAAATTCGTCCAAAAAAGTTTCAGACAAGAACACGAAACTAGGGCCGCACGGTTAACGAAAGTTCGAGCTGATTGCCGGAATCAAACCGTAACATCAAAGCGCATCATTTTGGTGTAGAACTTATTTTGAACCGAGCAGTGTATCACTGATTAGAAGAAAGAGGATGAAGTGAGAATAAGTAGAGTGAGAGCAAGCGAAGGTTACCTACAGAGGTTGCATCGCTGGAGAAAGAACAGGTTTGACTATAGGGAAACAGTAGATTCGACCGTTCCAATCGAGTCTGGACCGAGGCTGATTTAAGAAGTATGCGGGCCAAAAATTTAGCCACACGTAGCCAAACGCGCAGCCTAGTTCCGCAGCTAGTGGACCTGTCCAGGCTGGCTGCAGGATATCAAACCCGCCCCGCTCCACACCCGATCGGGCGAAGATGATCGACCCGATGCAGGCAGTACTACTACTGGTGGGTGGAGTAGTAGCTAGCTAGTGTCTGAATGGGAGATGGGACACAGCTTGGAGGTTCCGTCGCTTCTCATTCTGTCGTTGATGTGTATAACCCGCGCGCAGAGGTCCGTACTTGGCCCTTGGATTTAGTCCTCTCTCGCCTCGCGTTCGATCGGCATTGGAGTGGACGGGTCAAACGCCCCGAGCCAAGGTAGTACGGCTACGGGGGCGTCGGAGCTCGGAGCTGTCACCGCGCTTGCTAGCGACGGCCGAGCAGACCAGGCGTCGCCGCGCACCTGTTGCACGATGCGATCGGCCTGCAGATGTAGGACGAACATCCATCCAGATGAGAGCGATTTTGAGCGTGATAGAACGGCGGGACGAACGGACTAGTCCAACAAAGGACATGCGTCGCGCCGGCCATGGTGGAAACAAAGGAAATATCGACGGGATTCAACACGATTCTTAGGGCACGTTTGATTGGTAGGAATCTTGTAGGATTTTCACAGGATTTTGATCCTACGGAATTATTCCTTTAGCAGCTGTTTGATTTGAAGGATTTGATCCCGTAGGATCTTTTCCTGTGGTACTTTCCCTAGTCAGATTCGTAGGAAACTTTTCATTAGCTGGGAGCTCTTGGAAAAATTCCTGCGCCGAAGGAAAACGCTGGCTGCTCGCGTTTAGAGGAAAATCACACCTGTCAGCGCTCCCTTTGCCATGCACATGATCTGCTACTGCCCCCTTTTCATTTATTGCCATGCAAATCATGTCCTTGATTTCCATGTTCCCGGTACTAAGCTTTTTTTTTGCGAAACACAGTACAACGCAAGCGCTCATATACACGCGCACACACTCACCCCTATGAACGCACGCACGCACACCCTACCCCTATGAGCACCTCCGAGAGACTGAGTCGGCGGGTCGAGTCTTGAGATTGACGAAGTCACCACGGGCGCCTCGCTGTCGACGGGAACGTCGCCTCCCACTGAAGAATATTCCGCCTTAAATGAGAAACACCAGCGTCAAACCTGGGGTTTGAACTCTGGTGGGCTAGGGGTACAACCACCCAACTAACCATCTTGCCACAGGCAAGTTCTCATGTTCCCGGTACTAAGCTAATGACTCATTATTTTTTCCTTTCCTTTCCTACGGTGCCATCAAACACCCACCTGTGTAGGAGAGGGCCTGGCCTCTCTTTTCCCCTCTCCCCCGAGACAACCCCTTGAGAGTCGACCGTGGTCGCCGCCGCCCGGCCCGACCCCGGATCTGCTCCAGCGGCGCTGCCGGTCGGAGTAGAGATGGGAGAGGAGCTCGGTGCATCTCTGTAGATAGTAGTTTTAGGGTTTGTTTCCTGGTAGTTTGGTCCCTTGTGGCGTTTGGCTTTACGCCGTCTTCCTCTCTTCTGCGCCTGCCGTGGTGCCTCCCGAGCGGCGACCACGGAGTTGGGAAGCCTCCTTCCGGCGAAGATCCATGGTGGTTCGAGCGGAGTGGGGGTGGATCTAAAGGCGGCTGCTTGAATAAGCTCGATGCTCGGCCAGATCTTGTTGATTTGGCCTCTCCTTTTCGCTCCTCTGCAGGTCTCCGTGGTGGAGAAGGAAGTTGGGGAGAGAAGGATCTGGTTCGTCCTGGCGTTCAAGCGTGGCGCGGGACGGCGACTACGGAGCATCTTTGGCAGGCTTACATGGTGCAAGTCGAAGCAGGAGATGCCTGGAGTCAACTCCATCATCAAGCGCTGCTTCCTCTTTCTCGAGCATGGACTATGGTGGCTTCTTCTTCCTCTGGCCGGCCGTGGAGGCGAGGGGTGGAAGAGGAGTGGCTGCTCCTTCCTTGCTTCGGTGGAGAGGATTCTGCTGCAGCTCTGAGCTCCTCTCGTGGTGGCCTTGATTGCCATCACGAATCATGGCCAAGTGGGTGGCCAATCTTCAACCTCCGTTATGGAGGTCTGCTCGACATGGCGTCAGTGCTCGGCGGCTCGTCGCGTCCAAGTGGTTCGTCCCCGGCCGTGGCGGGTTTGCTGGCGTCCATGGTCGGTCGCCGGAAGGGAGAGACCGAGTGCTCTATGGCTCCAATGATCTCGGTGGTTCGACTGCCTGGAGATCGCCGGCGAAGTGTGGCAGAGGTTCCCTGGGACTTTATTGCGTTTTTATCTTTAGTTCTAGGGTGCTTTTTGTAAGATTTCTGGGCCTTTCTTCGAATTTGAGGTCTTCTAGGGCAATAGATGAAAAGGGCCTGGTTGTAAAATGTTCCTGCCACGTGTTTGATTGAATGCAGCACCGGGGTCTTTGACCCCAACCCTTGTTCAAAAAAAAAAAAAAAAACCCACCTGTGCTTATTCCCATGTTTTTCATTCCCGTAGGATTTAAGTGGAGAGGCCATACCAATCCTCCATATTTCATATTCCTTTAATTTTCCTATCCTATGAATCAAACAAGGCCTTAATCTTAGAAAATAAAGGTGGTGAGTGTGCGAGCTGTATGGCATGTACGGACCACGTACTGCTGCACAATCGCTTCAGTCTGGGTATTAATTCAAGAGGGGGCTGTAAAACCTGAGAAAAACATCAGTTTTTTTTTTTTGAACACGGAGAGGCCCCGAAGGGCCTGGATGCTGACTTAATAATCGGCGGTGCAGGTACATATTACAGTAGGGACCCTTAGGAAAAATAAAATTACAATACAGTCCCAACTTTTAGCTAAAAAGACCCTACATGAGAATGGGAAAAAGCAATTGGGTCCTCTGCTTCCACCGTCGCTTGACAAGCTCGATTCACGGCCACCCACTCCGGCGCCGGGGACATAACCACTTGGAGCTGGAGGAACGAGAGCGCCATCGAGAGCTTGAAAAAGGGCCTCCTTACGGAGGTAGGAATCGCTGGCCATCACCAGCTTCGTTGACCACCAGATAGTCATCAGAGTCGGCCGCCAGTTAGGGCGCCGAGTGTGTTCCGCAGTGATTTGCAGCATCACAACTCCAAGGTCGTCGAGGATCGGAGCATACATCACAGCGACCATCTTTCCCTTTCCGCCACCATGGCGTCCTGAGGAAGAAGGCGCAGTACCTCTCACTCCAGACCTTCGGCTCCCAAGAAACCTGGCCTCCTGCCATTGAACAAGAACAACAAATCCGCCTTCGAACTCCAAGCACCCGCCATGTGCCGGAGGAGGCAGATGTAATACAAAGATGTAGCAAACAAGAACCAGGGGATAGGCCTTATTGACGAAGCCCTCCGCAGCGCACATCTTCGCTGCTTCTGTCTCCCACCATAGGAGCACCACAGCAAGAAGAGGAACCACAAAGCAGAGCCGGGCTTGGCCCAAAAACCACAACTCAAAGCTTCGGTTGCAAACCTTATTAAGAGGGATGCGAGGATCCATCAGCTTCCCTTGCGCCGCCGCCTGCCACCAGCGGAGCGCAGCGAAGAAGAAGGAGACCTCGACGCGGTGGATTTGGTCGCCGAAATCCACCATCCTACCCTCAAACTCTACGGCATGAAGCCAAGAAACGGCATAAAGCCAAAACAACAACCTACGACTACTATTTACAAGCCAAGCGACGCTTCCGTTTCCACGCCGAGCGGCATCACCGTCGGAGAGGAACGAAGAGCGTGCCGGCACAAAGGAAGAAAAACGAGGAACGACTCTCAAGTTACTGTAGCGGTGCGAGAGCGGTGAGAGGGGAAAGTGGACTGAAGGTTAAAAGCAAAATTTAGAAAAACATCAGTGAAAAGCACCAGCAAGAGACAGACGAACAGACAAACTGTCTTGGGATGCCTGTACCTGAACGCAGAGCACCAATGCGCGCGTCGTTTCTCTGCGCTCCTCACACAAGAATGACTTCACCATCCATTGGAGTTTGGAGTCAATTATTTGCTCGTGGAGGCGCCATGGCGTATTCGTAACCTTGGATGCGAGAGATTTTTTGTTTATGACGTAGTCTTGCTTTTGTTCCAATTATCTTACCTACTATACTCCATCAGGATGGTATATATGCATTCTCGAAAATAAAAGGATGGTATATATGTGAACAAACCTTGGTTGGGGACGACAGTTTTTTGACTCCATATCACTTTTCCCTCCCCGTCTACTGTTGCAGGAGGAAGCGAAAGGCGATTTTTGGAACCGCATCGTCGTCTCCACCGTGCGCGCCGCCGAATCGTGGGATTCCTCCCCTCCGCCGGCCGCTGCGGCGGCGGGAGGGTGGGGGATCCCCGATTCCGGCATGTATATAAGGTAGGTCCTGGTGGTGCTCCCGTCTGCGGCGCGGTGGAGGAGGTGGTGCTGCGGATGGGCGTTTTGGTATCGGCGCGACCCTTCTCCGGCGGTGGTGCTCTTCGGGCCTCGCCGTCGTCGCGCTCGAGGTGCAGATGCTTGAGGCCCGGCGGGGTGCTCGAGATCTGCTGGATCCCGCCGGGTCCGTGTAGGCGGAGGGCTCGGCGGTGGGGTTGCAGGGCGGAGCAAGGTTGGCTGCGGCCGTGGCTGTCGATGTCGAAGACGGATGCGGGAAGGAGGTGGTGCTGGAGAGGGAGGGTCTGCGCCGTGCTCGTTCAACGGCCTAGACTCCGTCGCTGCGCGGCGGACGGCTTCTGCGGCGCTCTTCTGATGAGGTGCCCTCGGGCTGGGGCTAGAAGGTGGGCGCCGGTCTTCTTCCTCGACGACGGTGGTGCTGCCGGCGTTTGTTCTGCTCTGTATCCTCTGCGTACGTATGTTTCTTCTGGGCTTCTGTATGGTGTACTCTGTACGTCGTACAATCTTTGAATGTACGCAGGAAATTTCAAAAAAAAAAAAAAACCTTGGTTGGGGACTTGGGGCTGCCCAGTGGGACCGGACCATTAATTTGGACCTCCAACGGGATCCTCACCCTGGGACCGGATTTTGGAGCATAATCAAAGATGCTTTGATGTCGGTGGCAAATACTTCCTCCGTCCCAAAATATAAGTCCACCTTAAATTTTGCTGATAAACGACGTACTATTTTGACCATAATTTATAGTTATAATATTTTAACAAAATTATTATAATGATATATGGAATAAAAACAAATTGCACGATGAATCTCACGGTACCATCTATACATTCTCAATCCATATAATTTAGTATATATTTATGATCAAAGTCACGCATTACAGAACAACACAAAAATAGTGCGTTTTATAATTTGGGATAGAGGGAGTATCAGTTCTCGAGTTTACAATGTGCACTCGCGCTAGTCGAATTGGTGTTTCTCTTGGGAAGTCACATGATGAATCTGTGCTTTCAACAAATATTATAAAAGATATTGAATTTGACAGGACTTTAACAATGCTTAAAAAGAATGTGGAGAAGTCACCTTAACTTCGTGGCAAGATTTTGACACCGGATCCCGACTTTCCTTTCCACGATGAATGGTATTGCCGGGGATCCACTCAAGCATTGGAGAGGGTTGCGGTAAGGAGACCCCCATGCCCGCTCCTGTTTACATCGCCGTTGAAACCCTCAACCGTGTCCTCAAGCGGGCGACGTCCCGAAGCCACCTTCAACATCTCCAAGGCTGGTTTCCATGTGTTCATGCATACCTCCCTCACTGCCTCCCTCTACGGTACTAACGGATCTGTGTTCATGGCGCCAATGAAGGAGGATTCTCAAATATTTCTCGTCATCATGTAGAGTTTCGACAATGTCACAGGGTTGGTTATTAATTACCACAAATGCCTAGTTCCCCCATTAGATGTGAAATTATGTATATCATGATTACATCATAAGTGCCTTCTTGGCGATCCGGTCGGAATTCTCTATTCGTACTTCAGCCTTCCCTTGTCTACAACGAGACTAGGGATATTCTTAGTTGATGTAAATGATTGATTGTACTCTACGAGATTATACTCTTGAAGATTGAGCTTCATCACAATAGGGATGCACACTGTTATTATGGTAGATGTAGGGTAGCCCCTCTTGTTGTAAAATAGGATCTTTCTTATACATGAAGTGTAAATGGATCCCAAACTCCATGGAGCCTTTTTTCCAAAAATAAAAAACAATATTTTAATTTTCCAAAATTTGAAACAAAAATCTAGGTATAGATAATGTCAAAATCTACTAGTGTGCAAAATCTCAATGCAAAATTCGTATTATTCTAGACTACATAAAAATGAAAAATCTGACAAAATTCAAAATTTTGAAAAAAATGTTCACCAACCCAAGTTCACCCGTTTGTCATTTTTTCAGCCTAAAATACAGAGAATTTTGGATTTATTTATGCGTGCTTGTAGAACATATCAGTATCTACATATAGGATTTTTTTCTGAAACTTTGAAAAGTCTAAAACGTATATTTTGAACTTTTCAAAAACAACCTCTCTAGAGCTCTGCCCTCAAAACACCAACCCTTTGTTACACTCATACATTGTAGAACCATCTATAAATATCTCGGATACTGTAATGTACACACATATTATAATATATAAAACTAACTTGTAATCATATAATTATTTTACTTTGATTCAACATAATTGGGTTCACCAAGTTCCAAAGCTAAAATTAAAAATAACATAACTGAATGGTAAAATATAATTTTGCATTAACACTAGTGTATTTTTAATTATGGGCATTTGAATGATATAATAAGCATTTCGTCTTCATATTGCCTATACACTTATGTGGTTCAATTTCCGGTAGGATGAAAAAGCTCGCTTAAAGATCAGTGCAATCAAGAATCGTTCTCAATGCAAGTGAAAGATAACCAAAGTGGGCATAGTTCCAAGAACTTAAGTGGTTGAATGACCAAAAAAGTAAAAATGTTTAGTATAAAGGACGGGACTAGCGAGCGAGGGTGCGCTCGGTTGTGCGGCCAACTTTTTTTGAAAGTTTCATTGCCCCCGATCGGAACCCGCTCGTAACTGTAAAAGCACATGGCCCCCTCGTTCGCCTCCCCCACCCCAACGTGATATACAGAAACCAAGCCCGTCCCAACTATTCACGTGATCTCACCTCCTAGGGCGTCGGAAAAAGATGGTTTCTTCCCCAACCCCCTAACTAATCTTCCACATACTCATACTTTCACCAGCGCAACCGCTCGATAACAAAGCAAGAACGAGCGCGAAATTGGTTTCGGAAAGAAGTGCAGAATTGCTAATAAAAGAACAAGCAAAACTAAGTTTCTATCACATGAGCAGTTGGCAAGAAAGGTTACAAACTACGTGAAACTAGCAAGAAATGCCGGTGCGTATGGGAGGCGCCACTAATACTGCCCTCCCAACATTTTTTTCCTGTCAAATTTAAATATTTTGGCAAAAAAATATTTGTATGTTCCATAGTTTCAACGCATACAAATAAGTTTGCAATGATTAAAGATAGAAATAAAATAGTTCATAGAACTCAAAATATAAATTAAGTTCAACTAGATCGAGACTCACCTGGCGACATTCCTTTCAGCGCCGAGAAATGGTTTATCAGATCATTTGCAGTTGGTGATGAGCAACTACCTGACGGATTTCCATATGCATTGCGAGGCAATCTGCAAACTCTGCCGGCACCTAGTGATCAATATCGGGGAGAGGACCCTAGATACATACGGATGAGGACCATTCACTGGATCTTGACGCTCACTCTTGATGATCATGTTGTGCATGATCACACAAGTATTTATGACCTCTCATATCTGCTCGGTCGACCAGGTAAGAGCAGTGTACCGGACAATAGCAGAGCGAGTGGGGGAGTAGTTCGAGTGTCATGTTATTTACTAGAAATTACCAAATTTATAGTTTAATTTGAATTATTGCAACAATTATATTTTTTATATATTTAGTTGGAATATGCAATCAAGTTTTATGTGATTTAGATAGAAATGTGAACATATTGATAAAAATAGCAAAAAATAGGCTAAGCCGGCCGTTTTGGGGTGCCATTGGGGGAAGCACCCCCTATTGTGTCGCACATATGTCCGACAACCCCTATAGCGGACATATTTTGGAGTGTGTCGGAAAAAATTCGGGGCTGATGGTGGAGATGCTCTCCTTGGATGAAAAGATGGAGAGATTTTTGTTTATGACGTAGCCTTTGTTTTGTTCCACTGATTTCACCTATACTCCGTCATGATGATATATATGTGAACCACCTTCGCTCGGGCTGCCCATCCCGACCATGTGTTTGGACCCCATGCGGATACTCGTAAGTGGGAAGTGCACAAACCACTATCTGTTATGTTGATTTTGCACAAAACACCTATTCTACGGGTTCTTGCACAAGACACCACATATTGATGTAAGCAGTTGCAACTAGATCTAATCTAGCGTGTGAGTATTGAGTTGTTGACTAGATTCTCGACAGGTAGGCCCTGCTTAGGCCTTAGCCGCGCTTATATGTGTCGGTGTGGCAAAGATAACCAGCCATTTCTGCTAGTCGGTTAAGACCAAAGTTTTTAGTGGCCCATTCAATTTTTCGAAAAAATCAACAAATTTCAAAAAAAAATCGAGCAAATCACACATCTATTTAGTACTATTCTGTACATGCAGCTCATTTGGAACAATGGTTTTGTAGATACTAAACGTTTTAGTTATTTTTATTCAAATTGTCTCTCAAAGTTCCAAATTTCAAAAAAATCTGAAAAAAAAGAATCAAGCAATGATATGAGAAAATCTCAACTCGTTTCGAAGATAACGATACTTTTAGTTGGGCAGCTGATGTGGCCAGTTTTCTTACAAGCGGGACCCACTTGTCAGAATCATGTCAACTTACATAAACGCTGGATTTAATCTAGCTGAGATGACTTTTCTAATATATGGTGTTCTGCGCAACAAATCCATTGATTGACACCGCACATGTCATCAAACTCTCGTCATGTCACCAACAATTTGTGTTCGAATCTAACATGCTCCTCTCTCACACTTGACCCCTAGAAAGATCGTCTCAATCTCCTAGTCTCCTAGGTAGAGTCACACTAGTCGCAGCTGCCCCATACTACCGGCTCTTTAAATTTGGCCCCTCTCTTGGACCATCAGCTCACCTTGGCGTGGTAAAACTTCTGCCAATACCACAGGCTTTTTGGGGGAGCACACGGCACATGCGAGCTGCTGCCGCGCTCGTCTGTCGTCCTCTATTTCCCCTACCTGGTACGTAGTAGTATTTGGCGAGACCAATCGACGCCGATCTGTAGCAGGCATTGAGCAATCATACAAAACTAGGAGTACCGAAGTGACGAGAGAGGCGAGGAGGACGTACCTAGGTACGTTGCCACTGTTCCTGCCTGCGTCTTCTTTTATGCGTCTGTGCACTGCTCTTTCTCGATCGATCTCGTTGTAGAGTCTTGTCCAAGGAGATTCCGATCTGACGCGGCTACTGTGGTGAATGGTGAGGGAGTGAGTGAGAGAGGAGGAGGGCTACAAGAGACAGTGGCGAGGCGCGCGTCGCTCCATCTCTCTCCTTCTGCTACCCAAATTTGGCCGCTCATTCAGCTGCGGCCATACTGTTGCTGCCGGTTCCGGTGCTAAAAAGGGGGCGGTTCTGCAACCATGGAGAGCTCCCGGGGGAGGTGGAGGTGGGGTGGCAGTGGCAGAAGAAGCAGCAGATCCGTGCTAATGGTGGTGGTGGCCCTGTGCTTCGTCGTGGCCGTCTCGCTGTGCTGCGTCCGCTTATGGGCTTGCGGTGGCAGTAGTGGCTGCAGGGCCGGGAGTACTGTGGTGCTCCGTTCAGGTAATGAGCTGAGCCTGGGTTATGCTCCTCCGTGCAATTGCTTCCTTCGTTTTGGAAAGTTTTGAGTTCAGCGCTGGTTTGTGCCTGTTCTTCTGAATGGTTTGTTTCTACTGGTTGCTGCGCCATTTCTCATATCTCTGCAATGTCTACCATGCCCGTTGGAGTGATGCAAAACAAACAATCGCTGTGTAATAACCTTCACGTTTTCCTTTTGTTTTCTACAGAGATTTGGAGACGAACAACAGCATCTTGGGATAATCCGGTAAGTTCGCATCTTTTGCTTCCACTTGCTAAATTTCAAACTGCTATACATACAGTGTGCACAAATGAGAAAATGTAGCTGCACACCACCGGATTGCCCACCGTACATACGTCCCCGGTTGCCCTCCGCATACACCACAACTGCGAAATTATCAAACAGCATGATGTTATTGTTCGGCTATGCCTCTTGTACTCGCTTGAATTGGTGATTCGCCATAGAACCCTAGCTCGGGCAACAGCTAGCACAGGGCACGCCAAAGCAAGCGCACGCTGCAATCTCCACTAGCCATGCGCCATGAGTGCCAGCTCACACGGCCTTTTTTTTTTTTTTTTTTTTTGACACCTCCAAACAACCACGTATATTCACCACCGCTCACACGGCCTTTCCGACAGCCCTTCCAACGCCGATCGCCGACGGGGGCCCGTCTGCTTTTCCACCATACGTCGCTGTCCTCTATCCAAACGGCGATACGAACGCAACGTCATCTCACAGCTCGTTTGTTCCAATGTTCGCAGGTGCGCTCGATGGCTAGCCGGCAATGGCGGCGGCTGCTGACGGGAGGGCCGGGGTCGTACCCGCCGCGGTGCGCGTCCAAGTGCGGCAGCTGCAACCCGTGCTACCCGGTGCACGTGGCCGTGCCGCCGGGCGTGCCGGTCACCACCGAGTACTACCCGGAGGCGTGGCGGTGCCGGTGCGGCAACCGCCTCTACATGCCATGATCGACGACGACACAGGATGAAACAGCAACGCCATAGTTCCTGCCGAGCCGCCGTGACCGTGACACCGCGCGCGCTCTCGATCGCCGTCGGCGGCTTCAAATGGCTGGCCCAGCTGCATTATTGCTCCGGCCGGGCAGGGTGGCCCGACAGTAAGCGGTGCAGTGCCATGGCTGTCGCGGCGCGCCTGCATGGGTCATGGGTGCAGGGCGCGGGAGCCGGCTCCTCTAACTTTGCTCTTACAAAGTCAGGACCCTGACATAGCCCATATCCACCGCACAAATCTAATCTGAGGGCTGTCCTCGGCTTAGCACTAGTTGCTGCTGCTGTTGCCGCTTCTCAACTGAACTGGCTGTTAACTGAAGCCTGAACCTATTCCATCGAACTGTCCAGCCTCCCGTCGCCGGCGACTCGCCGCCATGGCATGCCTCCGTCCCTGCTGCTCGCCACCCCATCCCGGCGCTCCCTCGCCCAGGCGATTCCGTCCATCCCCGCCTCCCTCCCCATTCCTTGTTCCCCTAGCTGAGAGCACAAAGTCGTCCCCTAGCCCTCCGTCCATCCTGGCGTCCCGGCGTCGTCGCTCCGGCGCCGGCGCTCCGGCGACAGCCAGAAGCGTAACAGACCCTCCAATCCAGTACTCTAACCTTCCGTGATCCGACATGTGAGTATATTGTCTGCTTCCATGCCAGTTTCAGGCTGGTCGTAGAATTGGTTATTCATATATTGAAGAATTGTTCAGTATTTTTAAATTTAGAGATTCAGCAAAACTCAATCGCTGTTGGCAACTTAAGAAGTTCATGGAAATAATAACTAGTAAAATTAAAATAGCTTCATGGTTGCAAAAGAGTCTAAAACAGTCTACAAAGTTTGGCAAAACTTTGCTTGCTTGCAAAATAGACCAAGTGTATTCTCAATCAAAACACGACAATCTTCAGAATTGGATGCACTAGTTCTGAACGTTTGGCAAATCAAAGCCTTGCTCCTTGTTCTTCTAATCTTGATGGTCATATTGCAGGAACAAGGAACCGTGAGAAGCAAGGAGAAGGGTAAAGCGCGGGAGCAGCAAAGGCAGTGGTCTATTTTGGCGGCAAACTGATAAGCTGCATCGCATGTCCCTCCAAGACAGAGCAGCAGCAGCAAGTAGTACTAAGAAGAGGAGAGACGTTGGATGGCTTTTGTGCGGTGGATATGGGCTATGTCAGGATCCTGACTTTGTAAGAGCAAAGTTAGAGGAGCCGGCTCCCAGGGCGCGTGGGCGTGGTGGTGCCCTACTGGGCCGCTGGGCTCTGTTCTTGTGTTCTGCGGCGTGTCTTCTCTGTGCCACTGGAATTTTCACGGCCCTACCACGAGGTGCCGGGGCATGGGGCTGCTGTACGGACCCTGCTGGGAGAAAATGAGATGGCAGAGCAGCTGCTCCCCGCTCCTGCGCGTGTCCAGATCATCTGTTGATATGTCTAATCTTTTTGGTCTTCGTCTTCCATTCTGATTGGAGTTAATTGCGCTGGAGGTCACACATCTCGTCACGTACGTGCACATTGGTCACACATCTGGAAAACGGGATTTTTTGGTCACACATCTCGACTTTGCGTGCACATTGGTCACAAACGGGAAGTGTCATCCCGTTTTGGATGGTAAATTTTCAGAAAACCCCCTGAGTAATATTAGGAGGACCATTTTGTAAAAAAAAAAAAAAATAGGAGGACCATTTTGTAAAATTAGGAGGACCATTTTGTAAAATTAATATTTCTTCAGGGGGTTTTCTGAAAATTTACCATCCAAAACGGGATGACACTTCCCGTTTGTGACCAATGTGCACGCAAAGTCGAGATGTGTGACCAAAAAAATCCCGTTTTCCAGATGTGTGACCAATGTGCACGTACGTGACGAGATGTGTGACCTCCGGCGCAATTAACTCTTCTGATTGGCTTAGAATTTGAAAAAAAAAATCAAGCACAAACTGAAGTCACCATTTTGTACTAGGTGCCAAATGTGATGTGTCAACTTATCATGCTTGTACTATGTGTTAGTTCAATGGCAGGTTTCGATATCGTTTTGTTTTCAGGGGATGAAGTTCGATCATGATTTTGAGAAAAATCCAACGTTTATTTTATACGGAGTACCAAGTAAAGTTCAAATATCTTGTAGTGCTACAAGTTGGATAACCCAAATTCTGTCGGCCCACCGGCCTGCCTGAAAGTCGTTAAGAGGACTCATCAAATAGACTGGATTTGCAATTGCCTGCTCTTCACGTCTAGCTGGTATGCGCGTGCACATTTTCAGCCCTAACCTGCAACATCCAACAAAGAAAAAACTGCAACGTTGGCAATGGGTTGCCCAGCTTCAACCTGTTCTCTCGACTTCTCGAGGCAGTTTTTTTCTTGAAAGAACAGGCATGTTGCCTATCTACTCCCTCCGTAGCACAAGATGTTTTAGGTATTTGAAATACGGACAATATATGGATGTATATAGATATATTTTAGATTAAAATTTACTTTGTATTCTAATAGCTAAAACATCTTAGAGCATCTCCAGCGCTTCTAATAGAGCGTCGGACATTGTGTCGGACAAGTGGTATTGGAATCACCGGCACACATTCCCGCCCTATTGGGAGGAGCTCCCCCACCGGCACTCCCAATAAACGGTCCCAAAATATGTTGACCATTTTTTTTTGCAAATACAAGACTTTTTTTTTTGAACGTTTATGACAGTAGGGAAGGCCCCTACTGCCTCAATATATTAAAAAGTGGCAGTAATAATTACATATTTACAGATTGCCCAAAAGGCCAATTAATTAAATGCTGGCTGTAAAGTCTCTAATGAAAGAATGAAAAACAGTCTTAGTCCTATGAACTAATAGGTTAAAGTCCTCAATAAATCTTGACTTCCAGGCGGTGGTGGATGGCGTAATTCCATTAAATAGCAAGTTATTTCTTTCTTTCCAGATGCTCCAGGCCGCCACCACAAAGATCTCAGTGAACATAGGTCGTGACCATGCAATTTTTGCTCTTTCAATCAAATCCAGGCGATCCCCATGTATCTGCCAAGTAATTCCCAGCCCATCCCAGCATTGTTTACTAAAAGAGCAATGGAAGAATAGGTGCTCGAGAGTCTCTTCCACATTGTCAGTGCAGAGCATGCAGTTGTAGCCAGAATTGAGAACATATTTCCTTCTCCTAAGCATGTTTCTTGTATTCAGCCTATCAGAGAAAAGGAGCCAGCAGAAGAATTTCAGCTTAGCTGTGCACTTTGATTTCCAAATCCACTTGAAGGCCTTGTGAGAGATGATGTTTCTAAAACAGTAGGAGTAGTATTTCTTTGATTTGAACTGTTTGCTCCCCCAAACATACTGCCAGGCATCAGCATCATTGGCAGTAAGTTGGATATTTGCTGCTTCATCTTGCAGCTCTTTTACTTCCTGAAGAGCTTCTAGAGAAAGAGGAAGATGGAAGTTATCAGCAAGGGAGCTGGCTGTCAAGAAGTTCCTAGCAGAAGTATCTTCATCAAAAGCATATGAGAAAGCTCGTGGGAATTTAGCATCAGCTGTTTGGTCCATCCATAAATCCTTCCAAAACAGAATGGAGGATCCCTCTCTTATGGAGCATATAGTAATCCCTCGAAAAATTGGGCTGAGTTTGAAATACAAGACATTTCTATGTATAAAATCATATAACATAGTTTTGAACACATAAAATAATTCCGTAATAAAAATAAAATAATTCATACAATAATTCAAATTAAATTAAATCACACACTCAATTGAGGCCGGGAACTTGTCCTTTGCGTGCCTACGTACGCGCAACTAGATCATTTTGCAGTTAGTTGTGAGTGTCTTCCTCTCGGATTTCGGCATTCATGAGGAGGAAATTGGCAAACTCTCCCGGCACGCCATGATCAACCTGGGAAAGAGGACCCTGATGATAATGCGGGTGGTCATCGTCCAGTGGATGAGCAGCGCGCTCACTCTAGATGATCATGGTGTGCATGATAACACAAGTCATCGTCACCTCTCACATTTGCTCTTTCAACTAGGTTAGAGCAGGGTAACTGACAATAGCAAAGCGAGATTGGAGCACACGAAATGCCCACTCGATATCCTTCCTGGCACCTTTCTGTTCTGATGCAAAATGAGATTGGTGCTGACCTGGAGGGTTGGAGATTGTCTTCACAATTGTAGGACCATTTTGGATAAATGCCATATGCTAGATAGTACCTCTTGTCATAGGCATGGACATTGATTCTCATAGTTGCATGGTGGAGCATGGCCTTCAGCAAGTCTTGCAAACACCGGTGAGCATTGCAGCACGTTGATGCCATTGTGAGATCTAGCCATACCAATCAAAGCGTGATCTGCCACATCTTCTAGTACGACGCTGCACTCTCCAATATGACCTTTAGTCCTTTATAAATTCCTTGCCAACTGAATGGATGATTTTTTTTCATGCCCAGTGCATGCAATGATACTTTCAAGCATCTTAGGAAATACTCTAGCTGCATTTTGTGCCATGAGCCGAGTAGTGTCAGCTTCATTTGTTAATCTCAAATAGATTGATCCAAACATTGCAACCACCGTCTTGCAAAAATTGATACATGGTCTTGATGCATGTGGACTCAGCCAGGCGTGGGTAGTAATCCACTCTACTGCAGAAGCTCCATATGCAAGACATCTCAACGCAGCGGTGCATTTTTGAATAGAGGAAAAACCAACTAAACCGGTTCAGTCTTTCTTTTACTTGAAGTAGTCATCATACTCCCACACGCCCATCACGATCTGCATGAAGAGCTCATTGTTCATCCGAAAGCGTCGTTGAAACTCTTTTGGCCCATGAGTTGGATCGTCGATGAAGTAGTCTTGAAACAGCGTCAAATGACTTTCCATCCGTTTGTGATCATTGTTCATCCTCCTTCCCGGCTTTGAACCTCCAATCCGAGAAGCGACACTAACTGGCCTAGCAATCCAAAAAGGCAAGTGATGATCGCCAAGTGCTCATCAACCCCGGCAGCTGCGGTGGCATGGGTTTGGAGCATTGCGCCAGCCATATCCCACTCGTAGTCGCTATCCATATTAATATATTAAATAAACTAGGTAATTAAAAATCCACTATGCAATTTTAACTAAGCAAAAAGTCTAGATAAAACCGACCTTCGCAATGCGACGAACACCTTGCACGTGAGGTGGTCCTGGGAGACGACAGCGGCGTTGAGATCGGCCAAGTACTTTGGACGAAAGTAGAGGAGACGACGACGAGAGCGACAGACGTAGCGTGGGAGCACAGTGACGAGGGAGTAGCGCGGGGCAGGGCAGCGTCCAAAGTGGGCGGCGGCGACGATTCAGTTGAACTGGGGGAGGAGACGAGCAGAAGACACAGTGGGGAAGAAAAGGAATGTTTCGATCGCTGTCGTGTGGTTTCCGCCTGTCGGTATCCGACATGGCGGACCGCGGTTGCTGGCACTCCCACTTCCCGCTATGACGGGAGGTGAAACGGGGTTGTCGGACGCACTATTGGGCCCGTCCGGCAACTTTGTCGATATTGGGGCCGGCGCTGGTGTAGGTTTTTGGTGCCGGTGCTCCCAATAGCCGTATTGGGAGGCTATTGGGGGATGCTCTTATATTATATTATTGTACTATTTTTGTGTGACAAAGTAGCATATTGCCTATCTCATGAAGAAGAGAGAACATGTCCGGAAAGTGGTTTTTGCACCCGACCTGGAGTGCTCCTGCTAATTTTAAAAATTCAAAACATATATTTGGAATTTTTTTCAAAAATGAACGAATCATGCATGTTCTCGGTGCCGTATATTAAAAGCGTGTAAAATCTCAATGCAAAATTATTTTATATTATAGTCTACACAAAAATGACGAAATGGGTAGATTTGAAACTATGCATTGCTAACTATAATAAGATATGTAAATTTATCATTTTTGTGTAGATCAAAATATAAAGTATTTCGCATTGTGATTTTTGCACGTGTATAGAATACATGATCGAGAACTATGATTGTTCTTCAGATTTATTTAAAACTTTTAAAAATATTTTCGATTTTTTTACAATAGCGGGAGCACTCGAGTTCGGGTGCAAGAAATCTCTACTTCACACAATAATATGAAGCCGAATAAAATAGTGGGTTCGTGGCTAGAGAAGCACACGACAAAAAGGTTGCAACTATCCAGCCAAAGATGTCGGCGTCGTGGCTGATGCACATGCACCCTCGGACAAAACCAAACATTGAAAGGCGAGGTGCCATTTTACCGCCCACGAACATGACAGACGTCAGGTAGGCGGCCCTCTTCTACTGCACACCAACCAAAGGCTCCGGCCGAACGTGGCGCTCGCGAAGGTCGGAAGCGATCACGCGGCGGGATCGCGGGCCGCGCTGGCCTCCGGTGGTGGTCCAGCACGTCGTCGTCGTGACTCTCGCAATGATGCGGCTCGCAGCTCACAAGAAAGTGCTGCAGCTAGCGTGCAGGCCAACGGCCGAGGTGAGGTGGCGTGGGAAGGCACTACTCCCACAGGAACAGGACAGCTCGATCTCGCTCTTCGCTCCTGCCGTCGTGGGGGAGTCTGCACTCTGCTTTCCGTTTCCTTTTACGGTTGTCAAACGTCTGGGGAACAGCCAACGTTAATTTGGTCGACCTTCGCCTTTCCTTTTTTTTTTTAGAAATGGGGTGAAGCCCCGGCCTCTGCATCGAGTGATGCACACAGCCATTTATTAATAAATCATTCAAGTATCAACTTATTACAACTCAACGATCACACAGGGTTGAGACATGTATCAACCATCGAAATAGCAGCATAGCTTAAACTACAAAAGTCGACTAGTATGCTGCCACGTATGTCGGGAGAAAAACTACTGTGCCACCAACAGGAGTCGAGCGCATCCAGTAACCATAAGCTCCTGCTGGTCCGAAGAAAGCAGGGTAGCCCATAACTGGATCCAGTAAGCCGCCATATTGATAACCTGTAAAACATGAAAATTTGTTTTCCTGTTAAAAACAATATCATTCCTGCAGTTCCAAATAGACCATCAGATTGCTGAAACGCCAATACGAATCCTAGCTGTGGTCTTTTTGTCAATCCCATTCAACCAATTTCCAAACATATTGGAAACATTTGTGGGTGGAGGGATATTATATGTACAAAATACTACACGCCATATTAAACGAGCAAAGGGACACGAGATGAATAAATGATCAATAGGCTCTTCACATCCACAAAAAGAGCATTTAGAACATCCGTGCCAGTTTCTTTTTAGTAAGTTATCCTTTGTGAACAAGACTTTCCTATTGAGGAACCACATGAAAATCTTAATTTTGAGAGGAATCTTCAACTTCCACAAGTATTTACGCAAAAATCTGGTATGTCCATTCATCAAATCCTCATACATTGATTTAACCGTAAATACTCCATTGGTTGTAAGTTTCCACACAAAAGTATCGCTAGCGTCTATCAAGTTAATATCCATCAAACGAAGACATAAGTGTGACCATGCATCCCACTTATCTCCAATCAAAGCCCTCCTAAAACTAATATTTAAAGGAGGCGCCCCGTGAAAGACATCATGCACCGGAACATTTTTTTGATGCACAATGTTATATAGAGATGGATATTGTTGTTGAAGTGGTGTGTCCCCTAACCACGTATCTTCCCAAAACCTTGTGCCTTTCCCGTTTCCTATTCTGAAAAAACCTCTATTAAAGAACTCCTCTTTAACTCTCATGAGGCCTTTCCAAAAAGGTGAATCAGTTGGGCTAGCTTCCACTTGTGCTAACGGCTTAGTGCTTAAATATTTATTTCGAAGTAGTTCTTGCCAGACCCCGTCTTCGTTCAAGAGCTTAAACAACCATTTACTGAGTAAACACTTGTTTTTTAGTTCTAACACCTCAATGCCGAGACCTCCTTGGTCCTTCGGTCGACATACGATGTTCCATTTAGTTAGCCGATATTTCTTTTTATGCTCATCGCTCTGCCAAAAGAAACGTGAGCGATAAAAATCCAGTCTTTTCCATACCCCTTTAGGTATTTCCAGGAAAGACAACATGAACATCGGTAAGCTAGTTAATACAGAATTGATAAGAACAAGCCGATCTCCGTATGAGAGTAGCTTGCCCCTCCAGCATCTGATGCACCTAAAATGCATCTACTTTTCCAAGCACTTTGCTTCATAATTTGCTCCGGAATCTTCCCATATTTGAATAAAACTGCTGAATCTGACGCTGTTTTTAGCAAAGTCTCTTTTCTGGTTGTTTTTGCAGGAAATTAAATCGGAGAAAAATACCACGTCAATTTTTATGGAAAAGAAGGGCATCGTGCAAAAGATGGACACGAGGAAGCGTCCGAGGGCCAAAAGAGTGGGCCCCACGCGGCCAGATTCCTTGGCCGCGTGGGCCCACCCATCTGGGGCCTCGGGCACCGCCTCTCCTTCGGCTTTCGCGTACCCCCTCATATATACGAAAAAGTGGCTGACCTAGAAGAGGAGGAGCTTTCGCGAAACAGAGCGCCGCCGCCACCACGATCTTCGTTTTCGGAGACAGATTGATCCAGGATTTCTCCCCCGGAGGAGGGATCCGGAGGCCGTCTTCACCGCCATCTTCACCGCCTTCATCTCCATCGACCATGAGCTCCTTCACCATCACCATGTGTGAGTAGTCCACTGTAGGCATATGAGGTGGATGGGGATTGGATGAGATTGATCATGTAATGATACCCGTTGTCCGAGATCTTAGGGGTTTATCTTGAGGATATTTTTGTATTGTGTTGATGCACTTATGCTATGTTTAATGCTTGCTACTAGGGCCCGAGTGGCATGATTTCAGTACTGAACTTATTTTGCCCCATCATATATTTGAGTTTGGTATTTATCTGCAAAGTGTATCACCTGCTATTATGTTGAACCTGCGAACCCTAAAAGTGACATATAGGGAAAACAAGGGGGAGATGTTTTAGTTTGAGGATTCTATGTGTTCATGAAGTGTTAATGCGTTGTTCCGGGCTATTCGAAAGGGTAGACCTTAATTACCTGTAGTTCCAAGTTGGCCCCGGTGAAATGGGCAGGTAGGACAATAGATGTTGTGCAAATTCTCTTGGTTAGTACGCACAACTATTTACGGAACACATACCTACATATATCGGAGTTAGAGATAAGTCCCATTGCTATTTGTATCTTATTATATGATCAATCTTATTCATGCAACACCCCGCTATCACCTCATGCCTACGTTTTAAATCTCTGAGTTACACTTTCACTTTTCCGGTGAAAACTGGGAAACCCTTGTTTACTACTGCTGTTTTATTTTGCTTGCTTGAATCATCCTACTGCCATAACTATCACTGCTGCAAGTTTATTGATATACAGGTGTGGTTGAGAGTGACGCCTCAATTGCTAAAGTCTTATTGGTATTCTTGTGTTCCCCTTGAGTCGAACTATAAATTTGGGTAATACTTCCCAACGAAGATTTCAACGATCCCCTATACTTGTGGGCATCAAGACATTTTCTGGCGCCGTTGCCGGGGAGCCTAGCTTTATTGGTAAGACAACTTGTTATCATTTATTTGCTGCACTTGCTTGTTCCCAACTATGGGAAAGGAAAAGAATACTCCGAAGGAAGTAAGGCCTTCAACTACTCGTAGAGGTACTGATTTGCCAAGTAGGCCAAACTTTTCACCTAATGTTGCTTCTGCTATTATTGCTAAGAAGAAAGAAAAAGCTTTATCTAGTTCACCATTGTCTAAGATGTCTACTAGTATTGAAAATAATTTAATATGTGGTAGCGTAGACAAAGAAGTGACACCTGAAACATCTGAGATAACTGAAACATCTGAATTGCCTGAATTACCTGAATCTGCTATTGTTGAAAATGTGGAGTCTGAGTTGGAAGATATTGAATATTGTGATGATGAACATGAAACTTCTTCTGAGGAAGAAGATGCATTTACTATGGCTTTTATGGATTCGAATTATGATAAATTGGATAAACTTGATAGCTATAAAAATTCTCCTCTTGATGATTATTTCCCTGTTACTAAGAAAATGAATGCTCCAGCTATTAAAATTAAAGATAAAGATTATGAGTTTAGTGTTGATCCTGAAATAATTGAAAAAGCTGAGAAGTTTAAGTTTTATGGGAGAGATGATGAGTTTCCTTTTGAACACATTGCTGTTTTGCATGATTTATCTGTGCTATTTGGTAAAGATGAAATCCACCAACGCTATTATTTCTTAAAGTTGTTTCCTTTTACCTTGGGAGGAAATGCTAAAACTTGGTATAATCATTTAGAACCTGGATCTATTACTAGTAAAGAGGAATGCTTGCAGCTATTCTATAATAAATATTTCCCTTCAGATAAGATCCATGGTTTAACTATTGAGATTAGCAACTTTTCACAGAAAGAGAAGGAGGATCTACCCCAAGCTTGGGGGAGGTACAGTAAGATGGTTAGGAAATGTCCTACCCATGGCTTCAAGAGTAATGAAATACTTGATATATTTTACAATGGACTAACTGAAAACACTAGAGGCTATCTTGATAGTATTGCAGGTAATGTTTTCAGGGAAAGGACCGTTGATGAAGCAACTGAGTTATTGGAGACTATCTCTAGAAATTATGAAGATTGGAATATTGAAGAGATAGATGGAAAAGAGATATTTCCAGAGAAGAAAGGAGGCATTCTTAAGTTAAACAAAGAGACAATGAAAGAAGCTTCCAAGGCTATTAAAGAGAAGGGAATTAAAACCTCTCATCTCAAGGAATTATCTGAAATGGGTGTTAAACTTCCTATTGATCAACCATGTTTTCCAATCCAAGTCAATGCTATTAGCTCTATGGAAGGTAATGAAAAGGTAACACCTCCTATTGATGTATCGTACATTAATGATTTTGCTTATTATAACGATCCTGAGGAGCATGATATTAGAATGAGTATTATGGAAAACTCTCATAAAATTAAATTTCTTCGTGAAAATTTAAATGCTAGTGTGGGAGAGGTTAGAAGAATTATTAAACATTGTGAGATGATGAATAATCAAGTTGAACAAATGGTTTCTCTTCAAAATCAATTGTATGCAAATCTTATTGAGAAGAAACAGGTTTGTGGAGTTAATACTAGAGGTGGTGCAAGTACTCAGGATCCTGACTATCCTGAAGACCATCCCAAGAGGAAAGAGCAAGAGGCTCTCAAGAAGAAATCTTCTGCAGGAAAATCTCCCAATGAAAACGAAGATATTGATGATTCTCAAGAACAAGATAAGGATATTTCTATTTCTGATGCTGAGACTGAAGATGATAATAATGAAGAAGAGGAATCATCTCCACCTGAAGAAGAACAACATGAAGCTGAAAATATTGAAGAACCTGAACCTCCTGAAAAAGAAGACCCTCAACCATCTATTGAGAAGAATAAAAAGAAGAAGCATCCAAATCAACAAAAAGGTAAAGAGAGGGATCCATGGGTACAAAGACCCATACCATATCCCCAAGAGGTAATGAAATCTTTGGATGATGCTAGGTTTGAGAAATTTCTTGAGTTGATTAAAACTTTATGTTTGCAAATTCCTCTTGTTGATGCTATTAAAATTCCTCCATATTCAAAATATATGAAAGATATTGTCACTAATAAAAGGAAGATACCTACTGATGCAATTACTGCTATGCTTGCTAATTATTCATTTGAGGGGAAATTGCCTGAAAAGCGTGGAGATCCTGGTATTCCAACTATTCCTTGTCATATTAAAGAAACTTATGTGAAATATGCATTATGTGATTTAGGAGCTGGTGTTAGTGTTATGCCTTTTTCTTTATATAAGAAACTTAACCTGAATAAATTGGTTCCAACTGAAGTTTCATTGCAAATGGCTGATAAATCAACTGCTGTGCCTATAGGTATATGTGAGGATGTTCCTATCTCTATAGCTAATGTGTTAATTCCTACAGACTTTGTTATATTAGAAATGCCTGAGGATGATAATCTATCTATTATTCTTGGAAGACCCTTTTTAAACACTGCAGGAGCTGTGATAAATTGCACTGAGAGCAAAGTGACA
Organism: Poa pratensis; assembly: GCA_947311845.1. Classification (NCBI taxonomy): domain Eukaryota; kingdom Viridiplantae; phylum Streptophyta; class Magnoliopsida; order Poales; family Poaceae; genus Poa; species Poa pratensis. The sequence continues at coordinate 31,554,506 of CAMZMU010000042.1, forward strand.
TTTAATGTCAAAGGAAATGAGCATACTATCTATTTTCCCAAGAAGAATCCTGTTACAATGATAAACAAGAGTGTGAATTCTATTCAAAGAAATACTATTATGATTGGAAGCTTTGAATTTGCACTACCACCTCCTGCACCAAAGTATGCTACCTTGATGATTGGAACTATTCCAATCAAATATGAGGTATCTTGAATTTCTTCTTTATATATATAAAATAAGAATCATGTATTATATCTTTTACATATTATTAATGAGACTTGATCAACCTCATTACTAATGTGGAAATGATGAAAACTTGATTCCCATAAAAATTTGTATTGCATTTTAATTTTTTTATCCTAGAGTTTTGGAGTATATGCATAATCATAATTATTTCAGAGTTCAGAAATTCCAGAATATGAAGTTTGAAAAATTCTCTTCAGAAAATTTTCTCGAAAAATTCCAGAAAAATTTGGAGGTAAGTTATTTTACCAGAGGGACCAACAGCCAAAAGTGGGACACCAGGAGGCCACCAGGGACCAAAAGAGGGTGTCCCACGCGGCCAGATTCCTTGGCCGCGTGGGACCCACTAACTTTGGCCCCAGGTGGAGTTAGGTGAGTGCCCTGTGCCCATCTCCTTCCCCTCGACAGAAAACCAGCTCCAGGTATTTTTCCCAAATTTTCCCGAGCTCCTTCTTCCTGCTATCCTTGGATCTCCAAGTTTAGGGCAGATTTTTCAAATCTGTTTGGTGGGATTGCTCCTTGGTATGTGACTCCTCCACCCATCCAATTACTTTTTGTTCTTATGCTTTATGTATGAAGTATTTTGCTGCACTAGGTGTCACCTAATATGCTTGAGAAATCCATGGATTTAAGTTTTCTAGTTGATATTGATGCATGATATTGATGTGGAGACTAGTTATGGATGGCTCAATGTTGTTTTAGAGTGTTACATCTTAATTTTTGTTGGATATTATTTTTGGACAGCAAGGTTTCATCATGAACAAAGGTAAAGGATTGTTTGGGATGACTTCGAGACCAAGGAGAAGATCATCTAGAGTTTCCGAGAATTATGATGACAACCACCTTTGGGAGGATGGTGCGGTATATGCAGGGGAGAGGCTTCGGATTCATGCAACAAAATGGCAAGACCCCGTGGTTCTTGATCATTGGGGGATAAAGGAGGACTTCAACGCCTTCGCCGCTGCAGCTGGCTTACTCGAGTTCTCCCTTCATCCACGGAACACATACGAGGAACTCTCGCGAGAATTCCTCTCCACATTCCGGTTCGAGGGCCCCGAAAACTACAAACACAGTAAGAAAAGATTACCGGGAAGTGGACCGTGGAGGAGGTGCAACCTCAAGAGGAGCCCCAATATCCAGGAATGCAAGGCTACCAATATGGTTACTTCCCTGGAGATGGAAGTGGTGGGTACGATTACCATCCGGGATACTAGCTTGATCGCAAGCTTGGGGGAGTACTTCTCTCCCTTTCCATTCGTTGTTTTATATCACTTTTATCTTGTTATGTTTTAGTTTCTTGTTCTGAAAATCACAAAAACACAAAAAGATTTTATTTGTTTTTTTGCTTATTTACTTCTGGTCATTTACTTTATGCATCTAAAAACTAAAAAGAACAAAAATATTTTCGTTTTCTTGAATCCAAAGTAAAAACGGAGGTGCAGGAATTGCTGAAATCTGCTCACTGTTTTATTTTTCATTTTTTTTCTGTAACTCCGAATGAGCTAAAATTTTAACCACTACTGCAAATTTTCATAACCTATGCACCCGTAAAATATGAGATTATTCTGAGGTGTTTAGGTAGGGCAAAAACAGTTCTGTATGCAGTAACGTTTTATGGCAGATTGAGTTTTTATTGCGCAGTTCAAGTTGGGAGAGGAGAACAACGATGATGAGTTGATGTGCATGAAGTGGATGAAAGGTATGACACCTTTGCCGTGCTTATGTGGACTTTTTAATAACAGCAAATGCACACATCATAGTTTCTTTAACATCTAGGGAAGTGGTAGCAAATGTTTATCTTCTCCGTGTTCTAGTATGTTATATGATGATGCAAGTGAGATATTATTTAGTGACAACACTTGGCTGTGGATTGAGTAACTGTGGCTCTAAACAAAGGTCTATGCATCCCATTGTGCTTGCTAAACTTGCCAACCAAAGAGAAAGTAAAAGAGTTTTTCAAATGTTAAACATGAAGTCATATGCTTGACAAGCTTAGGGGTTGGGAGTTAACTTATATGTGCTGACACATAGAAAGCTTTCAACATTGCACTAAATTACATTTAGTTGATATCATGTACTTTTGTTTATGGATGCTTATCATGGTGCCAAATAAATGCGGAAACTTAGTAAGTTTGAGGAGTGGGTATAAATGGCTAGAGAGACGCCTGGGCCGCCAACCTAAGCCATGCATCATTCATGGTGGAAATTTACAGCGTACCAAAGTGAACATTCAGTGATGCACTTCATAATAAAAAGCTACACAAATAGTAAATAAAAGAGTGCTGAGATTGTTCATTGTCTGTTTGTCTTGTCGTTTTGACATGGGCTTGTTCCATGTCCTGGGACAAGAGGTACCCCAGTTGACGCTCTTGATGACGCTATTATTACTTGCAATGACTTAGAAACTTAAACTTGCTTTGTGGCCCGAGTTGAGTAACACCGTGGTGTAGGTACTCGTATTCACGGGGCATGAGGCTCTCAACCATTAGTTGGTCAAGCATATGAGTCATAATAGGGAACACCAAATGGATTGATAAAACTGAGAGCAAGGTTGTAAGCACAATGAGTTCACTAGTCAATAAAAGAAAGAATCGAAAGATCTCAAAAATCTTGACATGATTCAATCAAAAGCGATGCAAGAACCTTTGTCTATTTCTACAGTTGGGCAAACTCATCCAAGTGCTGACACTTCATGTTATTTCTCTTGCAACAAATATAAATGCTTTAACACTGATTAGATGCACCTTTGCTAGCATTTTGTTATTTGTTATGGAAGTTATGTTTTGAATACTTGTTGTATTAAACGGTGTTACATATGCAATGCAAAGTTCTTGTCAAAGTCTTTTTATCGCTTCTGCACTATGTTTGAGTTGTTCGAGGACAAACAACGAGCTAAGCTTGGGGGAGTTGATGCACCTAAAATGCATCTACTTTTCCAAGCACTTTGCTTCATAATTTGCTCCGGAATCTTCCCATATTTGAATAAAACTGCTGAATCTGACGCTGTTTTTAGCAAAGTCTCTTTTCTGGTTGTTTTTGCAGGAAATTAAATCGGAGAAAAATACCAAGTCAATTTTTATGGAAAAGAAGGGCATCGTGCAAAAGATGGACACGAGGAAGTGTCCGAGGGCCAAAAGAGTGGGCCCCACGCGGCCAGATTCCTTGGCCGCGTGGGCCCACCCATCTGGGGACTCGGGCACCGCCTCTCCTTCTGCTTTCGCGTACCCCCTCATATATACGAAAAAGTGGCTGACCTAGAAGAGGAGGAGCTTTCGCGAAACAGAGCGCCGCCGCCACCACGATCTTCGTTTTCGGAAACAGATTGATCCAGGATTTCTCCCCCGGAGGAGGGATCCGGAGACCGTCTTCACCGCCATCTTCACCGCCTTCATCTCCATCGACCATGAGCTCCTTCACCATCACCAAGTGTGAGTAGTCCACTGTAGGCATATGAGGTGGATGGGGATTGGATGAGATTGATCATGTAATGATACCCGTTGTCCGAGATCTTAGGGGTTTATCTTGAGGATATTTTTGTATTGTGTTGATGCACTTATGCTATGTTTAATGCTTGCTACTAGGGCCCGAGTGGCATGATTTCAGTACTGAACTTATTTTGCCCCATCATATATTTGAGTTTGGTATTTATCTGCAAAGTGTATCACCTGCTATTATGTTGAATCTGCGAATCCTAAAAGTGACATATAGGGAAAACAAGGGGGATATGTTTTAGTTTGAGGATTCTATGTGTTCATGAAGTGTTAATGCGTTGTTCCGGGCTATTCGAAAGGGTAGACCTTAATTACCTGTAGTTCCAAGTTGGCCCCGGTGAAATGGGCAGGTAGGACAATAGATGTTATGCAAATTCTCTTGGTTAGTACGCACAACTATTTACGGAACACATACCTACATATATCGGAGTTAGAGATAAGTCCCATTGCTATTTGTATCTTATTATATGATCAATCTTATTCATGCAACACCCCGCTATCACCCCATGCCTACGTTTTAAATCTCTGAGTTACACTTTCACTTTTCCGGTGAAAACTGGGAAACCCTTGTTTACTACTGCTGTTTTATTTTGCTTGCTTGAATCATCGTACTGCCATAACTATCACTGCTGCAAGTTTATAGATATATAGGTGTGGTTGAGATTGACGCCTCAATTGCTAAAGTCTTATTGGTATTCTTGTGTTCCCCTTGAGTCAAACTATAAATTTGGGTAATACTTCCCAACGAAGATTTCAACGATCCCCTATACTTGTGGGCATCAGCATCCCAATTTGCCTTCAAACCGGCCCTCTACTGGATTCCATTCTGCATTACGAAGTTTTCTATAATGGATTGGCACACCTAAATATTTGAAAGGTAGGGAGCCAGACTCACATCCGAAAATATGCTTGTACTGCTCTTCTACCTCCTTTGCTTTACCAAAACAGAAAATCTCACTCTTGTGGAAATTAATCTTTAAACCAGAAAGTTGCTCAAAAATACACAGTATTAACTTCATATTTATGGCCTTATTTAAATCATGTTCCATGAACAAGATAGTATCGTCTGCATACTGAAGTATGGATACCCCACCCTCAACCAAATGAGGAATGAGGCCTCCTACCTGGCCATCTGCCTTTGCCCTTGCAATCAGTATAGCCAACATATCCGCTACTATATTAAAGAGCATCGGGGACAGAGGATCTCCTTGCCTAATTCCCTTTTTTGTCTGAAAATAATGACCAATGTCATCATTTACACGTATCCCGACACTACCTCCTTTAACAAACTGCATAATCCACTCACACCATTTGTGTGAAAAGCCTTTCATGCGTAGGGCCTGTAATAGAAACGGCCACTTAACCTTATCATACGCCTTCTCAAAATCAATTTTAAACAAAACACCATCCATCTTCTTCCTCTGAAGTTCATGTATGGTTTCATGGAGGATCACAACCCCCTCAAGTATATGTCGACCAGGCATGAATGCCGACTGTGTGGGTCTAATAACCTTATGGGCTATCCCAGTAATGCGATTAGTACTCACTTTTGTAAAAAAATTAAAACTGACATTGAGGAGACATATGGGTCTATATTGTTGAATCTGAACCGCATTCTCTTTCTTAGGCAACAAGGTGATCACGCCAAAGTTCAATTTGTATAGAGGCAGAACCCCCTCTTGAAACTGAACAAACATAGCCATCAAATCATCCTTTTTTACGCCCCAGAATTTTTTATAAAATTCAGCTGGAAAACCATCAGGGCCCGACGCCTTGTTCGTTTCCATCTACGATATTTCCTCTAGTACTTCCTTCTCAGTGAAGTTAGCAGTTAGAATTTCATTTTCCTCGACGGAAAGCTGCGGTATATCATGTGTTATATTTTCATCAAGCAAAATGTTACTCGGTGCCGATGCACCAAATAGCTTCTTATAATATTCTGTAATATAGACCTTCAAATTTTCATCTCCCATAATGGTTCCCTCGTCTTGCTCTAATTGGAAAATTTTCTTTTTCCTATGTTTACCATTTGCAATAAGATGAAAATACTTCGTATTATTTCCACCTTCTCGCACATGTTTCACCTTGGCACGTTGTGCCCATTTTGTTTCTTCATCTCGTCGCAGGCAACTAATTCGATCATTAGCCTCCCGCAACCTATTCCTTTCCGACTCCGAGAGCGGACAGGTTTCAGATTTAATATCAAGTTCATCAATTATGTTTAACAATTTTTCTTTCTCTTTTTTATACTTTCCACTCATATTTTTTTCCCGCCCTTTAAGATACCGCCTCAAATGCCTAACTTTGTTTTGCCAAATTTCAATTGGAGAATTACCCATGTTGCGGGCTGCCCTTTCGGCTGCCACTAACTCATGGAAACCCTCATCCCGAAACCAGGATAACTCAAAAGAGAAATGTGCCTTATTGCCCAGATGAGCATGGACTCCGGAATCCAAAAATAACGGAGTATGATCCGACCCTGTGCGAGTAAGGGCCTGAACCGTAGAAAGTGGGAATTTTTGCTCCCACTCCGAAGTAGCCAGAATACGATCTAGCTTCTCAAAAGTAGGATTTTCTCTCCTACTAGCCCAAGTGTATTGTCGTCCAGACATCTCAATCTCCTTAAGACCAATTGATGAGCGCTAAGTTGACGAGGGAATATATTGCGGTGTTGCTTCTATCTCCCCGGCAACGGCGCCAGAAAACAGTTTTGATACCCGATGACGTAGTTAACTGCGTCAAAAGAATATGGGTTAGGTTGAGACTCCAAGTGCAGAGTGTGTAGTAAGTGGAAGACGTGTTTTCCCCACGAGGGGTGACTCGAGGGTTTAATATCGAACTCTCGGGGAATCAGTAGTGAAGATTTATCTTTCCTATCCTTCTTTTGGTTACCTACAAAACAAAGTAAATGTTTTGGTCCTCAACCTCACCTAGTGGTTGTCAAGCACAAGGTGTAGAATGATATCAAGATAATATGCAATGCAAACAAGAAATAAATATGCAATGGTGGTAAATAAATATGCAAGGATGGTGGTAGCAATGATAAATGATATTTTTGGGTTTTATATGATGAATGCAAGATGTAAAAGTGTTTTTGTATTTTCGGATTTTTAAATGGCAGAAAATGGAAAAGTGGTAAAAGTGGTTGGAAAGGTGTTTCTTATGATTAAAAATGGACCGGGGTTCATGGTTTCACAAATGCACTCTCTCTTTAATAAAGTGGTAGACAATGGAACACTAGAGTTGACATATGAGATTGCAACACAACAGTTTAATGACAAGTTATAATTATATGGGCATCACGTCCTAACATAGAGACCTTTTGGTTATTAGTCTCTCTTATACTCCACCAAGATGCGAACTAAATCATAACACCTCAGTAATTAAGATAACTCAGAGTATAGCAATAAGTATCATGACATGAAGTTAAAATAAGAACATGCTAGATCTAGTCATGGAGTAGTGGCAATGGTCACACCCACATCTCCGGTAGCATGGTATTTCTTTTTATCCCTAGTGAGGCAACAAAGTAAGGTAAAATACCCAAGTGGATCGCAGAACTTTCTCTCACGTTCACTGCACTAGCCACCCCCCGTTACTCCAACTAATGCACACGTTCCCCCTCACACGCTCTCATAAACATGCTTGATCATGACAAGTAAATAAGAACGGGGTACATAATATGCATCTACTTTCATAACTGAAACAAAACCATTGCAATCTCAAACATATATTAACTCATAAAAAGATCCACCACAAAGGTATTACATAGATGACCGTAATCATGTTCAGCAGCTCATACGGTACTAATTAGTGAAGCTCAGAGAGAGAGATACATAAGTTACTTCCACAAACCCATAGTCCAGAGGTGGACTACTCCCTCTTCATCATGGAGACGGTGGAGAAGTCGTTGGAGAAGATGGAGACCACGCCGGCAGCGCCCCGCCGGAGTTTTCCCCCTCCAATCTGCAGCTCCAGGTCTCTGTTTCGGTGTTTCTGTGTTTCTGCGGCGCTCCTTCCAGAGAACGTCGGGGGACTATTTTTATAGGCGTTTTAGGTCAAAACGGAGTCGGTGGAGGAAAGATCGACGGCAACGGAGCTCCGAGGCCCAAAGGGGGGTCCCACGCGGCCAGGTACAGGGCCGCGTGGGCCCACCTTTTGGCCCTCGGGCCTCCGCTTGTTTGCTTCCTTCGCTCCCACGCTTTGTTCCTTCCAAAAATGATGCTCGTAAATTTCCAGGTCATTTGGACGTCGTTTGGGTCCCTGAAACATTAAAATATAGAAATAGGGTTTTCTGCCTGCGCAGGGTTAATTCCATAAAAATAGGAAACATGTCAAATATTCCCAAAATCATTATAAAACAGTGATATAACCCTTATATGATGCAAATATGACTGGAATATAAGTAAAATAATGCAAAGTTCATGTATGCATTTTACATGCATCAACATCCCCAAGCTTAACCTATACTCGTCCTCGAGTATGAAGGTGATAAAACTAACATGGACTTTGCAATTTAATACTAAATGGATATCAAAGATGATTACTATTGCTACATAGAGTCAAATGATTCATTCTTAAAAGGAGTAGCAATATGCAAGATAGTTTATGAAGTGATATCAAGTATTCAATGCAAGGATGTTCAATGATAATTCACAAAGTGTAACATAAGAGAAGAAGTACTATGGACCACATGTATGCATAATGATAAGTAAGAACATCCTACAATGGTCATAGAGTATTGATGAAAATCTGAATATAAAAGGTGGACACTTTGGAAAGATATATATGAGTAGAGGTAAAGCATGAATAAATTTCATCTAACTTCTGAACTTCTCTACTTAAGTCAATGATTGTAATATGGTAATCCTTGGTGTCAAGCTCTCATTCCCCTATCATAGCATCTTGAATGATTAAGTTTAAAGTGAAAGCAAATACGAGTAGTGTGCTTGACAAAGTACAGGTTGAAAGTCTCATGCCCCTTGAATACAAGTACCTACTCCATGTGTTACTCAACTTGGAAAACAAAGCAAGTTCAAGTTAAATATCATTGTAAGTAATAATAGTATCATTAAGAGCGTCAACTGGGGTACCTCTTGTCCCAGGATATGGAACAAGCCCATATCAAAATGACAAGACAAACAAACACAATGAACAATCTCAACACCCTTTTTATTTACCATTAGATAGCTTTTTATTGTAAGGTGTATCACAGAAGGTTCACCATAGCATGTAAGTAAATTTCCACCATGAATGATGCATGGCTTAGATTAGCGGCCCAGGCGTCTCTCTAACCATTTATACAAACTCATTTAAACTCACTTCATTTCCACATTTATTTCACCCATGGTAAGCATCCATAAACAAAAGTACATGATATCAACTAAATGAATGAAGTGCAATGTTGAAAGCTTGCCATGTGACAGCACATATGAGCTAACTCTCAACCAAAGACATTTGTCAAGCCACAACATCATAATTTTAATCACAATGGGTCATATTTTATTTATGCAATGAAAGTAAAGTGTGCATCAAGTTCGAGAGAGCTCTATAACCAACTTTTCCCACAACAATTAACAACATAAGCATTTTCATTCAGAGGTATAGATAACACAAATATCATGATAAACATACTCGGAATAGCATAAAGCTAATAGGTAGATATGGTGGACTCACTGGAAAAACTTTGGTTGAAGGTGTTGGAAACAAGTTTTTGCTTGTTGGAATTTTTGGGCTAGCAAGAGGGAGAAAGTTGACCATCTAAATGCATGCATGAGTGTCCATAGAACTAACTAATCCATGTTAAAACAAGGTAAATAACATTAGCATCAAAACATGAATAAAAGATAGCTCTTGATAAAATACTTGCAAATTATTACTCATTAACAAGCTCATGAATCATGCAATATATGTATCTTTTAAAATTAACTCAACATCCCTTTTCCCAATCTTATAATAGCATCCAACATAATTCAACCCAAATTTCCAGTAGCTCTCTCATATATAAATGATAGTGTGGTGGTCTCACAAAATAAAAATCAAACCTAAACACAAAAAGACGCTCCAAGTTTATGCGATAAAGTGTTTCGATCGAAAAACAGAAGTTAGACGTGTGCAAACCGAGAGTGTGTAGGTCCAGTGGGGTTGTCTTCACATCCCCAAGCTTATGGTCTTCACCATCCTTGGATAGCTCTTGGTGCATCTCCTCTAATCCCTGTGAAAAAACTTCAAAACACCGTTTCTCCCATTTCTTTTTCTGTGGGGTGCATTAGTAGTGATAAACAAATAGATTTCTTGCTGCATATAATCCTTAGACAAAAATTCATATGAATGTCCAGAAATGTATAATGTTGTATGCCTACTCATAAACTCAATTGGATCAAAAAGATTCAAGTTAAAAGTTCTAAGCATGCATCAAACAAAATGGGACAGAATCTGTCCAGAAAAACAGCAGCAGCTAAACGTATTTTTCTACCCTACTTAACTTTGTCGAAAATTCCGAAAAAATTCATGCATACAGAGGATGAAAAGTTGCTACAGTTTAAATATGAGCTCATTCGGAGTTACAGAATAAGAATTAAAAATCATACCGTGCACAGATTCGTGCAGGAATAAAATCTCCGAACGCTATAAGCAACTTTTCAACCAAAATGAGTAAAACTTGGCACTTTATTAAAAATTCCAGAAACTAAACTAAACACTAAGTCTCTTGTTACAGCAAGAGGACACAAAGAAAATCACAAATAAAAACAACCGGGTTGCCTCCCGTAAAGCGCTTTCTTTATAGCCATATAGCTAGGCTTCTTACTTGATGTTTATTGTGGACGAAGCTCATGAGGGAGCTTGAACTTTGGTGTGTCCCTCTTCCTTGGGAAGTGTTCCATGCACTTCTTGTGTGGAAACTGAAACTTCACATTCCCTTCTTTTGAATCAATGATAGCACCTGTAGTACGAAGAAAAGGTCTTCCAAGAATAATTGGACTAGAGGTTTTATTCCCCATATCCATGATTAGAAAATCAACAGGCACAAATGTCATATGTAACTCTACCATAACATCACTTACTTTCCTAAAGCATGTTTAATGGAATCATCAGCAAGTGCAAGTTCAATAGAGCATTTTTCAAGATTTTTCAATTCAAGTACTTCATATAGTTCTTTAGATAAAACAGAGACACTAGATCCTAGATCAAGTATAGCATGGTGTGTCTCTTTTCCAATGGTTACTAGGACTTTGGGAATCCATATATCCCCAAGCTTAGGTGGTATCATAGCCTCTTGGTTGTACCTAGCAATCTTTTCTTTTAAGACATGATTAGCAATATAAGAACCAAAACCAGCTTGGTTAACATTAATGAAGGATCACTTGCAAATTTTTGTAAGATAGATATTAATTCATGCAAGCTACAATTCTCTAAGTCAAGCAATGGTTCCTTGACTTCACTAAGCATTTTAACTTCCTCAACTTTCTTCCCTATTATATAGGTTAAATATTTCATAACGGTCATCAAAGACATCTTCAGGTACTTGGGCTTTTCTAAACTTTCTTTAATTCTTACTTCCAAAAGCAAGCCATCAAGTAGATAGTGAGTGTCAGTAGCAGCAGTATTCATAAAAGAATCCTCACATTCATTATCCAAAAAGACTTTAGAGGTTTCAGACAATCCTCTATAAAACACATGCATGAGCATCCAATCCCTAAGACCATGTTCCATTCCAAAAGCTATACCTCTAAATCTTTCCCATGTTTTCACTAAGGTTCATCTCTTCTTGTTTAAAGGTGATAATTATTTGTCTAAGATTACAAACTTTTTCAGTGGAACAAAATCTTTCAATGAATGCAGCTTTTAAATTAAACCAAGTGCTAAAATTTCCAGGTGGCCATCTCAATATCCAATCTAAGGCTTTTCCACCTAGGGAGTAAGGAAAAAGCTTAATTTTAATATTAGCATGGCTCAAATTTAACATTTTGCACCTTTCATTAAACTTCTTAAGATGAGATATGGGATCTTCTTTTGGTTTCCCATAAAAACGGTATTCATAAATTGCTTTCATGATATTAGGATCTACCTCACATTTCTCAACAGGGATATTCATATCTTGAGGAAAGTTCTTAACACTAAATGGCCAGAAGGTTCTCTTTTCCATTATGCAAGTTTTTATGTGTTTTTTTAATTTTTTATGCAAAACTGAAAATAAATATGCAAACCGAACTTAAAAATGCAAGACAATGACAAAACAAGATAAATTGCTTTGAAGGTAAAGATGGATAAGATGATGCTCACGTAGGTGCAACCTCCCCAAGCTTAGGTGTTAGCACAAGTTGGTGATGAAGTTGACTTGGTGAGATATCCTTGGATAAACCTTTCAGCAATGATTTCCGGCAACGGCGCCAGAAAACAGTCTTGATGAGCGCTAAGTTGACGAGGGAATATATTGCGGTGTTGCTTCTATCTCCCCGGCAACGGCGCCAGAAAACAGTCTTGATACCCGATGACGTAGTTACCTGCGTCAAAAGAATATGGGTTAGGTTGAGACTCCAAGTGCAGAGTGTATAGTAAGTGGAAGACGTGTTTTCCCCACGAGGGTGACTCGAGGGTTTAATATCGAACTCTTGGGGAATCAGTAGTGAAGATTTATCTTTCCTATCCTTCTTTTGGTTACCTACAAAACAAAGTAAATGTTTTGGTCCTCAACCTCACCTAGTGGTTGTCAAGCACAAGGTGTTAGAATGATATCAAGATAATATGCAATGCAAACAAGAAATAAATATGCAATGGTGGTAAATAAATATGCAAGGATGGTGGTAGCAATGATAAATGATATTTTTGGGTTTTATATGATGAATGCAAGATGTAAAAGTGTTTTTGTATTTTCGGATTTTTAAATGGCAGAAAATGGAAAAGTGGTAAAAGTGGTTGGAAAGGTGTTTCTTATGATTAAAAATGGACCGGGGTTCATGGTTTCACAAATGCACTCTCTCTTTAATAAAGTGGTAGACAATGGAACACTAGAGTTGACATATGAGATTGCAACACAACAGTTTAATGACAAGTTATAATTATATGGGCATCACGTCCTAACATAGAGACCTTTTGGTTATTAGTCTCTCTTATACTCCACCAAGATGCGAACTAAATCATAAAACCTCAGTAATTAAGATAACTCAGAGTATAGCAATAAGTATCATGACATGAAGTTAAAATAAGAACATGCTAGATCTAGTCATGGAGTAGTGGCAATGGTCACACCCACATCTCCGGTAGCATGGTATTTCTTTTTATCCCTAGTGAGGCAACAAAGTAAGGTAAAAATACCCAAGTGGACCGCAGAACTTTCTCTCACGTTCACTGCACTAGCCACCCCCCGTTACTCCAACTAATGCACACGTTCCCCTCACACGCTCTCATAAACATGATTGATCATGACAAGTAAATAAGAACGGGGTACATAATATGCATCTACTTTCATAACTGAAACAAAGCCATTGTAATCTCAAACATATATTAACTCATAAAAAGATCCACCACAAAGGTATTACATAGATGACCGTAATCATGTTCAGCAGCTCATACGGTACTAATTAGTGAAGCTTGAGAGAGAGAGATACATAAGTTACTTCCACAAACCCATAGTCCAGAGGTGGACTACTCCCTCTTCATCATGGAGACGGTGGAGAAGTCGTTGGAGAAGATGGAGACCACGCCGGCAGCGCCTCGCCGGAGTTTTCCCCCTCCAATCTGCAGCTCCAGGTCTCTGTTTCGGTGTTTCTGTGTTTCTGCGGCGCTCCCTTCCCGAGAACGTCGGGGGACTATTTTTATAGGCGGTTTTAGGTCAAAACAGAGTCGGTGGAGGAAAGATCGATGGCAACGGAGCTCCGAGGCCCAAAAGTAGGGGCCCCACGTGGCCAGGTACTTGGGCCTCGTAGGCCCACTCATCTGGGCCCTCGGGCCTCCGCTTGTTTGCTTCCTTCGCTCCCACGCTTTGTTCCTTCCAAAAACTGATGCTCGTAAATTTCCAGGTCATTTGGACGTCGTTTGGGTCCCTGAAACATTAAAATATAGAAATAGGGTTTTCTGCCTGCGCAGGGTTAATTCCATAAAAAAAATAGGAAACATGTCAAATATTCCCAAAATCATTATAAAACAGTGATATAACCCTTATATTGTGGCGCCCCGACCTGACTGCTATACAGTGATGCTGAGTGTCACCGGTTAAGCGATACAACCGGAGGTTACGGGTTTACCAATCCCCGGCCAAAACCTTTGGCAGGCGTTGCTCGGAATTGATCACCGGCAACGCAACACCCCGATTGATGCCTTAACACAGGCTCAACTATCAAAGCATAATAGAGAGATCAAGACTTGTGGAACAACTGGCACATCACAGACTCTACGACACAAATCATTATAGTTCAACTCTTATAATAGAGAAAGATAGCAAACTACAACCAGAGGTCACAGACCCAACATTACAACAAGCGGAAGCAATTTGGGTTGTTCTAAACAACAAGAACCAAATTATGGCCTAAGAGGCCTGCAGATAAACATTCAAGCGCCAGCTGTCCCGAGATGTCCCAAGCTGCCACCTGGGAACCCCAGACTACTCGTCGACGTCCACAAAGAACCCACCTTCGAGGTCGGTGAAGTCCTCCTCTGAAACAAAACAAACGACGTTGAGTTTGACGAACTCGCAAGATTAAATATAGAGCTTAAGCTCGATGAGGCTTTCAAAGTTTTATGGCTGTTTTGCATAAAGCTGATTTTATTTACAGAAATATAACTCCATGGCATCGCCTAATCAGAATATTTTTTAAAAGGGGTAAGAAGTAACTCTTTCTTTTGATCACCTTTCTCAACATCAACCATCATCAACCACGGTACCTGTTCATCAAAGGCACCTCCCCGAATCACCCTCGAGGAAGTCAACCTTGCATTCTTGAGTGGTACCTTTAGTACCCAGTTTTTAATCATTCCGTTCAAGTTATTCTATGATCTTATCGTCCTTTCCCAAGTTGTCCGTAACCGTGGACACGGCTTTTCGAAAAGATTTACCCTGCAGGGGTGTACAATGTTTGCCACGCGTACTGTCCGGCCCATTACCTGTACAATTAGCTCTCTTCCTTGGAAAGCCGGCTGGGTGGGAGCGGTGTCGACTTCTCCCTCGTTAAGGACTTTCCAGGATCATCAGTGGCGGCAGGACACGAGTGCCTCCAACACCCTGCCCCACGGCCACTCATTTTCCTAACACCACCATCCTCATCCCGTTCATACCACCATCATCACGCACGCGCAAATGGAAGCCCGAACTAGAGGACCCTGGCTAGCCCCGCCCGAGTTATTTAGTCTATGAGGGTTCCTGCAATTGCATAGGCCTCACGCATGGTTGCACGCTCAGTCTTGGTTCGGGAGTTAAAGAAATCGCACCTAGGCGGCGAGAACGAGACAAAGCACCCCAACCACAGTGGCCTCTCATCCCCACCTTTAAGCATTTTATTACCAGCCTCCACAATTTATCCACCATCAGCGGAACAATTCATCACCTGTTTCCAACATGAACCATCCATCGTATAGCTAAGCATTTACTAAGCATGGCTAAGCATCCACGTATCATAGTTAAGTATCTCAGGCCAACAATACAAACCTATGGATAATAGGAGGGGAAAACAGGTAATGGCATCGGAAACTTAATGCAACTATAGGATACTCTAATCCAATAAAATTGACATTTGGAACCGCATGCAATATTATAGTGGAGAAAATATTTGCAGAAAATATGATAAGATATGCTCAGAGGGGGGATTACGCTTGCCTTGTTGATACGGCTGGTAGTAGGGATCGTCACGATACGGGGGTAGCACTTCAGCTCCTTGATCTACCAATGCACACACAACACCGGAAGGGAACAATCAATCACCACACATACTCAACATATGCAATGCGCAAACACATGATGGCATGACATTTTAAATGCACCCTAATAGCTTTGAACATGATCAACAAGTTAAATGGGGTCCCCATTATATTTATGGCATTATTTGGAATAAACCCCATATTTAAACTTAATGCTTCTAATACTACTAGAAGTACATTATTGTAATTGTGATCAAATATGCATGACGATGATGATTCTGGATGATTCATGTTTTTCTGAACATTTTGGTATATTACACACAATTTCCTGATGTCCCGATAAAAAGTTATTACTTTTATTAATTTCCTCTTTTAATTATATGCTTTGAATAATTTATTTTTCACAACAACAACATTTTAATTACACGAACTCGAAAGGGAGGGTTGGAACATGTGATTCATCGGGGTTCGATGTCCCTAAGGCGCGAGGGAGGAACGGGAAACATGCGCAAAGGGAGGGAAGAAATGAAAAAGAAACCGCGAGAAAAACAATCCAACCGGTGTCGGGGGGCTACCCCCGGGTAGGGTAAATTGTTCTATAAAGAGCTATAAAGAGTGGACCGGGTCATGGTCAAACCGGGTCAACCAAGACCCGGAGGGACCGAGACATGGTGTGACTGCAAACCGGCTCATGGCCACCGGGTCACTTAGGCCTGGTCATGTTAGCCGGGTCATCTTAACCGACATACCAATGTCGGTCAGCTCTTGTTCTTTCTTATGTGCAGGAAAGGGAGGAGGAGAATCCGGCATATCCATGCCGGGTTAAGGAAGAGAAGAAAGCTTACCTCGGTTAAGAAGTCAATGGCTTTTGTCTTCTGGCCTGGCAGAGGAGCACGCCTGGCCGGGGAACCCGGAGCCTGACAGACCGACATCCCGGGATGGGACAGGCCGGATAAGCTGGGACAAGACAGGAGGGGTCCTGTCATGACAGAGCTGACCCGAGAACCCGGAGGCGCGGATCTCCTGCAGGAATCCCGGAGATCTCTGCAGGAGCCCGTGCTGCCAGCGTGGAGGAGAGAGCCGTTGGCTCCTGGACTGCTATAAGTACCCCTGTACCTCCTCCTGCGTGAGGGACGGAAGAAAAAAGAGCTCATTTGCCCCCTTTGTGTTTAGCTTCATCTTCTACCTCGTACCACTGTTCATAGTCTAGCAATACAGCTCAAGGAGCAGATCTTGTACTTGTGCTTGTGCTTCACCCATATACATCGAGAGGCAGGCAGGAGTAGGGGTGTTACCTCCTCACGAGGGCCCCGAACCTGGGTAAATCGCGTGTGTGTGCTTGTGTGTTCTTGGTTCGATGTTCGTCCGTGCGCGCTTCTCAGCGTGCAAGCCCTCCCCGGATACCTCCAGCGTCCTTTCGGCCCCACACTTAGCCATACCTATGGCATCTGCCGTGACACCACCACGACAGTTGGCGCCCACCGTGGGGCAGCAGCGGCGCTGGCTGGAGTCTTCATCCGGACGGGTTCCATCACCACCTCCGGCGAGCGTGTGCTCAGCGGGTTGGTGTGCAAGCTCGGCGACATGCACTTCGTCAGCGACAACGCGGTTGCTTCGGCGGCAGGCCTCTCCCGGTCAACGGCTGCCTCATCGCCTTCGGCTCCCTCCACACCTACGTCGCCACCGAGCTCGTCCGCAAGTACCCCGCGCGGGTGCTGGAGGCAGAAGATCCTCCTGCTCTTTGTGCGGCTCGCGGTCGGCGCATCACTCGCCCCGAGAGCTGCGCAGAGGTCATGATGACCGGACTGCGGCTGGAGCTGGTCTGGAGGATGATGCCGAGACTCCGGAGAAGACGGTTAGGACGGCCAGGCCACCTGGAGAGGGTGACCCGGGAGCAGGGCGGCACGTCCGCAGTCAGGCCTCTTCCTCTGGATAAGGTGATCGAAAGACTCGCCGTTCCCATAGTACCTGGTACGGGTGTAGCCCTGACCGAGGAAGAGTTAGAGCAGCAGCGCAAGGACCTGCATGCTGAGGCCTTGGAAATGGCCAAGACTAGAGAGAGTTTGATAGATCAATGCGTGAGTATAACAAGGCTCATGGCCTTGATGCTGCTCGCATGGCTGATGTGCGAAAGAGAGGCAAAGGCCTCAATGTAGAGATGGCTAGGGATGGTAGATCCGGGTCAAGTACGACTCGGGTAACGGCAGCAAAGCCGAATTATAGCTCTCCTGCCAAGACCCTTAGAGCTGCAGAGGCAGCAAGAGCTGAGCTAGCCGGTTTAACCGGCGAAGCTTACCAGAAGCAACAAGCAAGAGTGAATGAGTTGGTGGCAATAGCCAACCGACAGAATGAGGCATGTTTGAAGGCAACACCATGGCTGGGGGTTCCCAGATTGTACACTCGGCTAAGGCCGGCAGTCAGAGGTCCAAAGGCAAGCTTCCTCGCCGCATCCGAGTAGAGATCGTAACCCGAGTGTAAACTCGGGAAAGAACAAGCAGATCCAGACCTACAACCCGGACTATGCTAAAGAGCAGATGGCCGGGCAGAACGGTGCAGGCCGGGCTAGGAGTAACCCGGCTCAGGGAAATCCGGGTCAGGGGAATCCCAATCCAGCTGGCCGGGTCAACCACCTCGGTATCCGACTCAAAACCATGGTCAGCAACACCCGAATGTTGCGCATGTTCAGGAACCGCAAGGTGTTGACCAGAGGAACAACCGTATGATGATGGCAATTCGGCTCTGGAGAGAGCCGGATATCAGAGATATGACAATGCACTGGGAGACAGGTTAGGACCGCGCATGTTGGCGCCGGGTGATGCACGCATCAAGTTGGACAGGCTCCATTGGTCTGAGATACTGGAAGAGCAGGGCCCACCTGGACCTAAATGCTTCGGGCCCCGAATCATGGGGGACCGTCAGTGCCGCACTTCCAGTTGCCCCGAGGTTCGAAGACCTATGATGGTAACTCCAAGCCAGAGGACTGGCTGTCGGATTATCTTTCGGCAGTAAATGTGGCCGGAGGAAACCGCCGGTGGGCTGTGAGATACATACCTCAGATGTTGGAAGGACCAGCCCGAATTTGGCTGAACAATTGAGTGAGGGCAGTGTCAACTGCTGGCTGGATTTTGAAGAAGCCTTTGTGAGTAACTTCTCTAGCACATACAAGAGGCCGAATCGGCCACAGCATTGGCTATGTGTGTGCAGAGGCAGAATGAGACTGACCGAGACTACTTGACTCGGTGGAGTACAGTGCGCAATTCCTGCGAAGGAGTTGTGGAGGCACAGGCCATTTCATGGTTTGCCCAGGGATGCCGACATGGCTCCATGCTGTGGCAAAGGTTACAAAGGGAGATGCCAGCCACTTTGGCCGAGACAATTCGGATTGCAGACAGTTATGCACTTGGAGATCCAATGCAGCCTCTGCTCAACGCGGCTGAGCCGAGTCGACGAAACCCGGGTAACAGCAGACCCGGACAGTTCGGGCCTAATGATAGCCAGAACTTTGGACACAAGAGAAGGGAAGATCGGCCGGATCTTCGGTACGGGTCAAACATGGTTGCTGCGGTAGATCAAGAGCAACCGAATGCTGGTAGCAGCCAAGGCCGAAGATCAATGGCCCACTTGGGGCCAGAACCAAGAGGAAAGAAGCCCTGGGGCCAAGATACACAACTGCCTGCCACTTATGAGGCAATGCTGGATGGACCATGCAGATACCACACCAATGATAAGCGTGGGCCAGCACATCACTCGACTCGGCAATGCAGTTGGTACCATAGGACCTTGAGGGAAGGAGCTGGATCCGGAGGAAACCAGAGGGTGGTCCTCCGAGGCCGCCACTGCCGAAACCTCAGCAGCGTTGCGCTGACCGGGGCAAACAACACTCCGGTGAACCGGCCGAATCAACAGCAGCAACAGAGGCCGAATGATAACAGGAGGGAACCGAATGATGTGAATCAGGTGAACCACGGAGGCAACTATGGCAATGCCGGTCCTAATCGCCAGAATGAGTATCATGAAGCTCATCATAGTTATGTGGTGTTCGTGACCGAGGCAACTGACAAAAAGAGTCGGGCGCGCGCCAGATGGAGGTCAATGCTGTTATGCCGGCTGTGCCAAAATATATGCACTGGTCGGATCAGGAATTACCTGGGGGATAAAAGATCACCCCCGAATCATGCCAACCCCAGGAGGCTATGCTCTGGTGGTGGACCCAACATTCATTGGGCCCAACCAGAATGTCAGATTCAGCAAGTTCTGATTGACAATGGCAGCAGTATCAACATCATGTACCGAGATACAATGGTGAAGTTGGGTATTACTGCCAACATGTTGTTACCAACCGACACAACTTTTCATGGTATAGTGCCTGGTGTCTCATGTGCACCTATGGGTAAAATGTGGATTGATGTATGTCTCGGCACCAAGGAGAACTCCAGGACCGAGACTGTCCTGTTCGAGATAGTAGACCTCGAAAGTCCATACCATGCACTACTCGGCAGGCCAACTCTGGCCAAGTTCATGATATCCACCCACATGGCTTACCTGAAGATGAAGCTGCCAGGACCGAATGGTATCATACCATTGCGGGTAACTACAAGAGCTCCATCGAGTGTGCCTCGGCTGGCTCAACTTGGCCGAGTCTCTGATCATAGCTGCTGAGAAGAAAAAGATGAAGCAGGTGGTGGCCATGGCTCAAGCTGCGCAACTCGGCATGCCGGGAATGGCACATGGAGCAAAATGCGGCGTTCGAGGCGCCCAAGGAGACCAAGAAGATCACTATTGACCCGGAGCACCCTGAGCGCAAGGCTATCATAGGGGCGGGTTAACTGAGAAATAGGAAGGCGAGCTCATCCAATTCCTCCGTGAGAATCGAGACATCTTTGCATGGTCAAATCATGACCTGGAAGGTGTTCCGAGGGAATTGGCTGAGCACTCATTATTTGTGAGGCCCGAGATGAAGCCGTGAAGCAGCCGATGCGGCGACTTTCGGACGAGAGAAGCAAGTGATACAAGATGAGCTGACCCGGCTACTGGCAGCCGGATTCATCATGGAGGTACTGCACCCGGACTGGTTGTCTAACCCAGTCCTGGTAGAGAAGAAAAAGATGACCCAAATGTAGCCAAAGTGTGGCGTATGTGTATTGATTACACGAATCTGAACAAAGCATGTCCTAAGGATCCATTCCCGCTGCCTCGGATAGATCAAGTGATCGATTCCACAGCCGGGTGTGAGCTGTTATCCTTTGTGGATGCTTACTCTGGTTTCACCAGATACCGTTGAATCCGGATGATCAAATAAAAACTGCTTTATTACCCCGTATGGGGCTTATTGCTATCGTGTCATGACATTCGGTTTGAGAAATGCGGTGCTACTTATCAAAGGTGTATGCAAAAATGTTTGCAGAATCAAATAGGAAAAAATGTGCAGGTGTATGTCGATGACATAGTCATTAAAACTAAAGAGAATCGACTTGATCGATGATCTAAGAGAAACATTCGCAAACTTGAGAAAATACCGGATGAAACTTAACCCGGATAAATGTACATTCGGTGTACCAGCAGGAAATTACTCGGTTTCCTTGTATCTAGCCGAGGTATCGAAGCTAATCCGGTAAAATTCGGGCTATTGAAAATATGAGGTTGCCTCAAAATCTTAAAGATGTGCAAAAATTTACTGGTTGTCTTGCATCCCTAAGCGGTTTGTAAGCCGGTTAGGAGAAAAGGCCTTGCCCTTGTATCAATTGATGAAAAGAACCAATAACTTTGTGTGGACTCCACAGGCAAATGCGGCTTTTGCCGAGTTAAAAAAGATGTTGGTCACTGCTCCGATACTTGCTTCCCCACTGCCCAAAGAGCCGATGTTGCTCTATATTGCAGCCACAAACCGAGTTGTGAGTGCTGTAGTAGTGGTGGAGCGGGAAGAAGATGGCAAAACCGTGCAGAGGCCGGTGTATTATCTGAGTGAGGTGATATCGACATCCAAGCAGAATTACCCTCATTACCAGAAGATGGTGTATGGTGTCTATATGGCAGCCAAGAAATTGAAGCACTACTTTCAAGAGCATCCAATAAGGGTGGTGTGTGAAGCTCCTATCTCGGAGATCATGGATGCAAAGATGCAAATGGCCGAGTTGCCAAATGGGCAATCGAGTTATCCCCTTACACTCCACAGTATGAGAGAAGAGATGCAATCAATCTCAGGCACTGCCGGATTTCCTTGTGGATTGGGCCGAGATGCAGTATGAACCACCAGCCCATGACCCGAATTACTGGACAATGCATTTTGATGGATCCAAACAAAGATTGGTTTGGGTGCAGGAGTAGTTCTTACCTCACCGAAGAAGGATCAACTGAGATATGTGCTGCAAATTCATTTCACACATCCAATAATGTAGCCGATATGAGGCACTCATCCATGGGCTTAATGTGGCCAAGGAAGTGGGATTCGCCGAATTGAATGCTTCGGTGATTCGGCTCTGGTTATACATCAAACCTCGGGAAATTGGGATGCAGTGGATGCCAACATGGCATCATATCGATTTCATGTCCAGAAAATTTCGGGATTTTTTGAAGGATGCGAGTACACACATATACCTCGGGCAGAGAATGAAGCTGCCGATGTACTATCCAAACTCGGTTCATCCAGAGATCCAATTCCACCCGGAATAGCTTTGGAGCATTTGAGAAAGCCGTCCATTAAGCCATCGCCAGAATCCGAATCAATTTATATCCCGCCAATGCCAAATCGGATGCAGTTCCAATGGATGTTGATGTCGGTTATGTCGGGGATAACTCGGGGACTGCCAAGCAGAACCCGGGGACTGACGAGGAAATGTCGGACGAGCCATAGATGCTGAGCCAATGGATGTAGATATGCCAGTGTTTCCTGTAAGACCTGTCCCGGAGTGGGCACAGCCTATAATGACATATCTTGTTGATGGGAGCCTGCCGGATGATAGAACCGAGTCTAGGCAAGTGTTGAGAAGAGCAAAAGCATACACCATCATCAATAAGGAGTTGTACAAGAGAAGCACAACCACAGTGCTGCAGAGGTGTGTTGACCCGGCAGAAGGAGAAGAATGCTCCTAGAGATTCATCAAGGGAGTGTGGACATCATGCCTGCTCAAGAGCCTTGGTGGCCAAAGTATTTCGGCATGGGTTCTACTGGCCCACTGCTTTGCAACAAGCTGAAGACATAGTCAGAAAGTGTGAAGGATGTCAGAGTTTGCAAAAAAGATTCACATGCCAGCCTCGGCACTCAAGACAATTCCAATCACTTGGCCTTTTGCTGTTTGGTGCCTTGACATGGTGGGAGAATTCAAGCCAGCCCGAGGTAACATGACTCATATACTGGTGATGGTGGACAAATTCACCAAATGGATAGAGGTAAAGCCAATCCGGAAATGTGATGGACATACAGCAGTGACTTTCTTGAAGGACATAATTCTGAGATATGGTTATCCACACAGTATCATCACAGATAATGGAACCAACTTTGCTGTGGGAGAATTTGCTCGATTTTGTGCCGAGAAGAGAATTAAGCTGGATGTAGCCGCAGTTGCACACCCACAGGCCAATGGGATGGTAGAAAGATCAAATGCATTGGTGCTAGATGGCATCAAGGCTCGGTTAATTGCACCATTGTTACGCACTCCGTGGATATACACCATTCTTCTTGGTTTATGGAGCAGAAGCTGTTCTGCCAACCGATATACAATATGATGCACCGAGGGTGACAATGTACACTGAAACCGAGGCAAAAGAGGCCCGGGAAGATGGTGTTGACCTACTTGAAGAGGCCCGAGAGCTGGCCTTATCTCGGTCAGCAATATACCAGCAAAATCTCCGACGCTATCATAGCCGGAAGATCAGCCCTCGAGTGTTCCAAGAGGGAGATTTGGTACTGAGGCTGGTGCAACGCACTGCAGGCCGACCTAAATTGACACCTCCTTGGGAGGGACCATTCATCGTGAGCAAGGCTCTGCACAATGATTCATACTATCTTATAGATGCACAGGAACCGATGAAACACAGGATGGACAAATCCGGAGAGGAAACCAAGCGTCCATGGAATATAGCTCTACTCAGACCCTTTTACTCATAAAGGGTGCAGTGTATGTATCTCGGTTTCTATATGAATGAAATGTCAGCACCCCGAATCAAAACTCGGGGACTGCCTCGTCTTTATGCTTGTGTCATCTGTTGTTTTTTCATTTATATTTTTCCTATGCCGAATGATTTGAAGCCTTGCCTCAAAGTTCAAAGTACTGTATGCTATCTTATTGTGATCTTGTGACTCGACTGACAAACGCCAAAAAAGGCAGTCAAGAGCTGAGGTGATGGTTCGTAGTGAACATGAAAATGAACTCGGAGACTCGGCCAAAAATGATTCGGCATAGCTTGTTTACTAACCCTGTTTTTCATATTTGTTTATGTCGGATGACTTTAAACCCCAACTCGAATGTTATGAAGTATTGACTGCTATAATTCCCATCTTGTGACTCGACTGTCGAACGCCTAAATGGTAGACAAGAGCAAAGATTGGCAAGTATAGTGAACAAGAAAATAAACTCGGGGACTCGGTTTAAATTGATCCAACATAAACCTCATCTTGTTCGAATTAAACAAAATAAAAGTAGTCTCGGAGGAACTTAAAATGTATATTACATCTGCACTCGGCATTCCGGGGATTTAACAGTTTGAATTCATGCAAGTTAAGCAGCGACTTCGGAGGAAGGGACAGCTTTGGTTGCAGGAGCAGACCCGGATGATGCAGGAGCCTCGGTGGAAGAAGGAACCTCGGTCGAAGGAGCAGCCTTGGTTTCAGGGACAGATCCGGATGAGGGAACAACCTTGGTTGAAGGAGGAACCTCGGTTGCAGGAGTAACTTTGGTCGGAGGAGTAGCAGATTCGGGGGCAGTTGGGGTAATCTTGCTTGCCGATGCATCGATAAGATCAGACATTGTCTTCAAGGAGATATCGGTAGCACTTTGCTTGGCTGGGTCAACCGCTGGATCTTTGGTAATCTCGGTAGCAGATGGTTTTGCAGTCTTAGCCGAGTCATCGGGAGTTGAAGACTCGGAATCAGAATCACCATATTCTTGCTCAGAATCACCTTCAGCGTTGACTTCTTCTTCTTCTTCCTCTTCATCATCCGAGTAAACCACACCGGATTCAACAGACCGAGTATTGGCAAACCTGGCCATGAAAGTAGCAGCTTCCTCACGCTTCGCGATCAATGCCGGGTTAGTAGCCCATGGAGAACCATCGCGAAGGGTGCGCAAGCCGTCGAGGTTAATTTCCTCATACCAGGACATCAGAAAAAGCAAGGCTGCGTCGGCCCCGGCACGAGCAGAAGAAGACCTCCATTCCCTTAACCGAGTCTCGGTTTGCTGCAAGCATGTGGACAACTCAGCAATGGTCTTGACACTGGGAGATTCGGCCACAAGACATTGTAGGCTCGGATACTGGCATTAAGAAGCTCGACGCCGATGCTCTTCAAAGGAGAAATGCGAGCTTGGAGTGCGATCAAGTGATCGTCAATGTCCCAAGCCTCGGGTAGTGGAGCTCCAGATGCCTCGGCCCTCCTAGCTCGAGCCTTCTTCACAGTGTTGGCTGCTGCAGCTTGGCAGTGCTCAAAGTGTTCTGAGAGCAAATAGGCTGGCACCGAATCAAATGAGACACCGACACAAAGTTTCATGTGAAGATGTAAACAAAAACGATATGATTCGGAGAACTTACTGTCCATTTCGGCATTAAGTTTGGTGAGCTCAGCCAGCCACTTGGCAGCATTTGCTTTGAGGGCATCCGACTCTTCTGAAACTTTGGTAGCCTTAACCTCGCATGCAGTGATGTGCGCCTGAATCTTCTGGTCACTAGCGGCACGCTTCTCCAGAGCTGCCTTCAGCGTGTTCCTCTCCTTTTTTAGCTCAGTCTTCTCTTTCTCGACCCGGTCAAGATCCCGCTTGAGCCGAGTCACCTCGGACTGTTCTTCCTTGAGAGCACGCTTGTGCTCAGTTTCCTTCTTCTTCATTTCCTCCTGCTGGTTCTGGAAGGAGAGCTTGAGCGATCGGTGCTCCAAGGCTAAGTTCTTGAAGATTCGGCTCCGAGTATTGGTGCAATCCTGCCAGAAGGAAAGATGCTAGCGATGGGTAAAAAGAATCTCGGGGACTGAAGCCCGAGATTAATAAAAGGTCATACCGAGTCAGCTAGACATGAAACTCGGGGACTGGTTGTCCGAGTTTAATGTAAACTCATGCCGGGAAAACTCGACATGAGACTCGGGACTGGGCATCCCAGTGTTTTTAACAAGTTAAGATTAAAATGATCAGTTTTTGAAGATTCACGCCGAGCTACCTGTTACTCGGACGAGTATCAGTTACTCAGCCCGAATCTCAGGGACTGTGGATGGTGTGACTATTGATCATTTTAGAGCAAGTGCTAAGTTCCGAGAGATTTACCTCGACAACCCTGCTGGCCTGAAGGGCCGAGGCCTGCATGGAGTGTAAGGATTGTGCAACCAGGCCGGGGCCAACCGGGTGTGGATTTGCCGGAGTAGAAGAAACTTCACTCGGGTCCGCGGCGTTCCAATCCATCACGTACTGTCCAACCGAGCCGAGGCTCTTATCACTCGGAGTGCGGAGACTCGGAAGAACATGGCTGTTGACCTGGGGGCGAGAGATCATCTCGGAAAGGTCTTGGTATGCCCGGTTAGCTGTTGGAGTCACAATAATCTGTTTGCCCTGGACAGTTGAAGGTTGGCCAGAGGCTTGCTGAGTTGGTACACTTGGAGGCGGTGGTACCGGAGTATGGACCGGCACTGGGGGCTGCTGCTGCTTCCGAGACTTGTCTTGCTGCAGCTGTCGTGGGTTTGTCACGTCAGGTGTCATAGATGACTTCGTAGGTGTGGGATTACGCGAGTCAAGCATCTCCGAGCTTGGGATCGCAGGAACAAAGATCAACACAGATTTACCCAGGTTCGGCCCCCTCAATGTGAGGTAAAAGACCTACTTCCTGCCTACCCTAGATTGGTATTGATATGATAATCGAGGTGTTACAATGGAGGCGATCCGATCTGGTACTCGCCGTATGAGCTAGGGTTTGGGGCTTGATAGCTTGACCCGCTCTAAGTCCTGCGAGTCCTCTTTATATGCACAGAGGCTCGCTAGGCTACAAAAGGAAACTTCCCATAAGGAATACATCCACAGAGGCCTACTCGGAGACTACTTGGTCTTCACGTCCTCCGGGATTTATCTTCTAGATATTTCTCCTTATGGCGGTTCAATATTGGGCTTGTTCCCAAGTGGGCTTTCATCCGTGCGAGTAAGTTAGGTCGCACTGGGCCGCGGGTTAATCCAGAAAGTATTCCCCCGACAGCAGCTTCTGCTGTTTTTCTTGCTGCAGCCTTTGCTGTCTTTCCTGCTGCTGTTGCTGGTCCTTCTCCTTCTGCTGCTGCGGCTTCTCCTTCTGCTGTGGCTGCTGCTATTTTTGCTGCTGCTTCTGCTGTTGTTTCAACTGTTGCTGTTGCTTGGTGTGCTTCTGAGGTGAGGGTCGAGGCTCCAACTTAGACGAGGTCTCAGTTGGAGTCTTACCCCGCTTCGCCTTCGTAGTTGAGTCGCATTCCTTTCTTAATACTGCAACTTATATTTCTCTCATCCAGGCTGACGAGAACTACTGGTCGCTGCCTGCGACTGTGGCCGGCACTGCTGCTCCCAAGCGTGCCGCACGAAAGAAGCTGCTGCCCACTTTAGAGGGCAGCGAGACTGCTGATATCCCTTCTGTTGCCTCTGCGGCCTCAGATGATGAAGAGACCGAACTGGACGAGAACGAGAGTCCAGTGCCAGCCGCGAGTTCTGGCGTCGCGCAGTCCAGGAGGTAGCTTGCACCCACTGGATCGCACTCGACATCCTCCAATACCTCGCCGTCTTCCTCTCCGGCGAGCACCCAGAAACGTCCGCCGATCCGAGATCGAGGCGCCTCTCCATTGTCTTCGAGAAATCCCGCGATCTCCCTGGCCGCCGTGCATGGCCGCGGGCAAGGTTTTGCCTTCTCGCGCGAGCACGAAGCCGGCACAACCTCATCCGCATTCGATTCCGCGTCCGCCTCCGCGTCCCGCAAGCACATGGTCTGTACGACGTTCGCCGCCGCGATCGGCGTCTCAACGGAGCACGCCTGTGCGCCGGCAGGCGGCGGAACCGCGGCCGAGGCCACGGTCGCCGCCGCGATCGCCCCTCTAACGGCTCTCTCATTACTGGAGAGACACCTAAACAGACCAACTTTTTATGTGTGTGCAATGGAATGGCTTCGTGTAATTATAATCGTGTACAGGTAGTTGGTGTTTTCCTGATTTGCATTACGAACAAATTTTACTTGTTTATTAATGCTCCGGCCGTTTGCTATGGAATGTGGTTATGAGAACTATGCTTGGTGGTGCTCATCGACGTATATTCTTTCTGTTAAACCTCAATGGTAAATTTGACTAACGTTGTAGGGAAAAACCATTGACACTATAAAACTATGCGTTTAGAGAGGTTGTCGGACTTCTTCAATTAGGATACTATTGTCTTGCTTATACTATTTGTTGGCTTAAAATGGCGAAGAGTAGCAACCAGTGGCGTCGTTGAAACGTAAACATGAAAAATGCTCGAAAAATCTACCTTGCGTTTGTGTAAGAGACCAAATTGACCACTGTGAATGTGCTCGTTTAGTCCACATAAGTTCATGGCCTAACTTTCCTAGGGGCATTTTGGTTGTTTTTTCTATGTTAAGATACTATTGTGCTTGCACTACACCCTCTATTTTTATTTTCTTCGCGTTCTTTGTATTTTCAAAGCCACACAATTAAAAGTACAACCAAGTATATGCGAAAACATATCAACATCTATAATATCAAACGTATATAAATATTAATATGAATTTATTTTTGTATGGTGATTTTAACAATAATAAATTTATTGTAAATGTTGATTTTTTTCTATATATTCCGTCAAATTTTACAAAGTTTGATTTTGAGTACATTCAAACGTGATTTAATTGTAAACTGAGGGAGTAGTAGACACGTAACATGCTCAAAGTTTAGGTTTAATATGGATGCACTTACCACATGATGTTGTTCTACTAAGAGCATATTCCACTTTAACGAGACGCACACCAATCTCAAATTGATGTTTTGCCTCTGGTAGACGAGTTTGAACGGCCCTTTTAAGCATGTAGGCATGCAACCAATGGTTGGTGAAAGAAGTGAGCCAATCTCAGTTGGTTCGGAAAGTGGATATACAACTTAGCCACTGAGTTCAACTCTTCACGAGCATAGATTGGGTTCTTGTTATTTTAATATAAAACATTGTTGAGGCTTCATCTGGCGCATTTTTTAAATGGTTGATGTGTTGTTCTGTTTTGGACATTGACTTACATGTTATCAAAGGGTTAAGTGTTTGTTACATATGAAATGCCTGATCACATATGATTAACTCCATGTTACGGCTTGAGTTAAAAATTTTACCACTCCCATTGTTCTTTTGATCTACAAGATTATAGAGTGATGACATAAGAAAACGAATATATGACTGACATGTTCAACCTCTTATCACGTATAACAAGTCATGGACACCTATAACATGTCAAGTTCTCATGGATTTCTTCATGAAAGAAAGTCTAATGGAAACGTTTTCAATGGTATACAAAACAGATTTGTTATTTCGAAAAACTTCCCTGTTCACTATTTTTTTATCCTAAGGATGTGCATAATGAGTTTTTGATTTTTCATCTGCCTTTTCCGTCGAGCGATTGTTTTTTTCAACACAAGTGGATTACGAAACACTAAAATATAGGAAACTTTCGGAGGAAGGCATTTTGCCTCCCGAGCTCAATGCTCATGACAAATTAATGTATTTTTTTTAAAAATAGCAAAACGTTGTAAAAAATTCTAAGAAAATTGGTGACGAACATATACATGTTTTTAAAATACGTGCTAAGTTTCGTGACATGTGTGGTGCTCTGAGTACGAATAACAAAATCTGTGCTTGAAAAAAAAGTTTTTGAAATCACATTTCAGCTGCTGATTTGCCTTTTTGTACAGAACAAGATAAATGTCATTTCACCACGATACTTGGCATGTAAGTAAAACATGTGTATATGTTCGTCTCAAAAATTGTTTCAGAATTGTTTGAAGTATTTTACTATTTTTAAATTTTGTTTATTCTATCAAGAGCATATGAGCTCGGAAGCTAATGTGAATTTCCGCAACTTTCTTTGTATTTTCTTCTTTTGCTTTTTGAATGACGCAAAGTCTAGCAATAACCTCTCACAAACGGGCCATGTGTCTGGAACCAACTGAATTTACCTATCTGAACAGCGTGAAATCCTTAACGCCGTGAAATCCCGAAAGATTAGGGGCCCGGTTCGTCAACTCGGCACTAAACGGCTGGCAAAGCTGCAAACCTGCACTCCCTCGGTAGGAGGGAGCGCGCCGCCACCGCGGTGTATAGTCTTGCGCTAAAAGCGGAATTAGAAGATTCCGCGAGGGATCCAGCCACAAAGTTCCAGTTCCATCATAGATTCACGGAGGAATAATATGAGAGCGCGTCAGCGCGGCATCTAGAGCCCAGAAATACCAGAATCTGCAAAGAGCAAGCTTTCAAGGCCGTCGGACGCGTCCCGAATCAGTCCCCATTTGCTTCACGGGATCGAGTCTGGTCGATTTATATGGCGTCCCGTGGGATTTGCGGCTCTTCTTATTCCCGTTCTTGATCAGGTACTGTTCTTCTCACCCGAAAGGGATCTGTTTGCTCGTGCCGTTCGATTTCACCGCGTCTGAGTGGGAATTTGTGCGATCTTGGATGAATCTTGTAAGAATTGCCTGCCCATGAGCTGTCAGGGCTTTGCTCTGTATAGGCACGAGTTAGATTTTCGAGACTATGGTTTCCAGAACTCAAAAGAGAGCATGCTGTCTCCACCCAATTATCTATCATCATTGTGGCTCTGATTACTGCGATGTGTTAGTTCATGTTTGTGTTACGCCATATCTAGTTTGACGGATAGCATCGGGGTGTCAACCAAGATTTACCTAATGTTTTCAAAGACTACTGAATCTGTGTTTTTCATTTGAGCTCATAATCTTCCCATACTACATTATATGTATATAAGTATATGCTATAATTTAGTTTGTTCTTCTGGCTGACAGTTGTTGATTGGAAGAAGACTTAGGAATGCAGAAAGATGTACTTGCACAACAACAAACACTTACTTCGTGCAACCAAGATCCAAGTTTCGTTCAAGCTCATATTGTGGTGCTCTCGTGAGGTTGTGCTACATATTGATACCGTCCCTCCTCTCCGTGGTGTGAAGCAAAGTAGATTGAGGGGGTCTATATTTGTTGCTAATCACCTTTGCGAAGACAGCTAACTTCTGCTTGTTCATGAGGTATACACTCTAGATAGTGGTATAAAACCGGCGTGTCTGGTTCGTTTGTTCTACCATTCAGATAGCTTAATATGATGGATGAGAGGAGATCTATCTTGATGGGCCGTTATGAAATCGGGAAGCAATTGGGACAAGGAACTTTTGCGAAGGTGTATTATGCCCGAAATCTTGCAACTGGCCAAGCTGTTGCGATAAAGATGATCAATAAGAACAAGGTTACAAAGGTTGGACTTGTGGAGCAGATAAAGAGGGAGATTTCAGTAATGAGATTGGTGAAGCATCCAAATGCCCTGCAGCTTTTTGAGGTTATGGCTACAAAGAGCAGGATTTACTTTGTTTTGGAGTATGCTAAAGGTGGTGAGCTTTTCAACAAAATAGTAAAGGCGGGAAAGCTTAGTGAGGATGTTGCTAGGAGGTATTTCCACCAATTGATCAGTGCTATTGACTATTGCCACAGCCGGGGTGTTTACCACCGTGACTTGAAGCCTGAAAACCTACTCCTGGATGACAATGAAAACCTGAAAGTCTCAGATTTTGGTTTGAGTGCCCTTGCTGATTGCACGAGGCAAGATGGTCTCCTCCACACCACCTGTGGAACACCAGCTTATGTTGCCCCTGAAGTTCTTAGCAAGAAAGGCTACGATGGTGCAAAAGCAGATATATGGTCCAGTGGAATAATTCTATTTGTGCTTGTGGCTGGTTACCTTCCTTTCCATGAGGTGAATATCATAGAAATGTACAGGAAGATTTCCAAAGCAGAGTTTAAGTGCCCTCGATATTTTTCCGCTGAGCTGAAGGATCTTTTACATAAAATCCTTGATCCAAATCCCAGTACTAGGATTACAATCTCAAGGATAAAGAGAAGTGCTTGGTACAGAAAACCATTTGACGTAAATGCAAAGAAAAATGAGCCTGTAGCAACACAAAACACCAGTTTAGCTGAAGCTACCACGTCGGGCTCGACAGAATGCAGCACTTCTGAGCGAAATCAAGGGTCATTAAACCTCCCAAACCTGAATGCATTTGATATCATCTCTCTCTCAACAGGGTTCAACCTGTCTGGTTTTTTTGAGGATGAGTATGGCCGACGGGAAGAACGATTCACCACTAGGCAGCCTGCAACAGCAGTACTTGCAAAGTTGAAGGAACTGGCCAAACGCTTGAAGCTTAAAATTAAGAAGAAAGAAAATGGACTCTTGAAGTTGGCAGCTCCAAAGGAAGGAAAGAAGGGTTTTCTTGAGCTTGATGCGGAGATTTTCGAGGTAGCCCTTCTTTTCTCTTAGTTGAGTTGAAAAAAACTAATGGAGACACTCTGGAGTATCAAAAGCTGGTGAAAGAGGAAGTAAGGCCAGCACTCAAGGATATCGTATGGGTATGGCAAGGCGATCAGCCCCAGCATTCAGAGCCTATCCTGCAAGGTGATCAGCAGCAGCCATCGCTGCCTCTACATGACCAGTTGCAACCACCATTGCAACAGCAGGAAATACAGGATCAGTTGCATCCACCTTTACCACCCCGGGAGCAGCAGGATTTGCAGGAATCGCCATTGCCACGACAGAATGGCCTGAAGCAGCCAGAATCACATGCTACTAGTGCTGGATAAGAGTACCTCATTTCAACCCTCCATATACTTTTGTCAACCATATTTACGGATATTTCTCCCCTCCTTTCTTCACCTGTATCTAATTCCTCCTGAATTGTAAAGCCTGCGTGTATTGCAGTGAATATGTAGTGTAGTTTTGCAAACCATAGAGGCAAAGGAATCCTTGACTCTGTTACCAAATTTTGGAAAATAAAATGACTATTGACAAGCACTGTGAGAGCTCTTGAGTTTCTATTGGCTGTTTCGTTTTATATTCTGCCTAATATACTGTCAGGCTGTCTTGGTGCCTGACATGATTACTTGTATTCTCGTGTTGAGTATACCAGGATATATCATGAAGCATATACGGTAGTATGTGGACTACTCTGATTTATGTTTCTCTGACGATTCTGATGCCTGATGCAGTCGATCATTTACTATTATCTCATGTGTTAGTTATTAGAACTGTTTGTGAGTCACCAGATAACCAGACCATAGGTAGTAGTTTATGCATCAGAAATAAGCTGGGTTTAATCGATGGGAGGTCAGGAGCAAGAAGGCCACGAAGCGTGCAGGTTGATTGCCCAAATTGTTTTGGCTGTAGCATCTGCGATTTCCGACCACCAGCACGCAGTGGCCGGGTTGCTGGTTGCTGCTTCGACGTTCCGAACGGCCCCGAGAGACCGCCAGCACGAGCTCCCCATCCTTGAGAGACGTGCTGCTGAGTTTCGAGTTGAATATCTGGTATCTCGGTGGCCGGTGCAGGTCTGAGCGTGTCCATGATCGGAGTACCGGGAACTGGGCGTTGACCAGTTGGTTAGCTGCCCCGCGGTCCCGCGACCCGCGTTCGAGCCCAGGCTCTGCAGTGTGTTCGCGCCTATCCTCTAAGCTTAATTTAAATCCGCAGCTGCTGGAATCGTTTTTTATTTTTATTTATGATCGAGTACCTGGATTACGGCCTCTGACGGAGTTTTTTTAGTGTCTTTTTTGACATGGTGAGGCGATAGCTACATCTTGAAGTCAAAATAAAGTCCTCCCGTCCTATCCTCGCTCCGGTGGTGTGCCTAGCGCCAGCGGACGGCGCGTGGAGGCATGTGTCCGACGGATATCCTGGATCCGGTCCGTTTTCGTGTTCATCCATGTGGGTGCAGGTCTGTCTTTTTCGATCTACGGTTGTCATCTTTGGTGATAGTTACTGCGTTGGTGCGCTGGTTTCTCGGGGACTTAGCACGACGACTTACCGTCTGTCTACTACAACAAGTTATACTACGGCAAGATTTACCCGACTCTGGTGAGGGAGGAAGAGGACGGTGGCGCACCTTCGGCTTGTTTCAGTGTTTGTAGTCATCGCTATGTGCTCCGAAAACCTATTTATAAATTTTATTACCCGTGGGATTCTTTATACCTTTGTTACTTTGTTGATAAATAGAATAGTTGGCCTTTTCACGCAAAAAAAAAGGGGACCAGCCGTGCCGCGGGACGAGGACGCTCTATCCGCGATGGCCATGGAAGGCAGCTGTGCCCCATGGCGGAAGAGTGAGCTCCGTGAGTGGTCGGCTTGATGGGCTGGAGTGGCAGCGGCTCGCTAGATGGGTGAGTTGATGGGCTACAGTTTTGCTGGTGGAGTCATCATGTACTGGCTTGCTCTTGTAGCCTTTTGTCGGAAAATTTCAGTCTCGAAGGGTGTGTCATTCATCCATGGCTCCATCGTTTCTCAAAAAAATAATAAAATAATAATAATCCATGGCTCCATCATGGAGCCTCCATGCCCATCGGCGGCGGAAGCGCTTCTTGCTGCGTGTGGGGCTTCCCTGCTCATCCCGTTACCATTTTTCTTCTCTCTTATGCCTCTTCGAGCATCTCCAGTGGCTCGTGGATACGAGCGTGCAAACCAAATGTACACGACCACGACCGAAAAAAACCGTCTCCAGCGGATCGTGGATAAGGTCGTGCATGGTTTCCACGCCCACCCACGACGGTACAAGGCGTGGATACTTCCACGACGCATCCACCTCCGGAAAAGCAAGGCGCGAAGGAAATCCTCTCCGCACCTGGTTCCCGCGCCCGTCCGAGCTCGCAGCTGCCGCCTCCAAGCTCGCCTCCAAGGTCGCCGCCGCCGCATCCGAACTCGCCGTCGCGCCCGCCCCCCGGCACAGGTACGTTTCCGTATCCGAGCTCGCCGTCCCCGGATCGAACCAGAGAAGAGAGGGGCGGCGGCCGCCACGCCGTGCGGCCAGATGTGCCGGCGGCCGCGCGCGCGCCCTATTGAGAGAGGGAGGGGAGGGATTGGAGGAGAGGAGGGGCTGGGCCACGAGCAGGGAGGAGAGGAGGGGCTGGGCTAGCAGAATCGAGCAGGGGATGGGGAAGATGAGAAGCTCCCGAGCCTGGGCGGCGCGCCATCGTCGGCCGGCGCGTGCGCGTCGCCTTCCGCAGCAGCCGGAGGAGGCGGTCGCTCATGGTCTTCTCGGGCTGGAGGGCGATGGGGATGGGGAAGGAGAGAGCAGGGAGCGTTCGGGCTGGAGATCGATTTGGTGCTCCGGCCTCGATTTGGTGCGGCGGAGGATGGAGATGGGAGGATGGCGGCTGAGATGGAGATGGGAGGATGGAGATGGGATTTGGTTCTGCGATTTGGGCTGGCCTCGGTGCTGCCTCGATTTTGTTCTCCGGCCAGCAGAAAATGTCTCCATAGTGTTGTATAGCAGAAAATAGCAGATGAGGATGCTGTACATTTGGTACTGATCTAGTGATCTAGGGTACATTTGGTACTGATCTAGTGATCTAGGA
Source organism: Poa pratensis (assembly GCA_947311845.1). Lineage (NCBI taxonomy): Eukaryota > Viridiplantae > Streptophyta > Magnoliopsida > Poales > Poaceae > Poa > Poa pratensis. The sequence continues at coordinate 31,589,858 of CAMZMU010000042.1, forward strand.
AAATAGCAGAGGATGGTTAACTTGTCTCCATACTGTTGTAAAGCAGAAAATACTTGTGTTTGTGTAGAATTTGCTACAGAATTGATACTATGTTGTGGTCTGATATTGATTGCTATCAAATTTCTGTCGATTTGCTAACAAATTTGATGTTGGTTGTGTGTCTTTGTTGATTGTTTGCAGATGGATGGTGATGAATGCTTCTTGGACACCATGGGTTTTGGTTACACACAAACACAACCAGAAAGTCCAATTGGAGAGCAAGCAACCACATCAACTCAGTATCAAGCAACACCATCAACGCAACAACGTTCTACAATAACAGAGAAAGAAAAATCCAACAAAGGAAAAAATTGGTCTAGTGATGAGGACAAGGTTCTGATAGCAGCATGGGCAAATACAAGTTTGGATATTGTCGGGACAGATCAAAACGGAGATACTTATTGGGCTAGAATTTCAGAGTACTACAACGCACACAAGGAATCATCATGGCCGGAGCGTAATGCTAATGCAATCAATTGCCGTTACACATGTATTAACAAAGAGACCTCTAAATTTTGTGGTTGCCTTCAGCAGATTTTAAATAGGGAGGAAAGCGGAAGGACTGTAGCAGAAAAGGTATGCATCTATCTTGTACTTCTATATGTGTTGTGCAATATTCTATATGTGCTGTGCATATTTTAACAATACATTTGTATGTGCAGACAAACGATGCACACATTATGTTCAAGGAAATGGATCTTAAAAAAAAAAGCCTTTCACATTGATGCATTGCTATGTAGAGTTTTCGAAGTATCCAAAGTGGCAGACAAGAGAACTTGAAACTTCTCTTAAGAAACGAAAGAAGACCATTGATGCAAGTCCGGGCACAGCCACCCATGATCCGGCTGATGCATCCTCGGTACGCACTGATGCTACCTCGATACGCACTGATGCTCTTGAACATGAGAAAAGACCTGATGGTGTGAAGAAGGACAAATTGCGGAGAGGTAAATCTGATGACAGTGCTTGCAAGTTGTCATTAGAAAATGTGTGGGCAGCAAAGCAAGAGAAGGATGAGATCAAAGAGGCGGCAAGAAATCTTCGCTATGCACAGCAATTTGAATTGCGAAAAGAGGAGATTGCACTCAAAAAGAAGGAGGATGCACGAAACGAGAGGGAGGATGCACGGAGACAGTTTGAATTAGATGAGAGGGTCATGCTCATGGACACTAGTGGTATGACTGATTTGCAAAAGCAGTTCTACCAAGCTAAGCAGAATGAGATCATTGCTCGCCGCCTAGAGTAATGTGAGCTATTTGATGTGTGAGCTATATGTTGTAGTTGTAAGAACTATTTACTGCTTTCTGCTAGTTGTCTATGCTCCCTAACATACCAGGAAATCCTCTTTCCTCCCCTATTGCAAGTAACCTAGCAATGTCTTCTTCATTTGGAGATCTTAGGTACCTTTCTCCAAAAACTTCACAAACTTTGATCACAAATTTCTTGCAAGACTCTAAATTAGTAGTCTCAGCGGACCGGATGTACTCATCCGCACCATCAGCTGCTATTCCATATGTTAGCATCCGCATTGCTGCGGTCATCTTTTGCAGAGGATGTAACCCAATAGCTCCAGAAGCACTTCTTTTTTGCATAAAATAACCATCATAATCATGCTCCCTCTCATGCTCAAGTGTACCATTAGCTATGCGGTTGAACAAATTACGGGACATCCTAAATCTGTGCATAAAAAGTAAATGAGACAGGGAAATGAAAAATGGGCCAAAGCAGAGAAGTGTACTAATTACGAACCTTCGTCGAAACAAATATTCGGGATAGCGAGGAACTTCTTTGAAGTAGTCGTCCCACAGAAGAACAAATCCGGCATCTCTTCCTCGATCGATTGTCCGACGTCCATGCTTGGAACCACCATGGCGTCGAGCGTTCATCCTCTCTTCCTCCTCGCGCTCGGCGAATGCTGCAAGTATGAGTTCATCGTCGCCAGATGAAGATGACGAAGAACTCATGTCCCAAGAGGATGTGTTCATTGTGTTGCGTGAGAGACGATAGAGAAATCAAGGAGTGAGAAGAGAAGTCACAGTAGAGATGCTGGAAGAGATGTGGTCGGGGTGGTTTATATAGACCAGAAATATGGCCGTTGAAAATCTAGCCGTTGGAAATATAGCCGTTGGAATATAGCCGTTTGAAAATATAGCCGTTGGAATATACACGTCCTGATTTACACTCCTGATACACGTTCCACTGGAAAACTGGGACGTGTAAAATTTACCCAGGTGTATATGGACGTGTATATGGAGATATACACGTCCAAATATACACGTTCCACTGGAGATGCTCTTCCCGTTCCTTTCTCCACTTTGACAAAGTTATTATAACAAGAAAAAGTTTGCAAGGAAAAGAGAGCGAGCCAACTTCACCTGCCCACATAGCTCACATGCTAGAGCACGCATTTGTAGCATCCAGCGTCACCTTGCTTTACCTCCTTTTTTTTTCAACATTGATCTTGTGTTCCAACTTCATCTCCCATCGCCCCTTTTTCTCTACTCACGGATTACATTCCTGTCGTACTATCTTGATGCACCATCTTAACCATTTGCCTCCCTCGTAATCCTTACTTATCTCAATATACATATAATCTTGAAGGGCCTCTAAACCTCCACGGCTCCACCCGCAATGAGCCTTACCACGAACGAACATACAAGCCGAAGCCACCAAACAGTGAAAAACACCACAACTAGCACAAACAATAGAGAGAACGGAGACTTATTCCCCGGCCACTGCCATCGTCGGCTCCCTGTCTAACTCTAGAGATAGCCCCTTGTACACACGCTCTGATAGTCACCTCCACCTTGTTCCGCTGGCCCATCTTCAGAGTGTAGATCGGCGCGAAGACCCTTGCCAGGCCAGCCGTCAGCACCACCACCCTGCACAGTTCATCTACGCACGCACGATCGTCGCCGGGACACCACGCGCCATGCCGCCGAGTCCTGCTGGCCGACATAGCAAGACAGCGCCACTCCACTTTGGCTATCGCGTGAACGCCAGGAAACCAGCACCGCCGCCATGACCGACCTTCCAGCCGATGACGCTCCAAAACAATGCCCCCAACAGGGAAACATGACCACGAGTGCCGCCATCGTCCGATCCGGGACCGGATCTAAGATTTCTCTCGGAGCATCTGTGGCATGGATACAAGAACGACATCGGCGACTCCTCCAGCAAGGTAGCAGTGCCCATGGATCGCATTTGAGCATAACTTTCGCCGGCCATCTTGCCATCACAAACCATGTCGACCGATTCGCGGATTATGGCTAGCAGCACGGCATGTCCGGTTGAGCACGACCGACCCTCGATGGCTGCCCTAGCCATCGGAAGACCGGCAACCACCGTCCCGGGGCCGCCACCCCGAGATCTGAACTCCGCCACGCACGCAGCTAATGTCCAGGGCCACTGCCGCGGTTTGGCAGGAGGTCTCCCATCGCAAGAACGGACGAGGAGACGAGATACTACCGTCCACCGGGAAGGGCTTTGCCCACCGGCTTCCTCCGGTGGCGGCGGCGGGGAGATGGGGTGGAGGAGGGGCCATAACCATAACCCCTATAAAGAGGACGAGGTCAAAGATCTCGTCTATGTTGCCGCTCCTCCTCGACTCCACCATCGTAGACTAGCCGTCACCACCATCGTGAGATCAACGGCGGTCATAGTTTGGGCCAGCGCCACACGTGCTAGGTGAGCTTGCAGGCAAAATGATCAATGTATAGCAAAGGCCGGACCCCCAAGGTTTGTTCGGATCACAGATGAAAAGGGAGAAGGAACTGATATTGTTAGGAAATGCTATTAGAATTGAACCTTCTTCACCTCAGTTTAATGGGAAAAAAATCTGAAGTTTGTTGAGCGGTGCAGTGGAACGAAAGAGACAGCCATTGTACATTAATTTCTGATGATCCGGTGTTCCTGTTTCCATCTTGCGCACAGTATTAGTGTGCCATCCCCATCCAGAAGTTATCAAGCGATGATGAAAAATCGGATTAATCGTTTTCGAACGAGCAGGTCCATGGCGCAAAAAAGGAAATAAAAATGATAGCAGAAAAGATCCAACCCATGGACGACTGGCAAACTATATATTTTGTCCCGAATCCTTACGCTTTCAAATAATCTCTTACTCAACGGATGTTCTAGCGAAATCTGACCATTACAATGCAATTTGAAAAAACTTGGAAAATAAACAATGGTTGAGACAAAGATTGGGGGTACTGGGAAAGCCAAGAAATCTACTAAATGTTGGAAGTGTGCGGTTGATACTCACTCTACGAAGGGGTGTCCTGTGCAGCACTACTGCCTGGTCTGTGATAACGGGGCACATCCGACTCTCAGGTGCCCGACTCTTCGGCTACCGAAGCCCACGGCCTTTACAGCTGGCTATGGTTCGGAGGATACTATGTTTGCGCAGTTACCGGACAGTGTATACAAGGCACATTTGGTACCCTCGAGCTCGCCCACGACTTTGGTGAAGATCGTGGGAGATTCAGTGCCTGTGTCGGCCATTCAGAACTTACTTGCGAGGATGTGCCCTTCGAGCCCGTCATGGACTTGGGAGGCTGTACCTCACGGTACGGATGCCTTTCTGATCGGGTTCCCCTCCTTTGAGGATCTCCAGAGGATGGACGGTATGATGATGGTATCCCCGCCTCCACAGCCCAGGCCACTATTTCTGGCTGGAGGAAAAAAGATGTTCTACCTATGAGGGTGCTTGAGCAGGTTTGGGTCCATGTCCAGGGGGTTCCGTATCCTGTTAGGCATTTTCTTGGTATTTGGGCTGTTGGTTCCTTGATTGGGACGACTCTGGATGTTGATCTTGTCACGCTGAGGAGCAGAGGCATTGTGCGTATTCTGGTTGGGATGCCCTGTTCCAAGCCTCTGGATAAGCAACAGGACTTGTCTGGACCTTATGTTGGCACGGCTTGTGTGGTTAAGCTGAAGGAGTATGCTTTCATTTTTCGCCGCGAGGCAGCGGATTTTGTCCCTGATTCAGAGTTCGTTCCATATTTCTGGCGCCGCAAGGGAGATGATGCAGATGACGAGTATGGGGGTGTTGAGGAGGGCTTGGAGGACTCCACGCAACATCCTAATATGAGTGCGTCGCAGAACATAAGTATGGATGTTGATACAACCCATTCCTCGGGTGCGGCTTTTTCTGGAAAGACCGTGGCCACTTTGCACATTACTTCTCAGGTGTCTAACAGTGCTATCACTCCGTATAATCCAAACCCGCAAACTCCTCGCGGGATCGAGACTGTAGCACGGATTCGCTGGAGCTCGCCGGCCTATTACGAGCTGTAGATGCAGAGCGTACCTCTCCGGGTGGCACAGTTTTCCCGGATGCTGTCTCCACTCGCAGTTGGTTGGCTGCGTGCCGTCACCGGAAAGCAATTCTGGGACAGGGGGGCGGCAGGTGGCAGACTACCACGCAGTGGCGTCCGTTGCCGGCCCGCGAGGGGCGCTAGAATTCCCGGCCGGTCCTCAAGCGACGAACGCGTCTGTCCGCGCGTCGGTGGTGCGAATGCCACATCAGATGGTCAGCTTCTTTCGACTGGTCCTTCAACTAATGTCTTGAGACATATGGAATTTGACCGTCTTACGGTTATTCCTAAAGTTTCGACTGGGTTGTCAGCCACATATACTGATGAAGAAGAAGTGAATGCCACATCAGATGGTCAGCTTCTTTCTCATCTAATAGGTGAAGTGTTGGAGGGTGGTTTGGATGACGACGGTTTGAGCTCATTGTATGAGTTAAAAGCATCCGGTCGGAAATCAAAATCTACCGCCAACAAGTCGTCCCGGAAACGGGCAAAGTTATCCAAATCCCCCACGGTTTCCCAATGAATGGCATGTTCGCAAATAGCAGAGGTCTTGGTGACTTGGCTAAACATTTGCACTTTGCTGGTTGCATTCGGGACCATAATTTGGATTTCTTAGCTATTTCTGAGACGGGAATACGGGAGTTCTCGCAATCTCTATTGAACCGACTTTCGGGTGGTATAGACTTTAATTGGTACTCGTGTCCTCCCCATGGCCGTCCGGAGACATTTTACTAGGTATCAGGACGGATACCATGGAAGTGTTGGATGTTACGGATGGTGATTTTCATATAAAAATGCACATTCGTAATAAAACCGATAATTTCATTTGGAATCTTGTTACCGTGTATGGGCCGGCCAGGAGCAGGCTAAGACGTCTTTTCTCTGTGAAATGGTAAACTTGGCAAAAGATAACCCCACCCTCTTATTATTGAGGGGATTTCAACATGCTTTGTTTTCCATTTGAGAAAAGTAAAGGTCGGTTCGACAACCGTTGGTCTTTTGTTCATTGAACAACTTGAGCTTAAGAGAGATAACAATGATCGAGAGACAGTTCACTTGGGCTAATTCTCTCCCTGAACCCACATACGAAAATCTAGACCGTGTACTGATGGATACTGATTGGGAATCTAGGTTCCCATTGGTGTCGGTACGGGCGCTAGAACGTATTGAGAGATTGTCGGACCATGCTCCCATCCTTTTGACTACTGGTATGCCTAGACCACAGTGTAACCCACGATTCAAGTTTGAACTTGGGTGGTTGCATCGTGAGGGGTTCCATGAGATGGTTAAAAGAATTTGGGAAAGACCAGTTGCTGGTGATACGCCGATCCAGAGGTGGAACAATAAGATTCGTGCTTTACGCACACACCTCGTTGGTTGGGCTCGTCATACTACTGGTTTACTTAAAAAAGAAAAGATACGACTATCCTCGATAATTGATGCGCTAGAAGCATTAGCAGAAGCTCGACTATTATCCACGCAAGAGATTGAGCTAAAGAGCAATCTAATGCACAGATAGCGAAACTACTGCGAGAGGAGTTAAAATGGTATCAAAGATCCAAAGCCCAATTTATCCTAGAAGGGGATTCGAATACTCGCTATTTCCATAGTATCGCCAATGGCAAACACAGGAAAAAGCGTATTCATTCTCTAGTCCAGGAGGAGGGAACGATTGAGGGCCATGAACAACTAAAGTCGTATATTATAAATTACTATAAAGGCCTGTTTGGTGCCCCAGAGGAAGGAAATTTCCACTGGATGAGTCTAGAACAGAGGATATACCCCAGGTTACAGATGAGGAAAATAGCCTACTTACTAACCCCTATTCAGAGGATGAAGTGAGAAAGGCGGTTTTCCAAATGAAACATAATAAAGCACCTGGACCTGATGGCTTTCCGGCCGAGTTCTACCAGAACTTTTGGGATGTTATCAAGTCTGATTTATTACAACTGTTCGCCTGTCTTCATGATGGACAATTAGAGTTGTTTCGTCTCAATTTTGGTGAGATAATTTTATTATCTAAGGTTAATGAGGCAGAAATGATTCAACAATTCAGATCTATATGCCTTCTTAACGTTAGTTTTAAAATATTTACCAAAGTTGCTACGATTCGATTGAACAGTGTGGCAGATCATGTGGTTCGTCCGTCTCAGACAGCTTTTATGCAAGGTCGTAACATCCTTGATGGGGTGGCGATCTTACATGAAACTTCACGAACTACATAGGAAAAAGCTGAATGGGGTAATTCTTAAAATTGATTTTGAGAAAACTTATGATAAAGTCAATTGGTCTTTTTTCAGCAGACACTCAGAATGAAAGGTTTTTCAACTGAGTGGAGAGCGTTAATAGATAGCTTTGTTTCGGGAGGAGTGTATCCATTAAAGTCAATGATGACACTGGCAAATACTTTCAAACGAAAAAAGGCCTTAGACAAGGTGACCTGTTATCGCCAATACTATTTAATATAGTGGCTGATATGTTGGCAATCTTGATCGAACGCGCTAAATCTGATGGCCAAATTGAAGGAGTGATTCCACATCTAGTAGACGGTGGTTTATCGATTCTTCAATATGCCGACGACACAATTCTTTTTATGGAACATGACATCGAAAAAGCTCGTAACTTAAAGCTGATTTTGACAGCCTTCGAGCAACTTTCGGTCTTAAGATTAATTTCCATAAAAGTGAATTATTTTGCTTTGGCGAGGCTCAAGAAAACGCCGCCTTGTATGCTGAACTTTTCGGCTGTGAGCAAGGACAATTTCCTATCAACTATTTGGGTATTCCGATTCATTATCGGAGACTTACAAATGCTGAGTAGAAAAAGGTGGAGGAAAGACTTTAAATACGTTTAAATAGCTGGAAAGGCAAACTCTTATCCCTGGGTGGAAGATTGGTTCTCATAAACTCGGTAGTAACAAACATGGTACTGTATATGATTTCATTCTTCCAATTGCCCAAAGGAGTCTTAAAATGATTGGATTATTTCCGGTCTAGATTCTTTTGGCAAGGGGATTGTGAGAAGAAAAAATATCGGCTAACTAAGTGGAGTGTGGTTTGCTGCCCTAAAGACCAAGGAGGGCTCGGAGTTCATGACCTTGAGGTGAAGAACAGAGCTTTACTGGTAAATGGCTCTTCAAGCTTCTCTCTGAAGATTGAGTTTGGTAAACCCTTCTTAGGAGAAAGTATGTGGGATCTCAAGCAGTATCTCAGGTTCTTTGGAAACCTGTCGATTCTCACTTCTAGGCAGGCCTTATGGCTACGAAGAAGTTCTTTTTCCCACAAGGATCCTTCTCAATCAAAGATGGATCGGAAATTCGCTTCTGGGAGGATAAATGGCTAGGCCAATATCCACGCTCAGAGAACAATATCCGGCTCTGTATGTCGCTAAGGCGTTGGGTACCTCCCCACCAAATGTATCGTTCAGAAGAAGTTTACTTGGAACAAGTCAAACATCCTGGAATGCCTTGCTCATCCGATTGGATTCCATCCATCTATCGGAAGGTCCAGATAAATTTCAATGGAATCTTACGAAGAATGGCAAATTCTCGGTTGATTCTATATATAGAGTTTTAATCTTACCCGATGTACCAGTCGATATTAAGGATAATAACAAAATTTGGAAGATGAAGATCCCGCTAAAAATTAAGGTGTTTGCGTGATATCTCCGTCGAGGTGTAATTCTTACAAAGGATAACCTTGCCAAACAAATTGGCACGAAAGTAAAAAGTGAGTCTTCTGTTAACACGACGAGACTATTACCCACTTATTCTTCCAGTGCGAGTTCGTCAGGTCTATATGATCAGCCATCCAGATAGGTTCTACCTTATATCCCCGCGTACCGTTGCAAACATTTTTGGCAACTGGTTAAACGGCGTGGATTCTCGGTTTAAACTTTTCAGTAGGGTGGGAGCGATTGCCGTTATTTGGTCGCTGTGACTGTGTAGAAATGACAAGGTTTTTAATAATAAAAATGCTTCTATTATGCAGGTTATTTATCGATGTACAGCAACGCTTCGAGCATGGTCGGCCCTGCAGCGTGTGGAGCACCGGGACTTGTTTTTGGAGGTGGCGTTGCGTTTGGAGGCTGCGGCCAGGGAGTTATTCTCCCGGCATGGATGGCAACATAGTCTCCGGATCGATCTACCACCAGCTTAGACGGCTTTACAATTTCTCATTATGATATGTAATCGCCTTCTTTATTTCTGAATTGGGTACTCCTGAACTTGTGGCAGTGTGCATCCTAACTATGCAGAGGCCGGGTGTAATGCTTAAAACTCTTTAGTAATAAAATCCCTCTATAAAAAAAACAATGATATCCCGACCTGCTTTTCAATTACAGATTTTATGGGACGAGCAGGCTAAGCGACATGAGCGCTCTTCAATATAATTGGCCAGAATTAATATATCGTCAAAGCAATAACAAGTCACTGAACCTATTTTAAAAATACATGTCGCTGGACCTACTGCATATACTATGTAGTTCGGTTCGGCTGTCGATTTCATCGATTTTTAGGATATATATAAATCGTAAGAAAATTACTATGCTAGTTCAAGTTAGACGTGCAGCTAGTTGCGTGTCCAACTCGTCTTGGAAATGCAAATATGTGCACTTCAGGTAATAGAGAAATATAGTGTACAACTTCAACATTTAGGCGATAACATATGCACATCTAAAGAACCACACGAAAAATATAGCTTTATATCGTGGACTGTAGAAGAAAATTTGGGCTGATTGGATTTTTTGCAACTTGTTAGTATAGCGGTGCAGTTATTGGTATGCACGCCCGTTTAGGGTTTAGCCTCTCCTTCCATTCTTCCTCCCTACGCTGCCGCCGGAAGACGCAACCTGGCGAAGCCATCACGTCATCGTCGACGGCGGATTCTTCCTTTCCTCGCGAAGAGACGACGCGGTCCGGAATACCATCGATGATATTATCCCGAACGGATGAATTAATACTCGCTGCAGGGTACTAGTGGCGGCGGTTACGTGGGCATATGTTCTGATCCGATGGCTTACAAGAGTTTTGGAATAACGGCGGTGGCCCTAGTATTTCGACATCGGTGACCACCATGGTCGTGTGGACGACGCGGCGGTTGGATCTTGAGATGGTGATGACATTCGGCTCCGTGTGGTCGATGGATTGTGAAGCTTCCAAGGACGGCGATGGTATAGGGCACCCCCTCCACCTATAGATTGGGTTCGACCCAATTCGGTAGGTACTACGCACTACGTCTCATACGATGGCGGCAAGTCATGCATCTTGCCGCTATGCATGGTATCTTGTGGAAGCGTGAAATCATGCCGGTTGCTGCCGAATCAAAAGTGGCGCGATAATAACTGGAAGCGGGACAACATGAGATTTTCAGTATCTCATCCAGTGGGATCCAGCTAGCAATGTGTCGTAGCCGGTAAACTAATGATAGCAGAGACGACTTCGATGACGAGTATGCACACTCCTGTGAAAACACAAGGTCACTACAATGTCGACGCGCGCCTGCGTCATGCCCTAGTTGAAGGTGGGGTTTCGAAGATCGGACTTGGGAGATAAATCCTGAGATTGAACTACGGTTGGACTCTTCATCATCAGTGCAAAGTGTGCGATCTCTTTTTAAAGGCTTAGACTAATAGTTGTGTATTTTTTGTTTGTTTCAATCTTTTACCATAGTGTTGTAAGCCTGGTGCAGTAGTTCTGTTCCCCGTGCCGCGAAACTGAGTCCATCGTGCAAGTACGATCGGTCCAAGTGCATATCTCTTGACAAGTGGCGGAAAATGCAACACCACAACTAACATGATATCCACATACTATCCACACCCTTCATTTCATCAAGATTCGTGCAGCAAATTCATCAACGAATCTTCAAATGTCAACGCATTATCAATAATTGATGGATTTATGTAACATGAATTTTGATTCATGTACTAATATGAATTTTCTGTGCATGCATTGAAAAAAAATTAAAACCACACGTTAACATATTTTTTAGTTTTTTAACACATAAAATAGTAGGAATAATATGGTTCGTTGGATGCATAATCAACGGTCATGATAGTATGTGGAGATCCTATTAGTTGTGAAAAAATCGCGTTGGACAAGTGGCGGCCGATTTAAATAGCAAGCGTACATGCGTAAGAACGAAAAGTGACCGGCAACCTAACCACAAAGCAAGCGATCCGTTATATAAGACGACGCTGCGTCGTTTCTGGCTACATGTATAGTCTGCACTGCAGAACTACACGAGTGTTACACTGCATAGCAGGCCTGTCCCGGTAGATCGGCAGCAGAGTCAGTCCTCTCTACACAGAGTTACATACATTGCAGAGAGATGCCTCCAAACGCCGGCGAGGTGGCGCGGCCGCAGAGCCCTCTTCGTGGCATGATGCCGCAGAGCCCGCTCCGGATCAAGCAGGGCGGCAAGTTCTACGAGCGGCTCCTCACCAAGGAGAGCTCCGGGCGAACCCGTCGTTCCGGTACTACTGGGCGGAGCCGGGCTCGGTGCCATTTGGCTGGGAGACCCAGCCTGGCACGCCCAGGGACGCCGCCCGGATGGTCGGCGGCGCGCTCCCGGCCATCACTCCGCCGCCGTCCTACCTGCTCCGGCACGGTGGTGTCAAGGTGCAGGTCACGGCTCCTCATCGTCTCAAGCTCAAGTTAACGTGGAGGAAGCGGTACAGGCTCAAGCGGATCAAGATCGGCTTCATCGCCGACATGTTCCGGAGGCTCACCGTCGGGAAGGCATGGTGGCGGCCGGAGCTATCGTCAGCCCAGGTCTCGTCGTCTAGCCGGTGGCTCGTGGCGACCGAGAAGGCCGAGCAGAAGGAGCAGCAGCCGCACGGACACCACGATCACGATCTCGCGGCAAAGAAGGGTGGCGTGGTGTGCTCCGGGGCGCGTCAGCCGAGCCCCTGCTGGATGCTGCGAATTCGCGGCACGGGGAACCAGAACTACTGCGACTGCGATTAGGATAGATCGGCTCCAGCATTTCAGGTGCGGTGGAGCCATCAACGGGGGATTAAATACACAATATAAGAATGGTTTGTTACTGCTACTTTGCTGTTATGATTGCGAAAGATGTCAACAAAATATTGTGTGACTTGTGTCTGCTGACTTGTTTATCGTTCTGTCATCGGCAGGCCGACCGTTTGTTGTTGTCTAGTCCTACCAAACTTTGTATTGCCGTTTTGATTCTGTTTGCAAAGTATGAGTTCAAGTGCTTGGAATTCGTATGGGTTCACTAGTCACTACTTTCGTGCTGTTTTCAAATTTGGAGAAGATCCAAGTCAAGTTAATTAGGTACTCAACTATTGTGCTTGAGGTTCAATTTTGTTCTCAGTCCTCCAAGTTACTACGTGGTACTGAAAACGTGCAATCACGCCCCACCCCCCCCCCCCCCCCCCCCCCCCCCCCCCCTTGTCGAAAACACATGATATAAGAGATGGATTCATTAAGAGAAAAGTATGAGCCTTTGTGAGGGCATGTACATTAGTACAAACGCCTGGTGTCTATAGCATGTATCCACGTCACCTAAAGACATCTCTGAAGACAACACGTACAATAGGTAGCAGTCTATAATCCCAACGGCTTGTAAATCTCACGGGAGGGAAAAGGTTGGTTCCCCGTACAACGGTAATTCTGCCGTCGGTAATTAGCAATTTTCGTGGGATTAGACTGTCGATAACTTAACGGACGGACTCTCCCGTTTTCCATTCTCTCTCTCCCCCACGTCAGTAAATTTCCTACGTGGTCCGTGGTATAGATGACTGACTAGATACCACTGCACATGCCCTGAGGACGGGTAACTACTTTGCATTGAAATGTATACTAATGTAACACTAGTTAATATCAAACGAAATGGTTATGATTGACCCGACTAAAGGTGTCAAGCAGGATCCCGCTTCATCACTAGATGCGATGTGAATGCTCGTCAGTTTCACATAATAAATCACAACTTTAGATAATTCCCTGTTACCCAAGGTTTAGGTAAATCCTAGTCATTGTGCACCACTTACTTTTAATATTTCAACGTATATTCATCCCATAGAAGTATTCCGAGAATATGCACATCCGCGCTCTACGACCAGGGTTACTTTCAGCAAGAAATATATCAGCGAAAAAATTTGGTCTATGTTCAACGGAAAAACACTTTAGCATGAATATTTTTGTGTTAGTTCTATTTGGTTAGGATGGTGATGGTTATATGTTGGTTTAAAATCTTTAAAATGCAACTTAGAATAAATAAAGTCGGACAACTTAAAAATAAAAAAATTCCATAAATCACCGACGAAAGTTCTTTTTTTCTTCAAATGGAAGATCTTAGCGAGACCTTCACCATCGATGATATAATACACATTTTTATTGGCAGATTCTATATATGATTCTTTGCATCATATCAATCTATACCGCAACTCTGCAAGTGATCAAGTTAATTCTTCATTACAATTGTTCTAAGATTGCTCGCCTTAAGACTTGATTACCAGAGCAGTGAATCAAACATGGAGCAATTAGCCAAATGTGTGGAATTTGAATCATGGTAAACAAATCAATGTATACGTTAAAAGTCAAGCACAATTTTTATAGATAATAGGAATGTATTTCGGCCTCTACACACGAAGATGCACAACCTTTAGGGATGAACATGAAAAGATCCAACCAGCAATAGGAAGGGATAATCTCTTTAGTAAAAAACAACCTAGTAGTGCCCATTTTTCTGTAGAGAGACTGGGAGTTGAACTCGTTTGTTTGATTTTAACACCAAGATACACCTTGAAGAATCTATAAAAAATTCCCTTGAAAATAAGCAAACAAATGCATACTTCTCTATAATCTTTCTCTCTTTTCCAACTCTAGAAAAACATGTTTAGTATCTCTAACATGCCATCATTGCAGATCATCTTACAGAGCTGACCCTAATAACTAATAAATCTACTTAGATAAACAACTTAGCTCTGTTTCACCCAATGGTGATTGCCCATAATGCAAATTGTCACCCCAACTTCTACAAAACTGTAATTGACATCACAAGTTATCCAAAACACTTCTATTTTCTTATGATCAGTAACCACAAGTTCATAAGATTGCGAGGATTTGCCCCGTAGGTTGTCGGTCTATCACCGCCCAGAGTTACACCAAAGTTCTAGCAATAACTTTTTTACATATATATATTTATCTTTTAATATATTCTTAATTTATTTTTGGTAGTCATTTTTTCGCCCCTGTGCGGCAATATTTATTCTACAATAATATGATGTTCGGAGATTTAGGGAACCAATAACTACTTTTACATCAGAACATTTGCTAAGATCTATATAACATACTCCCTCCGTCCCAAAATATAAGGCGCGCTATTTTTGTGCTGGTCTTCGGTGCTCAACTTTGACAGTTAATATATAATAAATTATGTGGATCTAGAATGTATAAATGGTACCGTTAGATTTGTCTTACAATTTTTTTCATTTCATATATGTTTATAATAATTTTGTGGTCATATACAAATCATGGTCAAAGTTGAACGTCGTTGACCAGCGAAATTAAAGGGCGCCTTGTATTTTGGGATGGAGGGAGTAACATATTTCTTCAGTCAGATGAACAACACAATTCTCTTCTGGCCTGGCTGAATATAAGTAATACAAATTTATAGCTTGCTACCCTTTATTTTGCGGGTAGGATGGGCGACAGTTGGTAACTGTGTACAGACTACAAATGGATACGATTAGTTCTTTCTTTTTTTTGAAACGAAGATACGATTAGTTGTTGTGCCAAGTCTTTGTGGTGATACGTGCTATCATTTATAGTCTATAAACAAAAAAGTTCTAATCTTTTTGTAACTTATTGGTACATATATTGTGTGTTTG
Organism: Poa pratensis; assembly: GCA_947311845.1. Classification (NCBI taxonomy): domain Eukaryota; kingdom Viridiplantae; phylum Streptophyta; class Magnoliopsida; order Poales; family Poaceae; genus Poa; species Poa pratensis. The sequence continues at coordinate 31,605,067 of CAMZMU010000042.1, forward strand.
TAGTGCGACAGCACTACAAGGCAGGCTTAGTAGCTCTGGAATTTCTCTCCCAGCTGGTTGATCGTATATATAAATCGTGGATAGGAACATCGAGAAGGAAACGTGGCCATCAATAGTAGGCTAGTACTCCCTCCGTTTTTTTAATATACGATGTTTTAGCTTTTGTTCATATTCACATGTGCACAAATATATGTAGATATATTTTACTTTATATGTTTACTCATTTTAGTGTGTATATAGACAACATGTGTACCATCTAAAACATCTTATATTAAAAAACGGAGATAGTAGCTAGCACTGGAACTTCTCTCCAGCTGACTGTTTCAATGTAGATGCAACACACATATATACTCCCTTCGTTCTAAAATAGATGACTTCCATTTATGCAACTATATCTAGATACATCCACATGTGGATAAATGGAAGTCATCTAATTTGGAACGGAGAGAGTAATAATTAGATATTTCTGTTAAGTTCTTCGTACACAGGGAATCAGGTTCATTTATCATCTGTGGCATGCACCCAACGTCGGTTCTGCAAAGGCAGAAACGGTTCGTGCAAACGAATCCCATCACATCATATCACGCAGTGTTGGTCCAAACTCGGTAGCTCTCTTCATTGAGTAGAAAGTGGACTGTGGACACTGTCACTGCTGCTGGATGTTATAGATCATTAAGCGGCAATCCGGCGTACAAGCCTGTAGTGGAAGACCATTTCACTTGAATCCGGTGCGAGCTTAGCTACACTCTATAGGCCGGGCTGCCCATATCCTGTCCCCCAACGCAACCAGTCTTGACAGCGCCCTGGCAGAAAACTTGTACTGGAATTTTACTTATTTCACGAACAGAAGTATCTATATGTATGTAACTTGCGTTTGAATTTTACATGTTTAGGGCGGTTAGCGACAAGAGTTCATATGGCACCTGTGTCTGAATTTTACTTGGTTTCATACATATTTTCGTCAGTCTGATGCCATGTTTCAAATTTAGACCGCGAATACGGTAAACGGTAGTAATTAAAACATCATATTGTCATCTCTTCTCTACTTGTAAATTGTAATCTGCATACACGCCCAGGTGTGACGTGGTACGCACGAGTTGAGAGCCAGCCGGCACTGCATCGTTCTCCGGTTTCCTGTTCCCATCTTGGTCCCAGTGAAGATTTGGCCCAACTGGAATCTGAAGACATAAATGGAAAACCAACGACAAAATCATTAAAGAGTTTGCCGCGACGTCGCCATGGAAATTTCAAGGTGTGTCGATTGCCGTTCAGAACGCCCTGTACGTGCTACCTATCAGTATCACAAACCCCAATAGCTAGTGATGTAGGAGTATGTGATTTCTCAAGGAAAGTATGTACGTAGTAATACTATGAAAGTTTCTCAAACCAGACATCTAGGATTGCATAACTAAACTGCATTTATCTCCCGCCGCCCGGACAAATTAGCTAGCTACAGCCTAGTATAAATAGCTATCCCATATATATTCATGAATCATGGCAGTGTATTTGCTTGTCACCCAAGGGTCAACCAGCTTTTAGCTTCGTTAAATAGCTAGCCTTGGGTAAGTTGACCAGTGGAAAGAGTACGTTAAGATTCATAGACGATCTACCTACTGGTCACTGATCAACTTGACATGTTGGTAAGTTGGGTAGTAGCCAGCTACCAGTAGCTAGATAGTGTAAGTGTGGGTGATGGTTTGTCGCATTTGGTTCTTGAGCTTAAGTTGTACGTAACGTCGCACACTGTGTAGTGGACTACGCAACAGTGGTGGACCTCCTGCCTGGAACGGGACCTGTGTATGAATGAATTAATGCATTGAGGCCTATGCAGACGCACGCATCTGTTTCGAAGGATTGGGACACCTTTTTTTTTTTTTTGAACAAAAAGAGGCCCCGAAGGACCGGTCTGCATTAAAACGGCGTAGGGTACAATCTTACAAACAGGACCACAAGAGAGAAGAAAATTACAACAACGTCCTGAGATTTCACACAAAGCACCCTAAAAGAGGACACAGAAACTCGATCCGGTCCAGGCACAACGCCGTCGAATCTCAGCTTGCAGGCACGGCCAGCTCTGTCGCCGCCGGGGACAACACCACTTGGGGTATCAGAAACCTTCACTGTCGCACCGAAGCCGAAGAAGATCTTCCAGCCAAGGAAGAAGAAGCTCGCATCGAAGAGATTGACGAGCATGGCGAGGCCAACCATTTGGCCGAAGATAGCAGCGGCAGAAGCTTGCCGACGCTTGGAGATCGCCATCAAATCTGCAGAACCAGCACCAGAACCCCAGCCAGCCCAGCCAACTACCGCTGCACTTCCCAATCCATCTCCCTCGCCGCCATGGCCGGCCGAGAAGGAAGAGGAAGCCCAGAGCATCCCGCTGGGTAGGCCAGAGCGCAGCTTGAAGAAGCTTGCTTCCCGAGCCCCCTGCTTTGCCTCCCACCATGGAAGGCCGCCGGAGACCTGAAAAAGCAGTCGTCAGGCGTCGCGCCCACACGCCAAGACGGACCAGCTCGATAGCACGACCTTATTGAAGGAGATCCTCGATCTGCGCGCCGCAAACTGCAAGAACTCACGCCACCAGAGCTCCACAGCAGCGACGAACAGCACCAAGATGCACCAGATCCGGCCGGCGGGATCTCGCGCCCTACTCCCAAGCGCCCAAACAGGACGAAGCCTACACCTAATATGCACAGAGAGGAGGCCGGCACCTCGCCTCAGCCCTCCCCCGGCGGCATCGCCGCCGAGAGGAGCCTCAGCTCGGCCCGGAAACAGAGGAGAGCCTCTCAAGCTACTGTTCACAGGGGAGAGAGGGGAGAGGATAAGAATGAGACCCTTTCGATTGGGACACCTTCAGATTCACGTTTTGCATCGCATCGACTACTCGATATGCCGAGTAGTGACTATGTCTAGCGAGTGCCGAGTAGTGACTAGCGGTCCAATACGTACCCTATACAATGTGCCTTTTTTTTAAACCAAAACAACAGCATAGTTTTCATTTCATAAAGAGGAGTTCATGAATAAGGTGAATACGGATCACAGAAAATAAGAAAAAGCGAAAGAAGCAACATGAGGGACGTGAAGGGGACAACAAGATAACTACAAAGAGTAAAAAGAACAAGGCCCCTAACAAAGATCTCGTTAAAACACACTTGCCTCAGGCGACCCTTTCCTCTCTCTGCTCCCTCCCCCGTCCCATGTTCTTGAGCGCCTCCGCGCTGCCTCCGGCCCCTTTCCTCTCTCGTGGGAGGAGAGGGTGCCCGGCCCTCTTGTTAATAGTAGTCATAGGTTTCGTGCTTTGTTTGGCGACTTGCCGTGTTGGAGCAGCTGTCTTGCCGACGCCCGCCGATGGCGTGCGGTCGGAGCTGGCCTCTAGCACCTCTCCATGGTGGGGATGGTGGCTGGTGGCGGGATCCGATGATGCTCCCCCAAATAAGAGCTTCTTGGCTCAGATCTCGTCCCATCCAACTCATGCTTGCTGCCATGGAGGTTGCAGAGGATGTGGATCGGGCAGATCTGAGGCCCCACGGGGTCGTTCTGCCTTGGTGCCAGGGTGCTGTGCCAAGCGGCCGACCTGGATCTTCCTCGACATGCTCCTGCGGCGAGAGGGTGTTCATGGTGAGCTCCACTTCGACCCCATCTTCAAGCACCGGCATCCCCTGTTCTTTAGCTCGTGTGGAGTGGTTTGCTTCTTCTCGGCCGGCCGGGGTGGCGAGGGAGGGGAGCGGGTCTGCTCTGTTGCGGCTACTGTGCGGGTTGGTGTCACTCTTTGAGCTGTTCTGATATGGTGCTTCTGCGTGGCACCAGGCGGCTGCTGCCGGCCCTCTCCGACGAGCTCCTGAGGAAGGAGAAAAAAGAGATGGTTTCCGGCGCCTGCTCTTTTCATAAGCGCGTTTGTTGTGCTCCCAGTGGTATGATTCCAGTCTTCCATCTCTTGGCCGACCGTGGTGGTGAGGGAGAGGATGGAGATGGTGTTGCTGCTGGGCTTGGTTGGCGGATTGGTTGGTTGAGCCCCTGGCTCGACGGTTGGCTAGATTGCGAGAGGCCCTGGAAGAGTGTGACTGCAGGTTTGTTGCGTCTGAGTTCTCGACGGACCCCCTGATAGGCTCCGGTTGTACTCTTCGGCATATCCACTATATCTCAGTAGCTCTTTTCGGTGCCCAGCTAGGCTTCTACTTTCAGGATGAAAGTTGTAATCACTGTTGTACTCTGCTTTGATTTGTATTGACAGTGATGGTTGTGTTGTGTTCAAAAAAAAAACAAAGATCTCATTGATATATCCAGCAGGACAGATGCACTATAAACTTGATCGTCTATTTGCCAACCGAAAACACCCCTCAAAGGAGGAAGGGATGTCAAAAGGAAGGATACGATCTGAGATCGAATACTTGCTAACCTCAGCTTCAAATGAGAGAGCCAGCCTCCTCCGCATCTTGGTCGACCGACGATATCAACATACACATCTCGCTAGGAAACGAATGAAGCAAGAAGAACTAGGAGCAACTACCACCACCATCTACCGCCGCCATGGACCTCAAACTAGGAAAGCGCACTCCAAACCAAGACGTCAACTATCGGCGAGGGTCAGAGACTCCAAGACGGCCCCTCCAAGGTCGTCCGGTCAAGGAGCTAGATTTGAGGCTCATGACGACGTGTGCAAACATTTGGATGACGCCCACAAGGAGAATTAAACACATGTATTTTTCCTGCAGTAACACCTCACTACCCTTATCGATCCTTATCACTGCTGTCCGGAAGGATCCTACATGGGACCTCACCAACCTCTAGTCGTCTCGGTTTCCGCGCTCCCAACGGGTGGCAAGGCAACCAATGGAGAACAATCATGTAGCATGCTTGGACTTGGAGATTTCCCCTGCAACGAGGCTGATCAGATCCATGCGCCTCCCAAGGTAACAAAGGCCTCTAGAAGCAAAAGCTGGCTACCAATGCTCTTCACCGTCCAAAAACGATGAAATCACCCACCAACACCCCGTGCAGTAGAAAAGTGAGATCCTGCAACCTTCGGAGCAGGCCCACCATCGCCGCGGCGGAGGCTGGCTAGAGGAGGCGTCTGGGGAGGTTGAGAGTTGTGTTCCCCTAATACAGTGTGCACTCTCTAAACTTAGCAATGTTCCAAATATCGGCAGATATAACGATATATCGGCCGATATATCGCTTCTCGGGTTCCGACCGGTAAGTTAAACGCATACCGGCCAGGTTTATCGTTTCGGGCGATATATCGCTCTGACAGCCGATATATCGGCCTACCGGCCAATATTTTCGTCTGGGACCCAGCTGTCGGAAACAAAAAAAAAACCAAAAAAATCCAAATTTCCACTCCACCCCGCGCCCCCCGCCCACATCCTATCCCCGCACGGCCACACCCCGCCCAAATCCCCTCGATAGGGTTTGGAGAGCCGCCCCAGCTCGCACCTCAGATTCACCCAGCCGCCGCCGCCATGCTCCTCTCCGACGACCGGAGCTAGCGCCGCCCGACCTCCGGCGGGGTCTCTCCCTCATTCCCCGCTCGTCCCCGTCTCCACTTGGTCGCCATCGTCTCGTCCCCGTCCGTGCGTCCCCATCTCCAGCACCGTCCGGCCGTGCCTGGCATTTGCCCCGGCGGCGAGGAACACGACGGCCGGAGCAGCAGAGCAGCTCCCCCCTCGCCACAACCCACATCCAGGAGGACCAGGACCGGATCCAGCACCGTACGGCCACGGTACTATCTCTCATCCAGCACCAACATTTGGTTGTGTTTTGTACTACTTTTGTAGCATGGTGATGAACAGAAGCAGCAGTGCAGCTGCTTGGATTTTTGTTGAGTTTTCAATTTTGTAGTCCGATAGTGATACATGGCTGCTGCCTTTTTTGTTGTAGATGTCTGCTTCAGGTTCATCTCAGGCTGCAAGTTCAGCACTTAAAAGGAATTCAGATGACATGGCTTGGGAGTTTGCCGAGTTGGTTGATGATGATGATAATCAAAGGCTCAAATGCAAGCTTTGTGGGAAACTGATGTTTGGAGGGGTGACTAGGATGAAGCAGCAATCAAAGGTGGTGTGACTAATTGTATGCAAGCCACAGCAGATCAGATTGCTCGGGCTTTCGCATCACATGAGGCGCCAAGGTTGAAGAAGATTGCAAAAAAAAGCGTGATGAAGAAGTTAGAGCTGCAGTCACCATCGAGGTCAATGAGGATGATCAAGAACAGATGAATGATGTTGGTGATGGTGATCCGAAGAAGGGGCCAATGGATCAATATTTTGCTCCAATTGATCCCTCGATCCCGTTGAAATCTAAAAAACAGCAGACTATAAATAATATTATTGATAAGGAAAGAAGCTACAGAGTTGGCCAATATTTGGCTAGATGGATGTACTAGAAAAATGTACCATTCAATGATATCAATGATGATGATTTCAAGCAGTTTTGTGAGGCACTTGGTCGCTATGGTCCTGATTGGAAACAGCCTTCGCAATATTTGATCCGAGAGAAGATGTTGTTGCAGGAGGTGGAAAGGACTAGGGATTTGTTGAAGCCACATGATGTTAAGAGGGTTGATACGGGGTGCTCTATCATGACCGATGCTTGGACGGACAAGAAAAGGAGGAGCATCATGAACTTGTGTGCGCATTGCAAGTTGGGGACGGTATTTCTTGGATCAAAGGAGGCATCGGCCGATGCACACACAAGTCTATACATCTTCAATTATGTGGATGAATGCATTGAGAAAATAGGTATGATTTTATTAGTTGCTTATTACTTGCTTATTACTTGCTGAAAGTTTATTACTTGCTTAATACTTCACTTGCTGAAATTTTATTACTTGCTTATTACTTGCTGAAATTTTATTAGTTGCTTATTACTTGCTGAAATTTTATGAACTTGCTTATTACTTGCTGAAATTTTGTTACTTGCTGAATTTTGTTACTTGCTTATTACTTGCTTATTGTGTTTTCTAGGTGCTGAAAATGTTGTGCAAGTAGTCACGGATAATGCTTCAAACAACATGGGAGCAAAGGTGATGTTGAAAAAAAAGGCCCAAGATATTTTGGACCTCATGTGCAACTCACACCATCAACTTGATGGTAGAAGCAATTGGAAAGTTGAAGCATTCTGCTCCTACAATAACCAAAGCCAAAGATATGACTATTTTCCTTTATGCACACATGCCACATTGGCCTTGATGAGGTCCTATACAAAAAAAAAAATTGTTAGACCAGGTGTGACTAGATTTGCTTCGGCATTTCTTACCCTACAAAGTCTGAATGCTAAGAGGAAGCAACTAAAGGAAATGACTTGTAGTGATACTTGGGAAGAATGCAAGCACACAAGAACAAAGAAAGGGAGGGCAGCCCATGCCACAATACAAAGTAGGGCATTTTGGAAAAATGTGTCTCTTTGCATTAAGGTATTGTTTACTAAACTTCAAATTGTGCTCGTGTATGTTGGAATGCATGTGTATATGACTATATGTTAAATACTTCATGAAGTGGAAGACTTTGTTTCCGATGAGGAAGACACTGATCATGTGCCTGTCAATGACAATGAAGATGAGGAGGGGGGCCCGATGGAGCCTTAGTTCTTGCTGCTTATGTTTGCTTGCTATTTATTTTGGTTGCTGTTTGCTAGTTTCCTACTTTGGTTTGTCATGCAACTATGCAAAACTGCTGTTATTTGTGTGCTTTTGGGCCTTATTACATAATATGTACTGCTGGACCGTATGCTATTCCTATTGTTTGTCATGTACTCATATGTGTGCGCTTAGATTTGGCAATTTATTTGATTTTTTAAGACCTACAGACTACAGTACTGCACAACCTGATGGTAGATTTGGGAACGTGTGCATATTGTGTTGTGTTACTAATAGTCTAATATAGCATATATTTTTAATGCTTAGAACATAATTTATTTGTCTAATATAGCACATGTTACATAATTTCCATAGGAAACCTGAGATTAAAAAAAAACTTGCCGATAAATGGTCGACCGATAAAATCGATATATCGGCCGATAAGCCGATATATCTCTTATCTTGTGTCGACCGATAAGTTAACGATAAGTGATATCTTGAACATTGAAACTTAGACGTGAAAAAGGTAAGGAGTAAGATCATTGAACACATAGATGATCCACTGTTATATTTTGGAGGGCTTCAAACCCAGGGATGCATCTATCCTGCTAGTGGTGACCTTCGTCGACGACGTCTTGCGTCGGCTGATGTTTAGCCTGCTACCCAAGTTCCGGACCTTCTTCGTCGGTGATGTACACATATAAGAGCATGACGCTTCCGGATATCTCGATCAGATGGGATCCAGTCATGCTCTTCTACGAAAACCTCAGCCCGTGGGGCTTTGAGGAGGCGCATCGAAAGGACCGGATTTTCGTCGGCACCATCGGGTATGCCAACTTCAGGATCATCAGCGTGATCACCATCATGCTGGTACAGGTAGGGAATGCCAATGTGATTACGCTTGGAAGGTCAGAGGGTCTAGATGACTCATATCGGGTTGATACTGCTAAGTGATGGCAGAGACAAAATTTTGAGGCGATGACGACGATACTTCAGATGCATTTCTGCGAATATTATTTGGGTCGTGGGGCGATGCCCACATCAAAACTGTTCGTGTGAAGATGGCGAGCATGCTAATCTGTAGCAGCTTCCTTGTCAAGTGGGCCAGGAGTTGCCTTTCGAGTAATGAGCCTTGATTTACAGGGTGAAAACCCTATATTTGACATTCATTGGTTTTACGTAGCGAAGGCGGACTTCTTGCAGTTTTCTTGGTAAAGGCATAACGTGGAGAGATCGGAAATTCTGCGAGGTGAAAACCCATTATCTGACTTTCTAGTTAGATTGGGCGAGGACGACATTTGTGTACTGTTTATTTTGGGGAGACATTGCTATAGCAGAACCTCTTTTGAATTTCGGGTGTTACCATTGGTGGTGGTTGAGTCCACCTGTTGCGAGTGTTTGATTATTTTGGTTTTTTTTTGTCTTTTTGGTTGTGTGCATTCCTAATGTCCCGATTAGATTTTGACACTACATTTGATACGGAAAAGAATGTAACTGGTGTCTTGCTGATATTAATATACTCTTTCCGATCTAAAAATAAGTGTTGCCTTTTTGAACGGGATTAGTTGAAAACTGTGACAACTTACTATGAATCCGAGAGTATTACCATTGTCTAAACAATCTGGCAAATCCTAAGCAAAGTCCCACTCTTCTTGACGTGCTCGACAATAATACTAGCCAGCCGGACTTTTTTTAGGGTTGTCGGTGGTTCTATTTTGTCGAGGGAATGCCGGTGCCAGCTGATGCTTTTCTTTATAGTGTGTAAGGGCATGTACAATGGGGTGACGTCAGCCTTCTCTTAGCGTTGACACGTAGGATAATTGTCTAGTTGGCGGAGAGAGAATGGAGAAAGAGGAGGTTGCCTTCCCTTAGCTAAGAGATGATCTCTTACGAAATAAGAGAAGACTAGTTTTACCATTGTACCATTTGTCTTCCCTTAGAACTACGATTTCCTACTAAAATATAATTAATTCTCATTCATTGTTAGAAATGGCAATAAGAGATAACGCATTGTACAACTTATAATTCTGCCTTCACTAGATGATGTGGATGGCTAAGAGAAGACGTGCCTTCTCTACCATTGTACATGCAAGCCCAAACCGGAAACGGCATGTAAGTGACAAAGCTCGAAGAAAGGAAACTACGGCCAACCTCAATTGGCGCAGTACGTCTCTGAAGAAAGAAAGATGCACAGCCCATTAGCCCAATGCCCCTCCAACGTCTCATTCTCCTTTTGTTTTTTTTATAGATTCTCCCATTTGTGACCTTGCATGCTAAAGCGGTTTGAAAATATTTATTAATAACCCATGAGGCATGCACCCAAAAAAAAAGAAGGGAAATTTTTTGGGATCCCAGCTGAGTCCTTCCGAACGGCACTAAGACTAGTCACAATGGGGAGTACCATATACTAGTATCATGCGTATGATACTAGTCTATGTTACTACCTCCACAATGGATAGTAACATATGTGTGGTATCATACAACACTACATTTATTAGGTTGTAGACTCATCTTGCATTAAAATCCGTTATGTTACGGTATCTATCTATGATACCACTATCACCTCTCATCATTAATTACAGTGACGCGTCAGTTTTTTACCAACATAGCATGCATGATACCACCTATGATACTCCCATTGTGGCTAGTTTAAAAACATGGGAGATGCAGAAGTAGGAGTAAGAAAAAGAAAGGGTGTAGTGGTTGTGCTTAGATACCCAGATAGCTTCTTGGTTTTAACAGTACTTCATTCCCTTGACACGAGCAGAAACATCAGCAGCGACACCGGGCCAACTAATCGAGTCAACGTACCCTTGGCTTGCCAAAATTTCCTCTTCCTCTCCTGCCCATTTACTTACTACTACCAATTTGTGAGCATGCTTTACGCCCATCCCCCTCATTAATACCTTGCCTTTTAAGCACTCTTTCCTTCCTTGCAATTCCAAACTTTACACTTCTATACTCTCCACCTGCGATAGATCGACCCCCTCATATTCTTGTTCCGGTGTCCATCTCCATCTCCGAAGCAAGGAGAGCATGCATCTATGTCCACAGAGAGGTAAGAGACCCTCCCTCTGAGGAAGATTCTGCCGCCTTTTATTCTATTTCGTTTCATGCTTGGACTTTCTATTCTCCATGTTTCTTTTAATGATCTTACTAAAATCTAAGATGTGATCTTTGATCTGTAATTTTTTTGACACTGCTTTTGATCATCTGTAACTTCTGCTTGCAAGGATTATCAAAGGATGTACAATTTTACCATTTCAGTTTGCATCACAACCTTTAATAAAGATTATCCAGGCTTAATTCCATGCCAAAAAGCCCTAACCTGTTAGACTTCCACTAGGGAGAGACTAGATGAGACCGGCAAGAAGATCAAGCGAGAGCCGGAAGCCGCCGCCGCCGCCGCAGCAGCGGGCGTTGTAGTGGCCGTCGCGTCACCGACGGATAACCACGTCCCCCACCGCGTAAACCTAGGCCTCGGAGGCGCCACGAACACCGCGACCCCGTGCGCCGCTTGCAAGCTCCTCCGCCGGCGCTGCGCCCACGAGTGCCCCTTCGCCCCCTACTTCTCCCCGCACGATCCGCACAAGTTCGCCGCCGTCCACAAGGTCTTCGGCGCCAGCAACGTCTCCAAGATGCTCCTCGTACGTACCACCAAAATATTTTAGAAGTCAGATCTTTCTTTTCTATGTTGGTGCTAACGTGCTTCGTTCAGGAGGTGCCCGAGGCGGAGAGAGCCGACGCTGCGAGCAGCCTGGTGTACGAGGCGAACCTGCGGCTGCGCGACCCCGTGTACGGCTGCATGGGCGCGATCTCGATGCTGCAGCAGCAGGTGAACGCGCTGGAAGCCGAGCTGGAGGCCGTCAGAGCCGAGATCTTCAAGCAAAGTTACCGGCAGGCCAGCGTCGCCGGCGCGGCCGGCCTCATGATCGACGACGTCCATACCGCCGCGACTGGCGGTTTCATGCCTCCTGCCACATCACTGGTCCATGCCACGGACGTGGTGTCGGTGGCAGAGACGAGCCAAGAAGTGGCCGGGATGCCGGCGACGCCCACGGGGTATGGGGCCAGTCAGCCGTCGAGTACTGACTACAGCTCCCTCAACACAAGTGAGCATGATGCATATTTTGGTTGACGTGCATGGATTTATTTGCCATTTTGGTGATTGATCAACATCACAATTAATTAACTCTGGGAATAAAATGTGTGCAATTGTATAACTCTCTCGATCTCTATATCTTGTCTATATAATATATATCTTTAGAAATTAATAGATATAAGTGATGTCGATATATCTTGGGTGAAAAAAAGTTTGTCCAGTATCTATCCTTAATTTCTGTGTATCCATTCTGATTGCTTGATTAATTAAATTATTTGATTGGCACTAGTAGCTAGGCTTAGACTTTTCATCTCTGTTATATTGTGAGGATGTTTGACACTGCGTCTGCGTGTATATGTCCCAAGCTGATTATTTTAATTAAGCAGTACACTTGTTTTTGTTGTACTAACTTGTACTCAATATGACCAGCCGTTTTCTCCCTATTTGATTCCAAGAATTTGTCAATGATTGATATGAATTTGCGTGTAAGCTAGCATGTTCATTAGCCATATAACAGATCAACATTCAACAGTACTAAGGCACTACAGATCTTCAGCACCTTATGTTCTGTCCAGTAGGTCAATTGACATCCAACTCCTTGGAGGAGAACTTTTTGAATCTGGACACAAAATATTTTCACTCTATTTGTAAGGTGAAAAAAATCCAGTTAAAGAGAATAAAACCGGGAGGGAACATCAATTTATGTGAATCGATTAGCTGGGTACAAAATGATACAAATGAGTAGACACGGTGTTATTGGCGTGCGTATTTGCAAGCGTGCATATCAATTTTGATACTATCATCTATGTCCCATATTTCTCATTGTTCATTGTTCACAAGGTAAACGATACGTTTTGGGTCATTTTTGCTCACATAGAACTGTACATTGATAGGATAAACAATACGTGTCTACAGAGCTCGCTACTTAAACGACATAGCAAGTTACTGTATCCCATACATTTCTGCACTCCATACAATATTAGATGCAAATATATTATATGTTGACAAAAGATGTGCATATCATGAGAAGATTTCGTTTTCCTGTAGCGCTAAAATGACCTAGAGAGGATTTTTCTTCATACATGCATGCACCGCTTTCGATCATGACATCATGTCCAAGTACGGGTATTGCTCGATCTCCTGCATGGTTCAGAAAAAATAGGTCATGTGTATTATAGGTGCACCTGTTTTTCTTGCTCGAATACAGAAGTATCCGGTTCTTTTCAGGTATCCGGTGGCTGTTTCAACATAGCTATCAGGTCAATGGCTAGCCAGCTAGCCCGCCGCTAGCTAGCTAAATGTACTGTGGGAAGGCCTTTCCTTGGCGTGCAAAGTTTGCACTCATCAGTCCCGTACGTAGTACCAGTTGAGTTCCAAGTCGGTAAAGTAGCTTGGCTAGGGACGCTCGGTCACATTAGAATAGCAACACCGTCAAAGAGTACAGCTACTCGCTCGTTCCAGGATATATCCATGGGTGCGCGTGCGAGCAGCTCGCTTCTCTGTTTCCGAGGCCGGTCGAGGGAGGAAGAAGAGCTTGCTCGATTGTTTGTTTATTTCAGATGGGAAGCGGGATAGGGACAGGGATCAGGTGACATTCGCATGTCGCATGTCACCCGGTGACATTCCCCCAAAATTCAAATTTAAACATTTCGAAAAAATCTGAAAAAAATCATGCATGTTCACAGCACATATTTGCGTGACCCCATAAAATTTCAGATCAAAATTCGAAACATACACCGAGAAACAAAAAAGAGAAACCCAGATGTGAATAGTTCCCGAATTTGAATTTGAGTTTTCTGTGGACTATTCACATCTGGGTTTCTCTTTTTTGTTTCTCGGTGTATGTTTCGAATTTTGATCTGAAATTTTATGGGGTCACGCAAATATGTGCTGTGAACATGCATGATTTTTTTCAGATTTTTTCGAAATGTTTAAATTTGAATTTTGGGGGAATGTCACCGGTGACATGCGACATGCGAATGTCACCTGATCCCTGTCCCGGGGATAGCTGGGGAGCTTGGCGTGTGTGTGTGCATGGGCTGTGTGGGATGTGATGGGATTTGGTCCACCGTCGTGCTTGCTTGAGATGCCGGGCACGGGCACCCCCTGCTTGTTTGCACTCAACACCGATACCGATGCTTAAAAGTCTTCTTCGCCTGCCTTGAATCCGTGATAGAATGCTAACGCCAGCTTATTTAGGCCATAATGCCAAATCTGACTCGAAGATTAAAACTTTAAACCGAAATGAACCATTTCCAAAAAAAAAATCCGACCCTTTTTTGAACCACCAAAAATTCTGGGTCTTAACCATGAATAACCGCTAAGATCAATAGCGTTGTCATACATTCTGATCCACGTTTGCCTGCGATGCGACGATTGACTGCGGTGACGTGGCAGCACCGAAGCACTAGAGGCCTCAGTATATCCTAAAAGTGTTAAACGGCACAAGCAATGGCGTTTTCTACACTAGTAGCCGTGTACGTGCAACGAACGTCTCAAAAATATAAATATCATTCCTAAACCAGAGCAATAAATTTCATATTTAAACCGTGTAAAAATGTGCGGACAATATAGTCCACACACGTTGCATTCTCCACAAAGCATAGTTATTATTTGTATAGATATTACAATTCAACACTTTGCTCGTCGGCGTCCTGGGCATCATCCTCCTGCTCGTGGGAGAGACAGGTGGCATGAAACTTAGATGGGGAGGCTGGGAGCGGACCTCCTGCTCGTCGGCGTCGTGTGCTTGGTCCTCTTGCTCACCGTCATCTTGGTCGTGGGCGGGACGGGCGATTGGATCGTCAATCAAGCGGACAGTTTTTTATTTCCTGCGTGCATATATGGCAGGCGTGATGTAAGGGAATCAATCATGCGGACAGTTTTTTTTTCTTGTGTGCATATATGGCAGGCGTGGTGTGAGAGAATTGAAGAGGGGTGGGGAGAACAAATACGTGTGGACCGTTTGATCAGTTTGCACGGACAGTTGAGATTTAATTTTCCTGCCAAGTTTGCTTGTTTATTAGTAGTGGAGATGGAGATAGGGTTTCTATATAGGGTTCACGGCGGCGAGTACAACGCAGGTCGGGTGAAGGTTGGCTAAAACTTTCCTCCCCCAACCGTTTTTGCAATTGGACCGCGGGTCAATTTAAGGAGCACTGGAAAAATACGCTTTTCCAAGTTTTACGAGATCTGGTGTGGACTTTTTTTTGTCCAAAACAGTAAAATAGCAGTTATTCTAAGGTTTTGACACTTTAAGGTACGTGCTACAGACTCAGACTCTCTTAGGTAGTAAGTCTTTGGCATACTGCAATGCAACATTTAAAATAAAATGTCTTGACATGCACCTCACACGTTTTGACTGGTCGGCGGCACGACTGTACACAAAGAGAGAGAGATGTGAGTATCACTTAACTAAATTTTTCATTTTTCCGCGAAGAACGATGAATGATGTATGGCTGGTTCCATTTGGTGTTACTGTATCATGCTGACTAGAATCTCTAATGCATGTGGGAGACAGTTGGAGGTATGCCATAAAGACAATAATATTGAGTTATTATTTATCTCTAATTTTATTATTAATATTTATATATTTATGATATAACTGCTTTGGCACTTGAATGGTGAGTATTTAAAGGAGAACCTCCAAAGCACGTGTAGAGATATAGACAATACCAAGTGTTTCTAATCTTGTCTCTAAGATTAGCTTATCTTGCTGTTAAATGGTCACGTTTTACTGATCATGGACTTTGTATAAGTCATGCAACTATAAGAGTATACTGTCAGAATGACAGTAGTACTTAACCGATCCAATTATACGGTCTTGCTAAGAGACAAATCGTTTTAGATTAAGTTAGTGAGTATAAATTTTCGTTAGATGTATCCCTATACCATGAGAACATGTAGTGACCGCACACTTGACACTTATTTTTTGATCGTCATCAACCGTCTTGCTGTCAGAGGGACTATAGCGGTGGCTTTTTTGGGTATAACCTAAAGTGTGTAATGAAACAAAGATTATTCAAGAATGCTACTTACTCCTCCAGACGATGGAGAGATACGTCCTCTGAGCCCTTTCAGTATCACCAATGTCACCCAATCGTCTTGCCATACACAGCGTGATTTATCACAGGACATCGAGGATATGAATGAGGAAAAGAGAATGATATCGGTACGAGTTTTGTATGTGTAGTGATTGAATGGTTTGATCACACAGTGCACATTGTCTCACCACGTGATATAATTGGTATCGTGTAGCTAGGGGATTAGCGTAATGAGAAACACAAAAGGTTCCATCGTTTATTCGTGAATGCACATGAGCCATTATGGACGTCCATGGTCCCAATGCTAGCTATTGTCCAATAAGCACTTTGAGCATGTTGTGCGTTACCGAACCTTCCGAGTCACACACTTAAGCTGTGTCAATCTTTTATTGAGAGTATTTTGTAGTTATACTGGTTATGTGAAGTGGTCGGAATCATTCCGATGTCACAGGAACAACTCCGATGTGAATTGGAGGGTGCTCCGGTGAAGTTATCATGAGAGACATATAATGCTGGTATCAGGCTGAAAGCCTTTGAGAGAATTACGAGCGGACATGAGATGTTCTGGAATGTTGAAGTGTTTCTGACATCAGTGGATAGAGTCGATGATTTTATCCAAAGGGGGAGTACCGGAGAGGGCAGAGATGCCCTAGGCATGCGCCCCACTTGGGGGTGTTAGCCGCATGGGCCCAAGGTCCCATGTAAGCCGGCGCACCATCCCCCCAGGTCTTCCTAATTATTGTTTGTGGATTTTGGAAAGTCCCACAATTAAAGGAAAAGGAAAAAAAGGAAAAAGGAGTCTAATCTAAGTGGGCCTTGTGGCCCAATTCGGATTGGGAGGGGAGGGCCAGCCGCAAAAAGCCCTAGTGCTGGCCGGCGGCGCACCAAGGAGGGGTAAAACCCCTTCCCCAAGAAAGTCTCCCCCTCCTCCCACTATATATACCCTCCCCTCGACCCCTCCCCCCAACGGAGAACACACAATTTGCCATCGTGGCTCTCCCTCTCTCTAGATGGATTCGGCTCTAATGGGGTTTTGAGGAGTCCTCTCCAATTAGATCTAGATCTAATCTAACCTATCTCATGTGTTGAGAAAACTCTCTAGTTCTCATATAGATCTAATTTAGTTGATTAGATCTTCCACCATAGACTGCGCCGAAAGGCTGCCTCTCTTCGTCGGCGCCAGAGCACTGACGGCGGACCGCTGACGGGTTGGCATAGTGGATGCGTGAATACTATAAGAGGGATTACGCAAGTGATCCTAACGAGGGAATCAGCAACATTCTCACGTCGCGGCGTGACGTGAGAATCTTCATCACACTTCACCGACAATGTCATCGACAAACACAAGATCTTCCACAACGGTCTTTGTAAGTTCTAGATCTAGCATTATGGGGTGCAACATATATTCATAGTAGATCTTGAAGGTTATGTAAGACGGAAAATTTTAAATTCCTGCACGTAACCCTACATACCAGTACGGTCTTCTCGTCCAGCTGGATTCCCGCCTGCCCAAGGGGTGGTGCATGTCCACCAACGTCGGGCTCCCCATGCTAGCGCTGCCAGAACGGCAGAGCACATCCAGCGCACCATCGTCCGGCGTCAGAGCTGGATGTCACGGGAGCAACGGTCTAGCCTGGAGTACGACGACACCAATTAGGCCCGCTGGTTCCAGTGCTTCGAACAAGAGCGCCACGAGGGCCTCGTCTTCTACAACTGCCTGGTCCCGCCGGGGCGCTACAACGCAGAGGCGCGGCACCGCTGGTGTGATGGGACCAGCCACACGGTGGCCTCCATCATTGAGGCCGCCCGCCAGCATGCCGCAACGGGGAACCCTACCCAATTGCGGCTGCTGCCACCGGTTCCACCGTCCCTGCCACAACGCTGAAAGTGCATGAGCCCTCATGTGCGGTTTTGGTAATTAATGACAATCTCTATGGACTAATGGTTGCATTGATCTATCCTTGTAGGGCTTGTCCATTGGCAATTCTTGAACACCATGTGTTGGTATCAAGATTGAAAGAGAAGATAAAGTGATGAAGTGCAAGTTTAAGAGAAGCATCTCGAAAGAAACGCTATGCTTGAAGCTTGCCACCCATTTGGAGATTATGGTCAAGTGAAGATGTGCCTAAGAGAGACTCTCCCATAATGGTGTATGGGGGAGTATTTGGAGAAGTCTTCATCAAGCATGTGCTAGCAAGCACAATCAAGAAAGGTGTTCTAACTTGAGAGAGTCAAGATCGGCGTCATCTAGCTTAAGTGGAATGCGCAAGCCAAAGGTATGATCTTGATAGGGTTTCTATTTTACCGGTCTCATGTTGTTAGTGGGAGACCAGGTTATAGGATATACGGCGTACTATCAAGAGGGGCTCTCAAGTGAGAATGTTTTGGAGTTCGTATGAGAAAGTTTTGGGGTTTGCAGTTTTGCTGAGCTGCTGCAGGATTTTCTAGGCCGGAGTCTCCGGTCCAGGGCAAAGTCTCCGGTCTGCCTCCGGTCTGTCGAAAAATCGGCTAAGTCTATAATGGTGTCGCGTACTGGACTCGGTCCGGAGTTTCACCGGAGACTGTCCGGAGTCTCCGGTCTGGACGGATTCTCCGGACCACGTTTTGGACCGGTTTCTTCACTTGGACCGGAGTCTCCGGACTGCCAGACCGGAGTCTCCGGTGTGACTTTTCTGCAACGGCTCTTTTTCTTGGGGACCTATAAAAAGGCCCCGTTCTTCCCCAACTGTTCTAGCTCTTTCTAGCACGAAATTTCCCCCTCTCTCACCTCCATTGTTGACCTTGCAAAGCTTGCCCCTCTCCCATTTCTTCCCATGATTCTTGCATATCTTTGAGGGAAAAGAGAGATGAGATATAGATCTATATTTCCACCAATGCATCTCTCCTCTAAGTGAGGGGAACCCTTTGGATTTAGATCTTGGAGTTCCATTTGTTGAGTTCTTCCTCTCTTCTCCCCCATAAGCATTAGTTGCATTTGGTGGGATTTGAGAGTGAAGGATTTGAGCACTTGTGCTCTTGCCATTGCATTGTGCATCGGTTTGTGTTCTCCACGAGGATTCGTGGAAATTGAAAGTTTGTGAGCTTGGTACTCTTGGGTCTTTGGATCCTAAACGCCTTTTGTGGTGGTTGAGACCTTTTGTGGTCACTTGGGAGCTCTCAATCCTTTTGTGGGTTGTGCCTCAAGATTGTTGTAAAGGCTCCGGATTTCGCCTTGAAGGATTCCGATAGTGGAAGGTGAACCGAGATTTTGGGCAAGGTTCATCGGAGAATAGTTTGAAACTCACACCCCTCCAACGAGACGTACTCCCCTAAAAAGGAGGAACTCGGGAATACATCCTCGTCTCCACGTGTCTCGGTTATTTCTATACCCGAGCTCTTTACTTATGCACTTTACATTGTGATAGCCTTCGTGCTTGAAGTATTCTATATTTCTATCACCTTGTTGCTTGTCATGCTTAGCATAAGTTGTTGGTGCACATAGGTGAGCCTAGTTTATTTAGGTTGTTGGCTTGTTAATTTAAACACCTAGTTTTATTCCGCAATTATCAAGCCTAAACCGAAAAAGTTTTCATTCGCCTATTCACCCCCCCTCTAGGCGACATCCTTGTCCTTTCAAACGCAACGACTAGGCCCGCTACTGTCGGTGGGTGGAGGAGCAACGGCGCTCACTGACGTGTTGTAGAGGCGGAGGCGGCGGCATCGTCATCTGCGATCACCGCGAGCCAGAACGACGATCCCCACCGCACTGCCGCCTCTACCTGCGCCGCCCCAAGCCGGAGCCACTGCCGGTGGAGATGATCCCGGCGGGTTACCACGTCCCGTCCCCACTGCGGAACGAGCACGACGGCGAAAGCCTGGGCTTTCTGGCGGCCCTAGCGAGCTCCGCGCACATGGCGGCCACCTCCACTTCAGGTGGCGCGTCCACCAACCATGCTCCTCCTCGAGACGGCTTCTCCACCAGCCGCGCCGCCTCCTCCTCCTCTGTCGTGCTTCTCGACAACGCCGACGACGGAGTCGACTGGGACGAGCTCGACGACGAGGAGTAGGGCTAGGGTTAGGGTTAGGGCTAGGAGCTGCGGCGGCACAAATTTCATTTAATTTTTTGTAATATATAAACAAAAATGAATGAAATTTGAATCTTTTGATTTGTCTGCATTTGTCAAAAAAAATTATCTTTTGGGCGGGGCGCCAATGGGGGCAACACCCCCTATTGTGGCGGACAGATGTCTGGCACCCCCAAAGAGGGCACAATTGGTGGATGCCGGACACGAATTTGGCGGCTCCCGCTGGAGATGCTGTAAGAATGACAAGTGCGTCGAAATTCCTCCTTGTCTCTGCCGTGAGCTTTGCCCTTGATCTGAGCCACCACTCCTCAAGACGGCAGTGTTGAGTGGAAGGTACAATGCGAGTGTCAACGTAGTCTACAACTATGAGGATCTACCGAACGCGAATTATTTGCAACTAGTTGCGGGTGCAACCCATTTCCGGATACCCCATTTCGAAGTTTTCAAAAATTCCGAAATAAATCATGCACATAGATTATGTTGAATCTACACCCAGAAATTTTCATCCAAAAATATGATCATACGTGGCCTGTGCAAAAAAGACAAATGAAATTTTGAATAGTGTCACACTTCAAAGTAGGATATCCGAGAATGAGTTGCAGGTGCAACTAGTTGCAAATTAGAGTTTCCCCATTTTCATGCCAACGTCGCGCAGACCCGAGTGGGAAATTTTCCTCCCATGCACAGAGGCACACGAAACAGGCCGCTGTTCGGCCGATCGTGAATTACAGTAGTAGCCATCGTGCTGGCCTCGTGAGCTGCTGCGGAATGGCACGCAAGAACTGGCCTGAAACTAAAATGCGCCGGCCCAGTTACAACTTGCACGAGGAAAAAAATAGTACGCTGTTTAGGACTGGACGCGTACCAGTCTGAAAAAAAAAAAGGACTGGACGCATACCGGCGGCGTACGTACACTCCTCCATGCAAATACAAATTATCAGAGATAAAATCTTTTGGAAAAAGGGGTATACTTTGAGTGGGATTTGAACCTACGCCCTTTCAGAATAGACTCTGGATTTGCCGCCATAGACAAACTCGGCCATATCAACAATAATTAATGATGATATATATTCTGTCATGATTTGTAATAATAATTAATTTAAAACACAAGTGTGGACCACTGTAATAATTGGTAGTTTCCTGAGGAATATATTCTACTCCACTTCTGACACTAATGGACCAAGATCACGTTTCACCATATCTTTAAATAATATACTGTTGATTCTTTAGATAAAAAGGAAAAAAAGATAAGTGGAAGAGAAATAAAATATTGTCAGTGAATGGTACGATTTTATACTGATAATACAATCAAAGTTCATCAGACTAAGCAAACTACTCCCTTCGATCCGATTTGATTGTCTCAGCCTCTGTCCAAATTTCTAGTGGCCTAACTCAAATTCCGCGTCAAACAGTTCGGATCAGAGGGAGTAGAACCCATACAAACAAAAACAGTCTCTCGTAGAATTAGAAGTTACATAAAAAAATTCTTCTAGCTTTTGCACCTTTGAAGTTCCTCTAATACCACGACAAAAAAAAAATAGAAGGAAAAATATGGGCCAACAACAGATGGGCCATCCTACAAAAACAACGGATAACCCAACAACATTATATGAAGCCAGTCATTTTCCAAATAGATAGCCCAACGCACTTGCACATCGTCTTCAGAGTGGGTCTAGTAAGAAACAATCCTCCCGTATATATTTTGTCAAGTTTATTTTTAGTTTTTAGAATGATTTCTTTCAATTTTTAAACAAAGGGCTATTTGGCAACCCCACATCAAAAAATGATTATTTGCTGCCCTGGTCTTTTGTATAACCGCCGAAGGGCATGTACTTTGCGTCCGTCCTAGTGCCTCTATCTTGCCAGGCATTTTGCGTCCGTCCTAGTGCCTCTATCTTGGCATCTTGCATTGCTAACGGCACACCCAAACTCTTACCAACTAAAGAAGATAGTGTAGATCGTACACAAGCGCCCGACTCCAGAGTTTGCGGTGGCCGGAGAGGAAAAGGGCGGCGAGCTGGATGGCCACCGGGATGGTGAACGGGACGTTATGTCATTTGGACTACGAGTTTACGAACATTTGGCCCCCGACATCCACACGTTTTTGCCTCATCATATTTTATTCTGACGAGTAATATGTTATTTTCTGCGATCCATATAAATTATCGCCAAATAAGATGTATCTCACATTAAAACATGTCTCGTCCGAAATCTCACGGGCGAGGTTGAGGGTTTTCTTGGTCCGCTCCCGATGATGATGTCGAGCACGCCGCACACCATGAGAAGTTTGTCGAAAACTCTGCGATTCTGCTCCTTCCACGCCTACATACGGCATAATGACCGACGACGTCTGCTTGCCGCTTTGCCCCCATCGATCACGCTAGCTTTCAGTGTTGGCCGTACGTATGTATGGCGGCATGCGGCTAGAGAAGTTCAGCTAAAGGATATACACAAAATTGCACGTTTGTTGTTCTTGGAATTTCTGAGTGAAGTCACGCGCGTGGTCTGCATGACATGTATCGGAAAAGGCGGCCGGAGCTGTGCTGACGCTAGCTCCGCATGCACTACACCGCGGATGAGTACCAAAGAGATAGCATGTATCAAATGTCTTTCTGGTCTTTTAAAAGAATCGATCGCATCATAGCTAGCACTTTACCTCGACGTCGATCCACTTCACTTAGGTCTACTATTTTTCACGAGAGATATATTGATCACGCGGAGTAGTTACTGTCTATGGCCGGGAAAGGAACAAGTAAAAAAGGCATATATCTCCCGGAGATAAATTTGTGGAGACAGCACTTGAATCCGCAGATCGAAAGGTCACTTGGATCGATCTTTTTCTTGTCACGGAAGTAAGATCACATGCACGATCGATGTATACGTACGGCATCACATCCGCATCAGCGTGATGCATACATATAATATAGATGTATCTGTACGTTAAACACGGCCTGTTTGGGAGAAAATTGCAAAAAAACCACCACAATTGGTGGCTTCGTTGCAAAAGACCACCGGCTTTCATTTAATTCGCAAAAAAACACCACTATTCGTTGACACGTTGCAAAAAACCACCACTTCTTCGCTAACCGCCAGTTAAGTATGAAACTGACAGACGGGACCCACATGTCATCCAGTTGGAGATGATTCTTGTTGGGAGAGGATGACATGTGGGCCCCGTCTGCCAGTTTCATACTTAACTGACGGTTAGCGAAGAAGTGGTGGTTTTTTGCAACGTGTAAACGAATAGTGGTGGTTTTTTGCGAATCTGCTGGAAACCGGTGGTCTTTTGCAACGAAGGCACCAATTGTGGTGGTTTTTTGCAATTTTCTCCCTATTTGGGGATAGCCTGCTAAATATAGCTGCTAACTATAGATGTAATTAATGTAAGCACACATTAGTACGTGTATCGGTTTCAGAATCGTTGCAATGAATTCGATGTATGTATGCCTGCTGAGAGGCCCTACAACGTACGCGGAGTCCGGCCAGCCAGCCAGCTAGCTGCCATATCAGTTAGCATCGAAGTGAAGTGACGGAAACACGTCGACACGTCCGATGGTGCTTCTGTAGCGATCGACTGCTGTTGCGGCTTCCGTTTGCCTTTTGTTTCGGCGCTAGATCGAGCAACGTGATCATGGCGTCACGGCGACGTCATGCAAGCGGTGTCGACGGTCGGCGTCGGATTGATTCGACATTCAATGTTTCGCCTAAATGCTTGCTTGCTTGACCCACAGCCACAGCACAGCAGCTAGCAAGCAGGAGCATGTGCACGGCCGTGATTGAATTTGAATTGCCCCGCGCCCTCGATCATTTACCGTACCACTGCTACGGCGGCCGTCGCTTTCCTTCCCTTCCGCCTCTCCAATCGCACGGCATGATCGATGGCTGCACTAGCGCGACTGAGCTAGTGCGCTAGCTAGCTCCATGCATGCTATTTTCAGCTCGTTTCGTTCCTCGGCCTTCTTTATGCACCCACGACTGATCGGAGTTCATACCGCCTTTCCTTGGCATGTACTCGTGCACATCCCTATCTCCCTCCCCTACTATTCTTCAGGATCCAGGCCGCATTTCCACCCATGGATCAGGCCACTACGCGATGTTCTCCCCGTCCCCTTATCTGAATCCAGCGTAGCTGCTTGCTCCTGCTCTGATATTTTCACCCATGGATCAGGCCACTACGCTATGTTCTCCCCTTCCCCTTATCTGAATCCATCGTAGCTGCTACCTCCTGCTCTGATATTTTTTGCGTCTAGCTACGACATCTTCACCGGCCGGTAACATAAAGCGCATGCACGCACCGGCGACCGCGCAAACTTCACATGTGAAAAGAGAAGCTAACCAAGCCTAGCTAGCCAGAATATCATCGGCCGGCACCGCCGTAAATTAAAGGATGAGGCGCTCACTCATCTAGTCATCTGCAGCACTAAGGATGACTCCAACGGGGCGACCCATCGAGTCCGTTTGTGTCCGGATGGGAAAAATCAGGCCCCAACCATGCGACGCATCCATCCGGCTGGTCCATTTCGTGTCATTTTGTGTCCGGGCCGACGCATTCCAGGCTCAAATTTGGGTCACCGATGCGTCGGGGACGGACAGAAACGGAGACAAAACGCGTCCGCTGCGTCCACCCATGTCCTCCCCTGTCCGCGTGCTGCCCCACATGGCAGTCACACAAATATCCTCTCTCCTCCTCCCACCTACCTCACTCTTCTCTCTCCTCCCTCTCTCTCCCGATTCCCCAGCTCCATTGGCCCAGTCTCTCTCCCTCCTCTCGAGCTCCACCCCTCCTCCTGCCCACGATGCGGCGCCGGCCACGGCGAGCTCAATCTTTTCTCCGGCGAGCAGCAGGGTGCTTTTTTCCCGATCTATAGCGCTGCTCGCCCGAGCTCGCGATGTGGCGTTGATGCCCGGTGTCGGCAGCTGTCGTATCTGCACCTCGGCCGCGCGGTGGAAGCGGCTTCGGCGTTGATGCCCGGCGGCTACATGCCCGGCGAGTACGCCTAGCTGCTGCCGTCTTGCGTGCTCCCCACCGTGGCACAAAATCTGGAGGTCGCGTCTCCAATCCAAGATCCACGAGGACGAGCCGGGCGGCTGCTTGCGTGATCTATACTAGTTCATCTAGTAAGCGCGCACCAGCTTGACAACCGTGACACCTTGCAGTACTACTTTTTTTGCTAGATCGATCTAGGAGCCTAGGATTGATCTATACTTTTTTTGCTCCCCACTTTTTTTGCTGGTGAGCTAGAGCTAGCTCTACTGCTTTTGCTTGCGTTGGAGTCATTTTGATTGCGTTCTTTCGCTCGTGCTGCCGCTTGCATTTTCTTTAGAATTTCTTAGTGTAGCCGTGCTGCTGATTGCGTACTTTTGCTCTCTCTCTCTCTTGCATCACGGCAGCATCTAGCACCCAAGTATCGATCTAGACGCGGTCAGCTGTGCCGAGATGTGCAGCGTCTGGAGGAGGAAGAAGACCCGGACAAATTCCCAAATGCGTCGGCACCGTTGGGTGCACCCTCCGTCCGCCCCCTGTCCGCCCCCTGTCCGCCCGGCCGGACCCGACGCAAACGGACATAATTTGGTGTCCGTTTGCGTCGCTCCGTTGAAGTCATCCTAACATATGCAGGCAACAAATCATCACGTACGTAACCAGTTAACCACGTTAACTGCCCTTGATCGTTATTACTAGTACTATGAACTAACCTACGCATTCACCACCGGTCCTGTACATGCGGTGCCGTCTCTTTCAGTTCCCTGGGTAGGGCAACTGTGAACTGACGGACGCGGGCTTCGATCGATCGGGGGCTTTGCTTTTGGCGTTCTTCTTCTTGGGCTGGACCACCCACATGCGATGGATCATCAAGAATCAAAAGCTCCACAGTCGCAGGATCGATCGGCCGTTCGAGGCGAGGTTGTCATCGGCTGCGTCATGCATGTCGATCGTAGGCCAGGGCTTCTCCCCGCGGTCCAGGTGTACCTACCAGACGGTGGATATCACACGAGCGCAATGGCCCCTTGTGCGAATCAGAGCATTGCAACCCAGACAATGCACGGCCAGCTTCAAGGGATTTCTTCAATTTTTGACCTTACTAATTACTTGAGGACGAGGTTTACTTTTCTTTCCAAATGGAGGTTCAAACTCTCAGCCTCTCCATCACAATCGATGCACATGCACACGACCTTTTTTTAAAGTAATTACTATTCAACAAAACCGTAAAAACTAATACATCAGTAAGTCTGAAGTCACCTTCTCGCAACATCTGTCACAACTCCTCCAACTTGATGAAGAGCTCGACATGATCCGAGCCGCCTGTCCAGACCTCACACCTACACACATCATCCAAATCCGGAGGTTTCAACCAAGCCGCTCATCGCCTAGTCAGTAGCACAAATCGGTCCAGCAGCCTCTCAGCGAGCACCACATGTGAACGCTCCAGAGGCCGCCCCCACCTTCTTCCATCGATCCATCTTTGGAACAGTTATCAATGCCTTGACCACGCCGCTGCACCTCCTCTCCCTCCCATTCAGCACATGCTCCACGATGAGGCCCCAAGGAGGGAGAACGTCGTTGAGCGTCGCCATCGTCCGATCCGGGAGACCCATATCTGGGGTTTCCCCCGGAGCAGCCCGAACGAGAAGGGTAGAACTGTAAGGACGATGCTTTCGACAAAGAAACGACGTATAAACACCGCCATCGTCCGACATGACTGTGGTCGGCTCGGTTTTCACTGGCAGTCATGCTTCCCCGAACACGCAGCTTGCTGGATCTAAGCAGAGGCGCATCATGGACGCGTAAGCAGCCGCCGGAACGCCAACGGGGCTCCAATAGCCCCTCACCGGCCCCTCCACGCGTCGCCAACTGGTCATGGAAAAGTCCAACTACGGATTTGGGCGGGAGCGAGATCCCCATCCACCGCCATCATCCATCACCGGACAACATCGTCATCGGCCCGCCACCGCCGCACGGCCAAGGTGTGCCGCCTCGACCACCACGTGCAACACATCTCGGTGGGAACCGTCCAGCCAGCCCGGGAGCCGCCGCCGCGAACCATTAGCCCAAACACCTTGAGCGTCGGGCTCGCCGCCACCACGGCCGACGCCGACAACAGCGCAGAACGGAAGTGATCCACAGCGATACGAGGCTTTGGCGGCGGATAGGGTTTCTCCCCTAGCGCCGCCCTAGGGAGCGACGCGAGGGGTCCTTCTCAGGACGAGGCTTACCTCGATTATAGATACTCCACATACCTGAACGGTGAACTAGTGATCACTCAGCTAACAAGTACTCCCTCCGTTATGTTGTTTTATTGTGATCCAAATTCATATAAAGATAAATGGTAACTTCTGCCGGAACCCGTCGCCGGGAGGCATGGGCCGAGTCGGACTCCTGCCGATTCAGGGTCCACCGCTATATACGTCTTGTAAGCCTCCGTTTTGGGATAAGTCGCATGTTGTAAATATTCTCATCTTTAACCTCTCTCGACATAGTAAACTATTGCTGGCTAGCGCCCGTGGTTTTTCTTTTCCTCCTTGGAAGTTGGAAGGGTTTTCCACGTCAAAATCTTGTGTCCTTGTGCGCTGATCTTGCTTTCATTAATCGTTATTTTCTTGTCATTTATAACGTGTTCCAAATTATAAAATGTTTTAGAGATTTCAATATGGCTACATACATACTGAAATGAGTAAATATACGTACCAAAACAGCCCAAGGTATACCTGAATTAAAAAAAGTTAAAACATTTTATATTTCGGAACGGAGGTAGAGTAATTGTGTGCGTATTTTGGGTCGATGCAAATGAGACATCGTTGTCCTCAACATTTCGGGACTCCGTTTCCTGTCACGACGAGGCCAGCCAGGACATAAGCGGCACTGCCGTTGGTTCTACAAAAACAAATCATGGATCGCCGCGGGCAAATCCGTCCATGTACACTACACACCCAATTTGTCTGACGTACGTCGCTGGTAGCAAAACCAGAGTCAAATTGCTCCAAGTAACGTCTCGGATATATCCAGCCGGGAATTATGGGCCCGAAAGGGATCGATGGCTATCGAGCGAAAACGAACCGCAGGATTTGCATCAGCTGATGTGATCGGACTGTGCGGCTCAGCTCCTGGCCAACGCACCCTGCGATGCGATATTGAGCTGGAAAAATTGATCATACGTAGGGGTACATCAGAGAGGCTAGGCAAGGGAATTAATGGTGGGGCCAGAGCATCGGTTCATCTCCATTTTGTTTGAACTTTGGCTGTTTGCCATCCTATTAGATAGAAAGAGAGTTTATGTATATGGTGTTTTGCAAAGAAACTTAATGGAAAAACAGGTCCCTCATGATTTGGAAGCACCGCAACGACTGCGTTTTCAACACCGCGACACCATCCATCGACAACCTGGTGACCATGATCAAAGATGAAGCTGCACTTTGGGCAAAAGCTGGTGCATTGGGCCTGCGGGCCATCTTGCCAACAACCTGGGATGTACACTGAATCCATTTCGTGTTCCTGATGTAACCTCCTAGAGGATGTAACCAACTCTGTCTTTCCAAAATAAAGAAACGCAAAAGAATCTGTCTTTACAAAATAAAGAAACGCAAAAGTCTTTTGCGTTTTCTCTAAAAAAACAGGTCTCCAATTGAATTATTGATTTTTACCCAAAACAAGCTTTATTGGTGCCCGAAGCCAAATAATTGAAACGGCCAAACCCAGTCATTTCTTCATTACCACTTAGACTTTGTTTCGCTAAATCTAAGTCGCTCGCGACGAGTACGATCTGAACCACGCGCTCCTCTGCTCCTCTTCGCCGCCTCGTCGCCGGATTTCTCCTCGCGCCAACGGCTGATCTCGGGATGAGCACGATTTGAACCCCGTGCTCCTCTGCTCCTTGTGGTTCCTTGTTCGCCGCCTCGACGCTGAATTCCTCCTCGCGCCACAGAGTGATGGCCCAGCGGGCGGGCGATCCCCTGGAGCAATGGTGGGCGGCCGAGCGCCGAACTCCTCCTCTCACCGCAGAACGAGGGCATGCGATTATTTGGGCAGCGCCCGTCCAGGTGAGGCCCTGGGCGGTGCTCGACGTTTGTGCTCAAAGAGGGCCAGCGAGCCAACGAAGAGAACGCCTGGGCAGGCGCGCGGCCTTGGCGCGGCAGCTGCCGCCGCGACGCAGTGGGTGGATGCGCAGATGTTGCCCGCCAGGAGCGAAATGGTGAACGGCAAGCTTGTCGTGGTGCTCCTGTCTCGGCCTCCGCCCACCGAGACTCTACTCCCACGTCTCGCCCGTGAACATGAGCGTGGCCCCGCCCACTCCGCCCTAGTGGAGGTAGTGGGTGAGCGTGCCGACGTTGGGGAGAGCTCGCCGGCGCGTCGGCGGGGCCGAAAAAATGGGATTTTTCCCCGGAGAGGTCGAGTCGTGTCTGTGTTATGTCTGAGAGAGAATGACATGTGGGCCATCTGATTTGAAATTATCTACCCTTTTAATAATTCGAATAATTCAATATTTTTGTACTGTTAAATCAATATTTTCCAGTACTTCCTTTTTAGTACTCCCTAGTACTTCTTATTATTCAACCGTTGGATTGACCCCTTTCGACGGTTCCTAAAATCGCCAACCATGGTAAAACTTGTATTTGGAAAAATGAGTAGTCCAGCTCCATGTTCTGATCAGATGCATCCTAGAAGAAGCCCGAACGCCTCAGATATTTTTCGTTGGCTGACGACATGCTTTCAGCAGCAACATTACCGAATTTGATCAGACCATTAGCAAGAGAGGCGCCGACTATAATCATGGCAGCCACAAACTAAGACGTCCAACTAAATCAACACACACACGATGTACCGGCAAATCTGCCGATAGAAACGGGCAGAAAAGAGCGCGCACTTTCACTTCGTCTCCAACCTTTGGCTCCTTTTTGCCGGGCGTTGCGTTCGGCTTCGTGCCAGCCATGTGCACGCACAGGACAAATGCCATGGCCTTTGCGCATGGAGCTGCCTCCTCAACAACCACCGCCATTAGCATCCACCATCTACCTCAATAACTACGCTCCACCGAGCATCATTCCTTCCTTCTCTCCCAGGCGAGGCAACCATATATACTGTAGCAGGAGGTTTGGCTTGAACTGAGGCTGCTCCTTCCTTCGCTTGCTCCAGTGTAGCAGTACTTTTCAGCTTTCTAAGATTTTTTCTTTCTTAATTGAAAGAGGGAGACCACTCCAATAATATGGATGATCGATAAGTCATTGTGTGTTGTGACAAGATTTTCGAGTCCATGTCAGTTTTCAAGCGAGTCCAATCTGATGAACATCAACCGATCGGACGCGCGCTGGACGTCGATCACCGACGACGTGGGGGAGATGCTGCACCAGTGCGGCCAGCCAACCACATATAAACCCTTAAATGCATATGCATTGGCTCACCAGCTGAGAGATTGTAGGACACCCGGCAGGGGTAGCAGAGTGATGGCTCTGCAAGCTTTCGGCGAATAAATGGCGTCTGCCCATCCAAAGTACTCTACACGGGGACGGGGAAGATGGAACTGAACTTTGTGTTTATCATTGCGATGCCGTCCAACAGCATGTGAGAGGACCACGAGGCCGACGATGTTGGATCGACCTACCTGCTCGCGCATCCTTTAATGGCTGCCTCTGCCTCACATGCAGCTCTTCTTCATGCATGTAGTGAATAGGGATGATATGTTCAAATCTTGTTTATAGGCGAGATGTATGGATTGGACACATGTCAGCTATGTTATTGTCGGAAGGGATGGGTCGATGTAATTAACATGGGAAAACTGTGTGTGCTGCTCGGGTAAATGAGGCGATGAGCAGCATTATGTGGTCAAGATCCTGAAAGAAGGGTGGTGATGAACTTGATCATGTCCAGAAGGGCACTATATACTGTCGCGGGGTCTCATCACCATGGGCAGAAAGTTCAGATTTTTTATGGGTGCAACATTTCTGTACCGGAGTAGCACTATACTGTACTGTTTCGTGATCTACCCCTCCGGTGCTTTTCCTCATTTTTAGACGGATTGACAACTTTGCATACGAATAAATATACTTTTGCGAAATTTTCATGGTCAATTATTAGAATTTGAAAGGTCCACTACAAGAAGCTTCGTACATGTACAGACCTACCAATCAGAGGGATTGTGCCTAACAGATTCTTCAGTACACGTATAGCTAGCTGCCTGCCGGTGCTCCTCGATCAATTCGAAAGCAATGGTTTGCCCATTCATAATTTAGACCATACAAGTCTAAACCGAGCATTCATTGTTACTTGCAAGCACTAAATTTTATTGGCAGCTGATCCTGGTACTTCTGTACACCAACCTCTCAATATTAGTACTGCACTACTGCTAATGGTCCTAGAACAGAAAATGAAGAGACGAGGAAGCACAAGCCAAGATGAAAACCTAATCCTTTTTCTTAAATCACTCTTTATATGCATACTCATGCAGCCAAAAGGTGATCAACCTGCACAATATCTACTCAGTCCAGCCTGATCTCTGTATCCCCCATGGGACCAGTCAAGAAAACCTTAGAAGAAAAAAAAACAAAAAAGCTAAGTACATCGCATCGAGGCACATCGATGCTTCGTGTGTGATCAGATCACTAGGTTAAAATCATGGGGCCTTAAGCCTTCTGTCTAATGCCTAAGAAGTTAGCTAAGCGGCCAAGCCACTGTAACCTCACCGGTAGCCTCCAGGCAAAACTGCGCGACCGCATGTAGAGGACGATGCAGAGCAGTGTCCCGACGACGCAGGTGGCGCCCCAGATGGTGAAGGTCTCCTGGTAGCAGCTGGCGCCGGAGCAGGTGGTGCTCCCCCGCGCGGCGGCCTCACGTTGGTAGAGGAAGGCGGCAAAGTAGCCGAAGCAGAGGGAGCCGAAGGGGATGTTGGACACCAGGATGTTGTGGTTGACGCCGAAGTTCTTGGTGCCGAACAGTTCGGTCGTCGCCGACACCGCCACCGACGTGATCGCCCCCGTGCAGGTGCCGATGATGGCCGTGCTCGTGTACAGGAAGAAGTCGCCCGGGTTCAGCAGCAGGAAGAAGGCCCGGCCATGGGTGCCATTAGCGATGCCATGGACGCCGTCCTTGATATGGAGTGGCCGCTTCTGCACAGACGAACAAATTCAGTTAGCACCTGCTGCTGCTGCTGCTTGGACAAAAACAGAGTAGCTAACAAGTTGGTAGTCAAAAGTTTCCCATATCTCGACGAACTAATCAAACGAAAATAATTTAAACTATAAAAGAAGTGTGTGTGGAAAGAATGATGCTTACTTTGCAGAGTAGTAGTCCATGAAGGACGGAAGGAGGCGACCGAAGAATCCGAACGAAGACGACAGGGAGACTAGAGTGGAAGTCTGCCCGAGACCTCGCGACTCGGCAATCTGCCCCAGATTGTTCAAGAAGACCAGGCCCAGGGTGCCACTGAACATGTAGCTGAAGAAGTAGAGCCAGAAGTCTGGTTTCTTGAGCAGCTGGAGGCCCCCGACCTCCTCCTGGGCTGCTCCGCCGCGACGATCTCTTCTTCCTCCTTGGTCACAACGTCCATCACCTCGATGACGACGTCGTCGCTTCCAAGATCATGGATCCTGTTCTCCCGCTTCGCCTCCCATATCTTGTTCATGCTCTCCCGTATCCTGAGAGCCACCGGGATGAGCATGGGAATGGCCAGCAGCACGCTGAGGCTGAACATGTGCTCCCTGGAGGACAGCCCGCTGGCGGTGGAACCGATGCTGCCAACGACGGCGCAGGCTCCAGTGGCGAGCGTGATGGCGAACATGACGAGGAATGCGGTGTCCGTACTCGACATCGAGTCACTCTTGAGGTCGAACAGCCTGAGGGACGGCGCCACGGCCACGGTGACGAGCATGGGCACGACGGCATTGAGGAGTAGGTACGTCTTGGCCTTGGAGTTGGCCAGGCCGGGCATCGTCTCCGCAAGGCTGGTGTACACCTTGGCGCTGAGGCCGAGGTAGCTGGTGGCGAGGCTGACGGCGACGCGGCTCCTGGACGCGAAGTTCTTGATGCAGAGCAGGTAGCAGACGGTGTTGATCCAGCAGATGCCATTCCCGGCGAGGGCGGTGAGCAGGAAGAGATGCCAGAACCGGAGCCCGGCGCTGTCGAGGAAGAGGTACTGGACGCCGTAGCCGACGAGGCCGAAGGATGCGCCGACGAAGGCGACGAGCCAGAGTGGCACGTGCAGCGCGGCCACGCCGGAGAACCAGCCGAAGAGCTTGCCGGCGTCGGAGGCGAAGGCGAGGAAGTTGAGCTGCACCTGGGAGATGTTCTTGAGCTCCTTGAGCTGCGACGAGTAGACGGGGAAGTCGGCGTTGGGGCCGTTGATGGTCTGGAGCCAGATGCTGCCGACGAGGCTCACCCAATGGGTCGAACAAGGGGAAGACATGTCTTCCGTCGTCCGGGGTGGTGCTGGTGGTGGTGGCACTTGAGCTATAATAATGGCCTGTGCCCGCTAGGTATTTATGCACCTCGGACGGTAAACCAATTGGCGACTAAGTGTCCGACTCGGATGGTTGTGGCTGTAAATTGCCGGAAATTAAATGTCCGATTCCGATGTGGCTTTCAAGCTGATTATGTGGCCCTTCCGCTAACCAGTATACGAGTCGGAGAGTAAGCCAACAGAACGGAGGCAACAGTGCCAGGGGCGGATCTGTAGCGTAACTGTCACGCCGTTGCGATCTGAACGGAAGCGAGCTCAGGTTTCAGAATTCAGACCGCAGTCGGTTGCGGTTCTTGCCGCGGCATGACACATGTTGCCGTTTTTTGCTGATCTAGCTAGGAAGTAATCAATGAAGAATGACCTTGTATGCCTGTATTGATCGAGCTCCTGGCCCTGATTACTCGGAGCTGGTTACGGTCTACCCGGCAGCCACGACGGACGAACAGGCCGTCCACAAGCACAGCAGATGGCTTGCCTTGATCAGCGAGTCCAACTCTCATAAACGTCACGGTGATTTGCTGGAAGCTAAAGCCAAACCAAACACTACTACGATCGGAATGAACAATTTCCTCCGATCGGCGGCGACAGTGTTCGTCAGCGATAACTTGCAGTTCCCAAACTTTGTGGTGCTAGCTTCTTGGACCGATGCATATTTGTAGCACGATACTACTTGGCCTACTTCGAATCGGAAACCAGAACCAAAACTGGAACATTCCTATTTCACTCTATCTTCGAGGAGTTTGAAACGGATTCAGTTTCGAGATATGGAAGCGAAGGCCGCGACAGAGGACGGATTCAGTTTCACCGGACAGAGCGCGAAACCAGAAAGTATCTCAGAGATCCGGCTCAGCGTCGACGTGAAAGCGTTCCCGCCACCCGGATGGATCTCAGCTCCAATACATTGAACCACCGGGAGTGTTGTCTGAAATCTGAATCCATGGCGCGTCGTCTCCCGACGGTCGCGCTCAGGCCACTTTCACCATGAAGAAACATGGCCGTTGTTTCCATGAAGCAGTTATGCCATGTTGCCGTCACCCGCAGGTACGGTTAAAGCTCGAGCTCTTTCGGCCGGTGTGCGCTGCTCATCCATGTCCTGATGTCCGGACACGCTCACTCACAGCTGCCACCATGGCAGCGGCGGTGATGTCAGGAAACAAGGCGTGAACTCGTGTACCGGTTCCCAGCCATGTCTGCCCAGCAGCCTGAATGAATCCGGCACTCGCATCCAGGCCTTGGACCGGCTTCAACCTGACGCTGAACAATTACTCAGCGCCTCCACTAGGTAGCGGTGACATCACGGCATACGGCGCCAAGTATCTGGGGTTCTTGTACCTGTACGGAGTGCAGCCTGACCATACCTGAGGACTAACAATTCAACTCGTTCCGCATTCAGACAGCCTCCGAGACTGAGCTGCCATTGTCGCTCGACAGATGATGGCGTCGTGTTGGACTGGACGAACACAGATGACGGAAACGTATACTCATGTCCAACATGATTTCCGAGAGATCCAGAGGCTACGGTTGGCACGCAAATCACATTCACTCTCCAGGTTCAGGATTCAGGTTCAGACCAACAAAAATCTAAGATCACTCTGAGCAAATGCTGATGTCATCTTGCGATACGATGGCATTCGTGCTAGTTCAGCCCTGTACTGCCAAACCTTGGGTGGATGAAAAGGAAAACTAGGCCATGTTGTAAGCTTGACCGGACCCTGAATCGACACTGTCAGGTTATGAGAAAACAAACCACATGCGAAAAGAGACTACATGTTCGGTTGCCCTGTCATCTGAAGCTCCATGTCACGATCTCATCGGTTGAATATGCAAAAAGGGAGCCATGTGCAACCTTATGGCATGGTGATGTAGGATATAGCTCACAAATGTAAGCCCACATTCAGAGTTTTGGTCGGACGAGTGGGGAATTAGGAGGCTCAAAAGGAGAGAATGCTTAACATTGCATGCCATCTGCATGCTGCTGGCGTGAAGATACATGTTCTGTTTTCAGAAG
This sequence comes from Poa pratensis, assembly GCA_947311845.1. Lineage (NCBI taxonomy): Eukaryota > Viridiplantae > Streptophyta > Magnoliopsida > Poales > Poaceae > Poa > Poa pratensis. The sequence continues at coordinate 31,640,296 of CAMZMU010000042.1, forward strand.
CCAGTTAGGTACATCAAATCTGAAGTTTGAAGGCAAGAAGAACCTTCAGAAAGGAACCGCGATTTCTGCTGTGACATGTCGAAGGTTCGGTCAGACTCAAGACTACATCACTTATTTGTTCGTGCTCACTGCCGTCGAGATTCAGAGTCCCTTACTCAACTGTTCTTGCGGCGCCCGCGATCCCAGGCGATTTGAGACAAGATGAAACAGGTCCTTAATGGATATTAGGTTGCTTGGAGAAACCACACTTGGTGATTAACACCACATTGTATGAATTATCTGCCCTCCGGATGCCGTGAAGCATTTGCTGTAGGCAGAGGACAGAGTCGTGCGCGCGTTTCGAAACTGGAGTAAACTTCAGCAGTGAGAGCAGACAACAGTTGAACACCACACCGGTCCACACTGAGACCAGACAGATTCGGTAGCGTCTCCGTCTCTGAGAAAAAATTAAATGAATCCAGTAGGAGAAAACGTGCACCTGCTGACTGTTGCGCAATGCCGTATCGGATGTGGCGCGGCGCACACGATAATTGCCAATTTCGACCTCGCCTGCGGACAACGCGAATAGGAGTACCATTGAACGCCGCTCAGCCGCTGCCGTGCCGGCAAGGAGGAGAAGCCCTTCCCGGCTGCCGGCGGCCATCGGAAGGCCAAGATGTTCACAATGATTCCTCGGCCAAGCTCGCTTCGCTTGTAAATGGTTAGGTTTTTACCGCAAATCTTGAAGTCGTTCGGACCAGTTGTCAGTGACAGGTTTAGGAAATCTCTCGTTGTCCCGATTGTCAGAAATGGTGTTATTGAAACGATAATGGGCTGGGCCTAAAGTTCGACCCAGGTTTGTTGTACCCAGGTCGGCCCTTTGATTCTTTCCCACTCGGCTTTCCTTCAACAGCTATACGGCCTTTGAACATTTTGCAAACTGAAGGAGCACCAGAGAGAAAACACAACCTCCTCAAAAGTCCACAACAAAATCTCAAGAGAATAGAAGGGATTTTGCTTTTAAAAAAGAAGGGATTTTGCTGGATAATGTCTTTTTCTAGTACTCCCTCCATCCCTTTTTATACGACATATTGACAAGCCAATTAAGCTGGCCAAAACTTCTTATAAAAGGGACAAAGGAAGTACTTGCTAATTTCGATGTTGGATCTTGAATGCCGAGCTCCTCAGTAGTTGGAAAGTGAACGAGCGGTGCAATATATTCGAGCCATATCATTGTAGCCTATTGTACATCTTAGGACTTCCTATTTAGTTACATCTTAGCAACTTTAGTAGAAAATCATATAATATACAATTTTTTATTTACTTACACCTTAACCGACCACCATTTAGTCTTGAAACCTCTTATCAAGATATTTATTTGACGGGACAAAAATAAGCGCTCTATGCCAAATATTTAAGCATGTAAAAATGGACAAGAGAAAATACACCCTAGTTTATATGAGTGCCAGAAATTAATTGGTGTATCTTAAAGGAAACAAATGATGCACATTTATATTATTTTAAATATAGTGAATTGTATATTTATGACAATAAAAATTTAATATTATTTTAAGCAACTGATGCACAGTTCTTGTATCATGTATGACTTCTTACTATTTAGCAACAACATTGTTTGATTAATTTTGTTAAGTGTGATAAGAAATTAAATTTACTAATTGGAGGCTCCTTTCGAGCCACGACGTTAATTATAAGAGTAAACACATCTAGTCCGCACATCCTCATGTGTGTGGTAGAGATTTGCATCGGCCAAAGTCATATCTTGTTATAAGGTCCTGAACAATTTAAAATTGCAATAAACTGATACGATACATAATTTCTCCAAACCAAATATTATTTACTTCAACAACCTGAAACTTGGAGACATATTTCAAAGGAGACATGAGTGAGGGCATAATTATCCTAGCAACAAGAGGTTAATAAGGAGGTTGATCATGACGAGGGACCACGCCGAGTACTGGCTCGATAAGAAAGTCATGTATGTAATTGTAGGCAAAGCCAATCAAATCATACAAGTTTGATCATTATTTGTTTCTACCTTTAGTGTTTTCCACACGCTAACACCGGATTTTGGGGTTGGACATCTGCGTTAGGTATGACTAGGATTTGTCACTGTTACCCTCGTAATCTCTTATGCACGCACATCGTGATACGATATATTGATATGATATATTATATATGCAAGTACTTAAACCATCATTCAATCCCCAAAGCATCACAATAGTTAAGAAGGAAAATGTTGAGCCATCCTTATGAAACATGCGTGACAAACATCTCATAGTTATAGGACTTAAAAATCTACACCAAATGTTTATGAAATATTACGCGACTATATTACCTATACAAAATGGCTGGAAATGACAATTTTAATCTTAAAATGTAATATTTGGACAATTCAATCGTTAAGAAAATAAATGAAACATTCAATCCTTCTATCCTAGTTTTATGAAAAATATGATAGCATGGTAAATATGAATAAAAAGCAATAATTTATGTAAATGTTATGTCTTCTTAATATCAAAAGTTAAATTCCAAAGGATTTGTCCTCTAAAAGTGAATAAAATATTCTATAATAAATTCCCAAGGAGATTTTTTTAATACAAAGAGGTCTTGAATATTGCTAAAATCATCGTGACAACTGTTTGTTCCCAAAATAAAAAAGATTGTACGCTTAAATCCCCGATAGAAATTTATGCATGTCTTCCAAAACAAATGTCCAAAGATGTGATAGCCATTCAATAATATTCCACGAAGAAGTTGCAGAAAATATGATGTTAGAGTTGTATGTGTTCACCATCATTGCCTAAAAGTGAACCAAAAGAAGGTGTTTACCTTTTCGTCGTACACCATTATAGCATAGAACATAGATTTCCCTTGATTTTGATATTCTTGATATATAAAACACACATAATTCCATATTTGCAATTACGTTGACAATCAATACAACCTTCACAAATGTTCAAATGTTGCATATCCATATATACTTTAATGATATTATTACTAAAGTTGATTGCCCGTCGCTGAGATGACCCTGCCTCCTATCCCCCTCTCCCCACATCACCTTCTGACGTCAGGACAGATGGCCATTATTGGCACGTTGTGTGTCATGACCTAGCCCCGTTCATACAACTAGACAATCACTACCCTCACTCCCTCCCCTGCCTTCTCTCTCACTCTCTCCATGGATAAGCCGATCCTTACGGCGGCGACAACGCAGCCACGGCAGAAATAAGAGCGATATGAGAGTCGACAGAGGCCGTTAATGGTTGTCGTCCTACGACCGTTTCCTCCTTGCAACGTCGACTTCCACCGGTCAGAAACTTGCTTAGACATCGTAAGCACGATGGTTAGTGCTTTGAGATTTTTCGTGAATTTTTTTAATGCCGGTGGTTTTTTGGAATTTTAGCACAATTGTGGTGGGTTTTGAAATGTACTCACAAAAGAAAGAACCTTGAAGAGGAAAGAAAAACATACGAAAAGAAAGTATTTTTCTGAATAATTTCCTTTTCTAGTACTTTCTAATTTCAATGCGGGATTTTGCTCATTAGTTAGGAAGTGTTTACCGGTTACATAATTCAAACAACTGGGCTGAGAGTTTAGATTCCAATTTTGAATACCGGAAGTTTAAGTGTTCAATTAGCACTTCTGGACACTGAACTTTGGGCTTTTGAGAAGCCCGGCGTTATAAAAAAAAACTCTTTATCTGATAAAAGGATTTTGACTGAGTTTAAATTTCGAGTCAAACGTTCTTTATCTAGAAACTAGAGTAATTAAATTGCCACTTTGTAGAGGCTAGAAATGAGTGAAAACATGAAAGCTTATCAAAGAAAACTTTCTCACGATAGCTCAAAGGGAAAAAAATCGTACTACTTATACATAATATATTGAGTACAAAATTAGTCCCCTATGAAATTTGTAGCTTTGAATTATGATTTGATTTGATCCATCAAGTTCTCAAGTCTTGTACCCCTCCAATGTTGGTGGTACCATCTGTCTCCACGGTCCTCTGTCGTCGTGACCTGCCGTTTCTCCCTTTCCAGTGACGTGCTTGTCGACGGCGCGCTCGCGAAGAGAGAAGAAATAGTACATACCAAGCCCCACGAACAAGATTAGGCCCATCACGTCGACTGTCCCAAAGATGATCAAGATCTTGGTGAGCACGGCGTTAGTGGCAGTGTAATCTTCCTCGTCTTCTCGGCAATTTCTCCCCTTAACAACCTTCACCCAGTAGCTGTACCGTGGGCTATCGTTTCTGCCGGACACCTCCCTGACTCCCGCCGTCAGCTCGTAGTGGGAGCACACGCCTCTGTCGGCGGAGACGGTGCCGGCGTCATCCTCCACGTGGAGTGCGGCGGCGCACGAGCAGCTACGCAGGCATAGGTCCACGCACTGCTGCACCGTCACGTTTACCAGCGGCGAGGCGGCCTTGAGCACGGTGGTGACGCCTCTCATCTCCATCATGTCGTGTGCGACAGAGCTGGTGGCCGTCCCGTTGCAGATCAGGGCGCCGCTCTGCGCCAGCTCCACGCCGCGCGCCGTGAAGTCAGTGCAGCTCCCGGAGGCAGAGCAGATACCATGGACGCCGCAGGCGAGAGGGAGCTCGCAGAACGCGAGACCCTTGTACGAGGCTCTGAACTTGTTCTTGTGGCTGTCGAAGTAGTACAGTCCCAGGTTGCCGTCGTCTCCCAGGGCCAGAAATCTGACCGGCTCTTTCTTCGCCGCCGGCGAGATTTGGGCGATAGGTCGCCGTCGCCGGTCGAACATCGTCAGCCCCGACTCGCTCATTCCAGCAAATGACATGGTCTGGTTGCGGCTGGGAATCAATTCCCAGTAGGAGTACCTTCGTTGTCCGAAGTAGAGGTAGGCGGCGATCTTGTCGCCGTCGAGCTCGACGCTGTAGAACGCTGGAGAGATCTTTGTCAGAGATACGCTGAAGTACGAGGGAAGCCCGAGCCACTGGCCCGGCATGAGTTTGTCCGTCGGTTTGTCGAAGCTTTGCCATACGGAATGGTTCTTGCCATCCAGGAGGAGGAGGTTGCCGGTCCTGGAATCCAGGTGCAGAGTCTGCAGCAGGAGGGAAACAAACAAGGTTTGAACATTCAGTTACAGCTCGTTTCGTATCCATCATTTTGAGCCAGAATCATGTAATTCAATTGAGATTTCATACCAACATGTTTGGTTGTCATGGAATTAGAACAACATTTTAACTGGAATTCTAACAAATGTCATTTCACTTCGGCCAAATGAAATGAAATAATGACATCAATGTGACAGTGTCCTTTCTTTTAATTTCTCCCAATGGAACAAATGAGGGCGCCAAACGAGTTCTTAAGGTGTACTAAAACAAAAATCGATTTCACGCGATGCGTCGAAGAGGCCATACTCCTCGTAGAAACACAATATCCACCGCATATTCATAGACCAATGAACCCTAAAGATTCTTGGTATAGCAAATCTTCCTAGATGTTATCAGTACAAGCAATGGAAGGCGGGCCAAGGATCGGAAAGTGCAAATGGCATCCGAGCTACAGGGAGCTTGTTTTTGTTTTTTTGAAAAATTCGAAATTTGCATTTTTAGTGTTTTAAAAAGTTCGAACCAAAATCCTAGGTGTATAGTGTCGATATCTACCGGTGTGCAAGTTGTCAATGCAAAAATCATGACATTATCTACACAAATGATAAATCTGGCAAAAGTTGTCAATGCAAGCTGCACAAATGATAAATCTGGCAAAATTTCAAAATTTTGAAATTGTGCACTGTTCACCGATCCAGATCTACACGTTTCTCTTTTTTTCTCAAGCCAAATTACACCAATTATTTATTAAGATTTTGAACAGTGATCTTGACATTATCTACACCAAGATATTTTTTTCTAAAATTTTTGAAGCATAAAATTGCCGATTTTGAATTTTTATAAAAACCGAGGTCCATGGAGCTCGGCCTCCATATCACCGCACTCGGCTAAGGACAATAGAGTCATGGAGCAATAAAGCTACACTTACGGATACTGTTTTACGGACTTGCTTTACGGAATGATGTGGAAGCACCAGGTTGGTCCGATTTTTTTCATCGTCCCGGATTGTAATATGTATGTCCCATCGCCACTTTTGTTCGCATAAGTGAGATTCCGTAAGAAAAATGCCCATAAACATAGAACTGTTGGGCCATGGAGGGTTAGAGTGTCGCTATGTACTCCGCCATTGAATTATTTATTTCATGACCATTTCTTGATTAGTTTTAATCATCACATTTTTTTATAGTCACCAGTGATTGCTAGAGATAAGACTACAAGAGTAAGTAATGATGGCATATTTATGCAACAGATCTTGTTATCATAAGACTTACTAATCTTATTGAGAATTATAAGAACCTCTTATTGAGAATTATAAGAACCGCTAATGATGTACCCATAGAGAGTATTTCAATATCAACGCATGCAAATTGGGAAATTAGTGAAGTCTCGTTCTTAGTAAGATTTACTCATTTTAAACCCAACATTGAAAAGATCCTGCCTTCTCCTTTCCCGCGCTTTTACAAACACTTTATATAGCCAACCACATGTCTTATCATTTTTTTCCTTAAAACATTTCTACTTATATATTAGTATTCAAGTATTTTACCCCCCATCGCCTACAAAATTTATACCAGGGATTATATGATCCGGTAGCAGCAATTTTTTTGGGTCCTTAGTAGCTAGTTCATGATGTTTAGCTGTTCTCGATTCGCTTTTAAACGTATGGTTATAGTGATGGGCAATATTGATTAATTAGTATCTACGGGGCAGATCTGTCAAAGAAAACACACGTGCAAACAGATAGGCCCAAATGATTCCAGTTGCCAAATGCCGAATGCCGATGCACGACAAAGCTGTACTGTTCGACCTTGCACACGAATCAACAGTGTTATACCATGACGCACGAGGAATTAATTGTCGCATTTCTAGCTAGTCTCTGATCGCGATTACTCCACAAATCGCAACTTTTAGCGTGACAATTCCAAGACCACGGAGTAGCTCAAAGGATCGAGGGAACAAATAACGGAAAACAATGTAAAGAGAAGACGATCGATGAATCACCTTGGCGCCTTGCCCTGCCGTGGCACACCACCACCCGACGACTCCGGCGCCGTCCGTCAGCCGCAGCTGCCCGTCCTCGGCGAGCTCGAGCTGGCAAAGACGCCCCGTCGCGAACTCCTGCACGGGATCATCCGAAGCCCAGACCGTGACGTTGCCCAGCAGAACGACGATATAGCACCGGTAATATCCTCTGGTACCGGCCTCCACGCTCACGGCGGCCGCGAAGCGAGGCTGCCGCCGCTCGCCGGCTGCTTCGAGGACCGTGGTCCGCTCGGCGAATCCCGGCTCGTAGGACGCGGGCAGATGCACGGCGAACCGGGCGCCGAGATGGAAATCCAACGACGATACAGCGGTTTGCAGCAGGAGCGCGACGGGGAGCAGCTCAAACCAGGTGCATGATGGGCTCATTGCCATTCTTTTTTGTTCTATTCAGAAAGGAAGATAAAAATGGATCGTGTTTCGATTTCTTTCCTCTTCTAATATGCTTGTATTTATTTGGTCCAGCAGAGGAGAGGGGATTTAGCCGTTATGTTTAAATTCGGTGGCAAGATTAGTGGTGGGATCTTTGGTTTCCTTAGAAATGGCAAGAATGTCCAAGATTTCCTTTTTCAAGCAAAGATAAGGTAATGCCTTGGTTTTTGTGTTTCAAATGAAGAGATCTTCTCGTTAATTACTACCGCTCTGGAGTGCACCAAAGTAGAATGCCGTGATTGCAGTTGTCACGTTCGTTTTATGTTGGAGTAGGACGACTTGCCGTGCGATCCCACGGACGAACTCTGATTAATGACGAGCGGAAAGTGCAAATTCATCTCAGTGATTGAAAAAACTACTACTCTCTGTGTTCACTAATATAAGGCATTTTTAGCTTTTTCTTGATTCAAACGTATCTAAACTTATTTTGTACATATATTTACTCATTTAGTATGTATATAGTCAAAATTGAAATGAATACATTAGTGAACGGAGTGAGTAGTAAACTGTGTGTGTGTGTTTTTTAACGAAAGACACAACCAGTGTATCAGCGTAAACAGAGAGAAGGATTCAGAGTATATAGTTTTAGCAAGGTAGAGGGTTCTGCATGGTACATATTTGTTTTACGTTTTTCTAGCACACAAATATTTGAGCGATTATTTGACATGAGTGAATCATTCACTAATACTCCCACTGTCCGAATTATAAGATGTTCTACCTTTTTCCGAATCACATATATCTAGAAGTGTTTCCATGTGTACGTTCACTCATTTTAGTCCGTATTTAATCCACATTAAAATATTCAAAACATTTTATAATTCAGAACGGAAGGCGTATCTTATATCTGTACATCTTATATCTGTACATTTTTCTGGCTTCAGACACATCGACAAACCCCTGCTTATTTCCTTCTATTACTTACCTCTGCCTATTTCCTACTCCGTAGTAATCAGCCATAAGAATAGGTGATTGGATTAGGATTATGATTATATCTTTAGTACTATTAGACTTCCTTTTATTCGGCCCATCAAGGACATGACCAGTGTTTAGGAACAGCCCAGGTTCAACAAAACGTTCTACCAGGCCTGCATGGCACGCCGCGAGAAACTTCGTCGTGATTAGCAACATCACTTCTACAAAAGGATAAGCAACCTCTCAGTGAGATGCCCTAAAAAACTTGGTAAACAATACATAGATATTCTAAATAGTAGATTGTTCCTGAGGCAAACAATAAAAGCAGAATATTCCCATGACAAGGAGAGAAAAAATAGACAGACTCCAGAATATTTATATGTTGCAGGTCCGTGACAAGTGCAATATGCTCCAGAGAAATGCAGTAAATCATTTATGTACACCAACAATGTTCTAACCCACGAAATCAACCAACCTAATTAAATATGTAAAAGAAAAGATATACACCGAATGTACATGAAATCAAGTAAATAGCCACGAGATCCTCAAAAATAAAGTAAAATTGCCAGAGAGAATCCAACGTTCAACCATTACCATTTAGAGGAGCTTATTTCTTTCCACCAATCATAGGCTGGCCACCGTTTGAGCTACCCAAACTAGTGCCCATCTTATTTCCACCACTGGAGCTCTTCAAGTCAATCAAATCGCCAAATAAATTATCAAGTATGTAGTAAGGTTTGCTTGCCCTGCTGAAGAATCCCTCGGTTGTTGATTCCCATATATTGGAGCTTGAGGCATGGTTAGACCATTGTTTGTTGGAGAACCCACAGAACTGTACTGTTGCATTGACTGGGAGCTGAAGGAGAGGTATATGAAGCTGAGGCAGGTGCGTAGGTAGGAGGGAGTTGTTCTTGGTAAGCAGCTGACTGGAAAGGATTAGAATTGACAGTTGAAGGTGTAGCCCATGGCGGCGCTGGATATCCGGATGCGTAAGTTGGGGCTTGAGATGGATATGCTCCAGTTTGTGACCAAGGTGCAACGTAGTTGCTACTATGTGGAGTATATCCCTGGTTTATGGGGTCTGGCTGGTTGGTTGAAGGATATTGTGGCACACCAGTAGGGTTTTCTTGTCCATCTGTAACTGAAGGTTGCTGACGGCCATTTTGACTCTGTGCTGAAGAATCAGTGGAAGTTTCGTCAGGGGTGCACAAGGTGAGGCTTAAAAGGTCGATCAAATCCTGCTCTTTTGTTTGATAACTACTACTGACAGGAGCTGGATCAAGAGGAACCAATGCATTGCTTGCCACAGAAGGCGGTGATTCTGAACTTGGCAGATCAATGGGTACAAGGGCAAGGTCCGCAGTGCTTGTGCTTGATGATGTCTCATCACTAGTTATGACAGATTTGTTTTTTCTGCAGATGAATAAAGCACGGAGCTTAAATTTGTGAAGGAAAATACTAGTAGCATACTGTAGACAATACCTTTGTGCCAGCCGAGCAAACTCGTCCTCCTCTTCATTAGGGATGTCATTTTCTACAATATGCGGTGGTGATGGTTTTGCTAATGGTTCCTCTCTCGGAGACTCAACTGTCTCTCTCGCAGGAGCTTCAACTGCCAAATGAGTACCAGCAGCGATGGCATCGTATTTTGAGAGTACATTTTGTAGACGGTCATTTATTTCAAGACCTTGCTTCAGTAACTGCTCGTTCCTAAACAATGTAAACGAAAAATATCAAGTATCACACTGTAAGTTAACTGCAGTGCTATGCTATATATCATGTACACCTGAGCTACAGTCATGAGCAACAATGTGAAAGAACAATGAACAAAAAGATAGCAATATTTACAGATTTTTTTTATAACATTACCCTGTGGAACTGATAAACTGCATGAGCTTTTGTAGATTTGAGCGACATTGGCTCACGAGATCGGTGATGATTTCATCTTTAACAGCCTGTGTTTAAAAGATATTTAAGAGACCATTCATCAGCTTGAACTAGAACAAAATTTCCAATCAATCTCTGTAATGGCTATAAGCCAACAAAATCTACCTCTTGATCTGATGGGTTCAAAGCATACACCATATCACTTAGTAGCTCCGTCACATTACGAATATTATTCAAGTCCCCTAAACTGTAATAAAAGGAGAAACGGTTAAAGTTCATGAAATGGGTAACTGTGTCATAATTGAGCAAGTCAAAGGAGTCTAATGCACTAAGAAAAAGGGCATCACCTCAGAGTATCGACATCAGAGGACATTTGCTCATTCAAACTTCCAGCAGCATATCTGGGTGAACCATAGTTTTGAGAACTGTGTGTTGCAGGAGGAGTAAGTATTGGTGGGGCATCTATAGGACGTCTTGGGAACACTACACCTGTCCTCTGTAAGACAATTTCACAATTAGCATATGATTAGGTCTAAATGGATTAATTTCAAAGAAAAAATAATGCATTTGCATAATTAAATGACCCACATGTCGAACACAGAACATGAATACGGAATGATGTACAGGGATAGATATTTATACTTCCTATGCAACAAAAAGGGATTAGTTGCATACCTTTACTTCAAGATATGCCCAGTGATATTGCCGGTATTTACCTGCAGGCCCACCAAATGCTTCTTGCCAGGAGTCCAAAAGTAATAATACCTTATCCCTCACTTGCATATCATTCTGAAAAGAATTAGAATATACAAAAAGATCGCAATCTTATTACTTACATCTCCAGTTATTGTAGAATAACATAGGATGTAAAACACGTATGAACTTGCAATGGATCTCCAACAAGAAAATACTATGACATTATCTAAATGAAGATAGTGAAAATGTCAACCATTTTTCGGTAATAGTCAGAGTTAAGGTGCTTAAACAACCATGGCTCAGCTCAACAAGAAAAAACTCTGAAAGTGAAGATGGTGAGACAAAACATTATTAATTGCTGCCCAGGACTCGATCAAAATAAACTTGAACACGGTAGGATAGGAAAACATGGGTTCTGGTGCATAATCTTGAACTAGAGGTAGGATATTGAACAACTAACTATGCCTAGGTAAGTAGGTCATTACTTACTGAGAACTAGAGAGAACCAAACTAAAACAAGTGAGAAGAGTGGAGGATTAGTGTACCCATGTGTTCTAAATGTTTCATACCAGTATATTTCCAGTACTTAGCGTGTTCTCAGCTTATACGATTAAACAAGCAGACGATACAATGCCATTGAGAACTGATGAGGCTAAAAAATCCGGTCATAAAAACTATTCTGAGCAAATTTAGGAAAGGATGTACATGTAGAAGGAGGGAAGTAATGAAACCTTCTTTTGGATTATTTTAACCATTTCTTGCAGGACATGTTGTTCTGCGACTTCAAACTGAACATATTCACCACAATTCTTCATCATTGTCTCCAACAACTGCAACAGTTTTGTAACCAGTATAAACAAGATTAATAGTTTCCCAAATTTCAGTGCATATCAAAGTACATACTTCTATGGACCTATCAAGTTGACATTTTCATAAGATAAGTAACAACATTTGCCTTAATTCAAACTAGGTGAAACTTGATATAATGAAAGAAAAAGGTGTTCTACAATTATCAATTTCAAGTGCTCATCATGGCATCGTAGAAGTGCATACCATCAAAGCATAGTATTGAACCTTCGGGTCCTTGTTTTGCAATCGCTTCTTCACTGCCTTTACCACATCCTTTGTTTGCCTGATCAAGGTGTTTACAGATTGGAATGATAAGCACACAACTACTTGGACTAGAACATAATAAATCTGTGTACGCGTGAATATTATCAGTGGAATACAAGTATTCACCTGTCACTTAAAGTATAAACGGAGATGTGTTAAATATGTTTCCAGGTAAAATTGTTCTAGGAATAAATGGCTAGAGCAGATGGAAGGTAGAGTTCCAAAGTCCAAATGTGATATTTTCAAGCTGATTATGTATGTACCTCAATTTTCAGCATACGAGACTGGAGGCCTTCTTTCATAAATAAATGTAAGTGGGATAAAATTAGCATCATGAATTTTGTAACACTCTTTAGTCTAAATTTTGTAACTCTTTAGTCTAAATCATAATCACAAATTCCTCAATGTTTTGTTTTCATCGTCAGTTGGTTTGATTGACGGTAAAAAGTCCACACTTCACAGTAACCTCTAACTACTCCTACCATGGGCATTGCCCTTCTCTCCCACATTCTTCAGAAGCTATCCGCCGCATGCAAGTGCGCTTCATGACATAAGGGCTCGCAGCAACAGCTTGTGAAAGGGGAAAAGCTGAGCTCGTGCTAAGCGTTTAAACTTAAACTGCATCTGGTTCACCACTAATAAAAAGCATTCCGTCCTACACCAGGGCCTAGAGACCAACTTGGTTCCTCTTCAAACATGCTTTGCCGAAATAGCCGCATCTTCTTATCATAATGCCAAAAATCGACCACAATTTTGGCCAAGCCAGGAAGCAATTGAACCGGACAAAAAACCCTCACTGAAAGCTAATTGGCCATAATCCTAAAGGAAGTCCCAATTCTCCCTAATCCACACCTAATTTCGCACGCAGGAACTGAAAACAGCGCACAGGGCAGAGAGGGGTGAGGGAGGCAGCGCAGCGCAGCGCGCACTCACCAGACGTCGGCGTTGATGCTGTCGCAGATTTCGAGGTTGACGGCCCAGTCAGGGCCCATGAGCAGGTGGCTGGTCGCCTTGTCGACCCGCGAGGCGGCCTGCCGCGCCGGCGCCGCCCCGGCCGCCACCGCCGCCCCCGACGGGAACATCGCCGGACGAGAGAGGGCTAGGGTTTCGGTCGGCGGCGCGGCTCCACCGAGGAGACGGGCGATAACTACTGGACCGCTGGTGGCGCCGTTATTATCGGGGAGGGGATTTGTTGTCAGATTCTGGTTGTCGGCTCCTTTTTGATTGACGACGAGAAGGAGGCTTGGGCTGAACAAAATGGTACTCTCATCTCATCTGCCTCTCGTGATCAGTCTCAGTCATTGACGGGTGGTCTCGGGCGCCCACAGAACCAGTCGGCCAGGCGGAATGGATTGGGTAGTTCACTTTTGGCCAATGAATTGAGTAATTGACACGGTGAATCTTTAGAGGCATCGGATGATCGGATTGTAAGTTGTCAATTGGATCTTCTGGTCTATTATTTTCCGTCGCCAACTCTGTGCCAGCATAGAAAATTGCTAATTTCGTATGTGCTGGATGCCTGCGTGGCCAGAAATCCAAAATAACCAGCTTGCTTCTAGTATTAACAAAAGGGAAAAGGAAAAACATGCCATCCCCAGTCCTCACATTGGTATGGCCTGTTGTGTTCACTTTGTTTATGTGGCGCAGCTGCTAAACACTTGTCCCGAGGGCGGGCTCGGCGTGCGCTCCCTCGCCCTTCAGAACGACTACCTGCAGGTGAAACTCCTGCACCGACTCTTCTCCCAGTCGGAGCTGCCCTGGGCCAGCTGGGTGTGGCGGACGCTCGGCGGCCCCATCAGCACACGCAGCTGCTCGGCGCTCGTCGGGCCCCATTGGGGTCACTTGTGCTCCCTGCTCCCGCTCTACCGTGACAGCTGTCACCGTCGGCAATGGACAGATCACGAGTTTCTGGAAAGATCGATGGCTAGGAGCTGTCCCCTTGTGCCACGCGATGCCGGCCCTGTTCTCCCATGCTGTCAACGCCGATGTTGCGGTCTCCCAGGTCCTCTCAGACGGACTGGACACTGGGCTCGTTCCTCGCCTCACTACTGCTGCACGCAAGGAACGTGATGCGCTCTGCCCCCTTCTCGCTGCGCAGAGCTTGGAGCATGGTGTTGCGGACACGCGCAGGCTGCTGCACTGCCGGGGGCGAAGGGGTGTCGAGGCCCCCTTTGCTGCGTTCGTCTGGGACAATCACGCCCTGTCCAAAGTCCAGTTCTTTGGGTGGCTGCTCGCGCAAGACCGCCTGCCGACGAGAAGCTCTCTCATCCGCAAAGGAATTCTGACCGTGGACGAAGCTACATGTCCGATCTGCCAGCACCCCGTCGAAACCGGGGCGCACCTCTTCTTCGACTGCCGCCGGATGCCTCGGTGGAGATGTTCTACGAGTACCCGGCGCCGGCCAGAGCCCCGCCTGCGACATCCCGCACCTGCAACCTCCTTTGCTATTGGCATCTCTGGAAACACCGAAACGGCGTTGTGTTCCAAGGACTGCGTCCCAGCCTCCGTTGCTCCTCAAGAACTGACGTGATGACGCGCAGCTGTGGCGAGCTAGGCTGCCTCTTGAGCTCCAGCACGAAGCACAAGGCTGGCTTAGTTGTTTCCCCTTTGATCATCCCTAGCGTGCTGTTTGTTAGTTTCCTTTTCTGATGCCCCCCCCCCCCCCAACGTTGTATCTGCTGATGTATAGAGCACAGTTTTGGGGCTTTTGCCCAGGTTATATGAATAAAATTCAGGTGGAGAGTTTTACCCTCCCCCGGTGACCATTCAAAAAAAAAAAGATCCCACAACTAAACAAACAAAACACGGCATTTGACAGTATGCTATGCAAGTCTGCAACTGAATGATGGCACGCACAAGGCCAGGATTTCAGACTCCAGAGCCTCCACAAACTCTATTAGCCAAGGCATTTCCCCACCTACTCCCTTTGCGTCTGTTCTCAACTGCGTTCGGTCTTAGAGCATCTCCACTCGGGGCGACCAAACGGTCGCCCAAATGTCTTTGGGGCGTGCCGGACAAATTTTCGCTCCCATTCGCGCCGTCCAAACGCGATTTCGGTCCAGCGCCGCCCAGTTTTCGGTCCGGCACGCCTAACCCACGCCCTCATCTTGGGGAGTCCTCGGGCGGCCCCGGACGGAACGAAGCGCGCCGCCACGTATGCCTCCGACGCTCGGGCCACGCCTGTCATTGAGACACGGACTATATGTCTCGTCATTTTCTCGTCTGATTTATCCCTTGGACTTTTCTCGTCGCCACTTTCCTTGTTGCCACGATCTGGAACGCCGATGCCGGCTCCATCTTCCCCCGATTAGACGACGGCGCCGCCTTTGGCTACCTCTCCCCCCCTCGCCGTGCCCTTGGCTTCTGGTCCGCCGGCTATCGACGACTCCCGTCGGCACCGGCGACCTCCCCGCGACCCGCCCTGCCTGCAAGGTGTTCGGCGGAATTACTGGTACGCCTGGTTTTCGACATAATTGATGCTAAGCCGGCGATCGGGCCATTGATCAATCCCCTTTGCATTGCAGATGGATAGCAACGACGAGTTGATGGCCGCGATGCTGTTGGAAGAAGAAGCCGCCATCGCCGAGGAGGAAGATGAGAATTTAGCGATTCTCTCATGTCTTCTACAACTTCAAGCCGATGAGGCCGCCGCTGCCGCACCAAAACGAGGAGGCTCGTCGTACGGAAGGAAGAAGACCAAGCCGAGGCAGAGAATGGAAGGCCATTGCATGCTAGTCTCTGATTACTTTGCCGATGCTCCAGTCGCCACCGCCAAGGATTTTCATCGACGCTTTCGGACGAATCGTGGATTGTTCAACGACATCGTGCATGCTGTGAGGGAGTATGATCCATGGTTCAAGTTGAAGAAGGACGTCGTGGGAATGATTGGTTTCTCATCCATCCAGAAGTGCACTACTGCCATGAGAATGCTTGCATATTGAGCACCTGCAGATGTTGTAGATGACTACCTACGAATGTCAGAGTCCACAGTTATCAAGTCGATGTACAGGTTCTGCAGGGCGGTGATTGATGTGTTTGGCCCCCACTATTTGAGAGGACCAAATGAAGAAGAAACAATTCGGATCATGGAACAGAATGCAGCAAGAGGATTTCCTAAAATGCTTGGAAGCTTAGACTGCATGCATTAGAGCTGGAAGAACTGTCCATTTGGTTGGCAAAGACTGTACAAAGGAGGCCACAAAGGATATTGCAGTGTGGTATTTGAAGCTATGGCCGATCATGAACTATGGATTTGGCACGCATTTTGGCATGGCAGGATCACACAATGACATCAATGTGTTGCAGCGCTCTCCTGTGTTCGCGAAGCTCGTTGAAGGCCATGCCCCACCTGTCAACTATGAGATCAACGACCACCAGTACAACAAAGGGTACTACCTAGCCGATGGCATCTATCCAAGGTGGGCAACGTTTGTGAAGAGCATCCCCAATCCTCGCGGCAACAAAGTTTGTCATTTTGCCGGTGAACAAGAGAGTGCCAGGAAGAATGTCGAGTGGGCATTTGGAGTGCTGCAGGTTTGCTATCGTTCGGTACCCTGCTCTGACATGGTCGAATGAACAGATGTGAGAGGTGATGAATGCGAGTGTGATCATGCACAACATGATCATCGAGAGTGAGCGCGCTGATCCGGTGCATGATCATATGCCATATGACTTTCAGGGTCCTCTCACAAGTGTTGATCACAACGTACCGGCAGATTTTGCTGATTATCTCTCAATGCATATGGAGATTCGTGATGAAAATACTCATCATGCACTCCAAACTGATCTAGTGGAGCATTTGTGGGCGCGACGGGGCATGGCAGCGGCAAATCCGGAAGAGCAAGATGTTTGAGCTGTAATTTTGTTTGTAGATAATGTGGAACTTTATTTTATGTGTCTGAACTATAAAACATTTATGTATCTTTGATTTTTACTTAACAACATATTTGAATTCAAATAAAAAACCCAATCTGGGAGGCCGTTTTGGGCGCCCAAAGCCAGCGACTAGTCCGGAGGCGCCACACGGCCTATCCGGAAGACGTTTGGGCGGACATTTGGGTGCTGCGACTCGAGATGCTCTCGCATAGCCGCATAATCGTATACAGTTTTGACAAAGGGCGACCATTCTCTTCGCCCAGTATTTATACACAGTAACGTATCCCCGATAGTATACAATACAACAACGGCCGACCAGCCCTCCAGCTTTCTACACACAACGTGTGCCGCTAATCCCTCTCCGCGATCGAAACCCAAGGCAGAGGAACGTTACAGACTTTGCAGCGGCAGCAATGTCGCTGCCACTGACTGTAGTAGTACAGAAACCAACTTACAAACAGCGAAAGAATTTTGATCTGTCTAGAACTCTACATGCTAGCTAGCTACGGCACGAACACCTTTTGCATCGTCGCCACCGATGGAGGTCATGATGTTGGAGGCAATGGCGATGGTGCTCGTGATCACTGCCAGGATGATCATCGTTGCCGCCATTGCCTTGTCCTTGTTCTTTGCTATTCCGTGAACATCCCTGCAACAGTTTCGAGGTGTTGAATTAGCCAACTGTGTTTTCTGAATGTTTATATTGTACTTGTACAGGTGGTGCGCAAGCAATTGTGGATGAGTCGCACCTGAGCACAATGGCGCCGGGGAAGATGAGCGATATGCACACCGCGAACGTGGACCCCGTGTACTGGAAGAGCGTCCAGATGCTGGGGATGGCGATGGCGAGCACGTAGAGCGCCGCCATGAGCGCGGCCGTGAGCGCCACGAACCGGCGCGTGTCCGTGGCCAGCGGCCGCCTGCCCGGGAAGAGGAGCTCGTCGACGTTGACGCGGAGCGAGTAGTGGAGTAGCGGGAAGACGAGCACGAGGTGCAGCGCGTAGCTGAGGCGCGCGGCGTCGTTGAGCGCCTGCGGGACGCCGGAGCCGGAGCTGCGGTCGAAGTTGGCGAGCACGTCGGGCATGGTCTCGTCCCCGAAGAGGAGGAACCCGAAGAAGCCCACCGCCGCGTAGATGACGGAGCAGAGCACGAGGGAGATGCGCACCGCTGACTTCATGTCCGACGTCTTGCTCAGCTCCGCGCGGATGGGATGCACTGCATTGCATTGCACGCGCATGCCAAGGCAGAACCGGTCGATGAGCCATGTATATATATGCAAGCTGTGGAATATGAATGGCACGATCGATCGATGTGATATATACCGTTGAAGTGGAAGGTGAAGGCTACGACGATGACGGGGACGGCGGTGAAGAGCTCGAACGGGGAGGAGAGGCGAGAGAAGTCCGGGAGCATCCGCGGCATCTTCGCGGTGCCGCTGAAGATAGTGTAGATCGCAATGCCCATGGTAATGAGCATGAACACCGCCGCCAAGAGGATGGACACAGCAGACGTGTACCTCAGTGAATCTGCAGATTGTACCAAGATTGTGAATACTAGTAGTCGTGGACAACATGATAGACCCAAAAGCAATTCAGTACCAGATTACTAGTTACTGAAATACCCGATTTATGTCGAACAATTCTATCATGTTACTCTGAAGTGGTAAACTGGGAAGCAATGGCCAACCATAGATGCAGGTAGTGGTGGACTGGTGGTGCATGTCTTCAGTAGCAAATAAAGCATATAAGAGTATCTGTTCCGTATGGTTGTGGGTTTCGATTTGACAAAATCTCAGCTCGTCGACACACTGAAAACCTCGCTAAGCACCTAGGCCCAGATTAAACGATTCTCGTTTACGCACAGATTAGTTGTGCTCGGTTCAGCTCAAGCAGCAGAGCAAGCTGACGTACCTACACGCTTCTGGAGCACTAGAGGCAGGAGAATCACCGCGGCTGCCACCAGCACGGCCTCCCTGCCGGTCCACCAGTGCGGGCCGAACCACTCCGGCAGCACGCCGACGTGCGCCTTCCCGCCGCTCACCGGGCCGGACATCACGTCCCCTGCACGGATAATACTCGATCACTCACGGACGTGCCACGCTCGGGATTCGTGGTGTTTTCGCGGGGACGCGACGGTTACCGATGATTATGAGGTAGACGGTGAGGGTGCCGACGCAGTTGAAGGCGACGAAAGCGTTGAGCAGCGCGGCCCCGGCCCGGCCGAAGGAGCCGCCCATCAGCGCGGCGTACGACGACGGTGAGCGGGTGAACCGGAGCATGAAGTCCACGGCGACGTTGGCGAGGAGGGCCATGGCCACGACGAGAGCCACGGCCGGGGCCACGCCGAGCACCCGCATGGCCGCTGGGAGCGACATGATCCCGGCGCCCACCACGCTCGTCGACACGTTGAACACCGCGCCGAGCACCGACGCGCCACCGCCAGGAGGCGTCGCTCCCGGTCCTCGACGTAGCGTTCCGGCAGCAGGAGCGCTTCCTCCGCTGACCCCGTAGCGGGACCCCCCGAGTTCTTGGACACCATCGTTGGTACGGTAAAGCGAGAGCGAGAGCGAGAGCAGAGGAAGAGGGCAGAGTGGTCAGCGGAGGTGTTTGATTTGGTGAGTGTTTGCTTGTAATCGGCGTCTCGCCGGCGTGAAATCGTGGCGAGAAAAGGACGGGATGACTGTGCCGGGAGATAAGAGCTGAGTCAGATGATCGGATGGAGCTCTACCGCTTGATTATTGGTGCGTGGTTGTGGACCTGACTCATGGTGTGGACGTGTAATCGTGTTTTCCACGAGCTAAAGCCATTGTCTATCTGCCCTGATGCAACGTGTTCCGTGTGGAGCATGTCATTTCTTTTGCAATGGAAGTGATCAGCGGGTCATTTTCGGAAAACTATTGCAGTGCAGTGGGAGAGTGTCTTGCCAATCATGACAACAGAACGGCAAATAATGCTCTGGAGCACAGTAACATGCAGGCGTTGGATCGTAATTATCATTCCAATCTGGATATGAATGCTCGGTTCTTGTTTATCATCATCGGCGGCGTCCTTGGTGTTATCAGTTTTTTCTTAAAATAAGGCACGAGAACAACTTAGATATTGCACTAAAAATAATCATTCAAAAGATGCATGCCATTTGCAAAAGAAAAGGGATCATTTCTCTATATTTCAGGTAACTAAGATTTTTTTTCTTCTGAAGAGGAGTAAGCATACTTGGCTTCTGCATCAATCGACACAACCATATTTATTGAAAAAATCACTATCAAATATCTTAATGGTCATCAAAACACCAAAGTAATAGTCATCAAGTGGTATGACTCATGCATCAAGAATCGTTATATGGATACCAATGAGAAGATCTTGAACAACTATCGATATCATTTGAGAAATAACTATTTCTAAGTTTAAGTATTGTCTAAGTTGATTCAATAGTTCTCATTGTCTTAGTTTTAAACAAAGTTAACTCCTTTTTTAACTTTCACAACAAAAATCATGTGGTCTGACAAAAGCAAGAGAAACAAGCATGACACATAAAACCCTGACACGTACTAATTTTCTTGGTCACTCGACAACCCTGCACTGTGTGAGCAGGTGCTGGTGGATAGTACAGATGGTGGCGGGAAATATTGGCAGGTCTTCATTCCACCTTCCTCTCGGAGGTGGAGCGACCGGTGTCGACGCGCAGCGAGATCGACTCCCCCCTAATGGCAGCTCGTCCACTATTGGGCCGACAGAGGCCGAGCTCAATGAGTGGCGGTACGAGATAGCTCAATATGTGAAGGAGGCAATAATGCATACTTGGGCGGAGCATGCGGCGAGGAATGCAGAGAAGCACAGGAGGAGAGCGGAAAAGGGGGCAGGCGGCGAGGGAGGCAGCTGAACGCGGGGTCACTGGGAAGCTCGAGCATGATCTGGAAATTGTTAGGCACCAGTCGTTGGAGCAGCTCGAGACCAACAACCGCAATCGATACATCTATCAAGAGTATCATCTCCGATTGAAGGAAACATCGACAACATCAACGCGGCTGCCTGCGAGCTCTCCGACGAGAAGAGGAACACGGCGCCGCATAGATCCCTTAGGAGCCAAAACGACACCCGCCCGTAGTTACCAAGAAGGTGGGCTTAATTCGTTGGGACTCAAGTCGAATAAAATCTAGTCTAGTTTGTTTAAGCCATGTCTTTATTTTTGTGTGAATATTTATGTTTCATGTTTGTTGAATGTTGTGTAAAAATTATGTTGTTTTATGAAGTATGTTGATTGAAATGCATGTTTAATTTGAAATGTTGTGTGTTCTTTGATGCATGGGAGATCAAAACAAATTGAACATGGAGGCAGTTTAGGGCATTTTTTGGAATTTTTGGACATTCTGAAAAGTTTTTAAAACCCGTGACCCGAAACGCCGTGTTCATATCTGGCTCTCTTTTAAAATACTCTTCGAATCAGACTTGACATCCTAGCCACATGTATTGTATAGAAGATGGAGCTCATAGAACATCTTATCTTTCCAATGTCAAATCAAACCGGACCGGAATGCAGAGCTGATTACCAACTCACTAATCTGTGTATCAGTTTTTTTGAAGAAAACTATAATCAGTATTTCCTAACATAAAACGCAGTAGTGCTTGTGCAGTACAGTACTCACCGACACGCCGGAGGAGCACGAGCGGGAGCAGAACGACGACGGCCGTGACCAGTATCACGAACTCCCTTCCGGTCTGAAAGTGCATGTGTTGCCCCATGCGTGGTTTTGGTAATTAACGACAATCCTTATGGACTAATGTTTGCTTTGAGATATACTTGTAGATCTTGTCCATAGGCAAAGATTGGAGTTCATGTGTTGGACTCTAGAAGATTACATGATGACCAAGGTTCCATCCAAGGGTTTATATGAAGAATGGTCATGAGAAGAGTTGAGCTTATTGCAAGCATGGCTTGGAAAAGAAGATTGAGTGAACTTCATGTTTATCTCCAAGCCATCATCTATATCAAGAGAAGAATATGAAGCGCAGTTGGATACATGAAGACGGAGATTAGCGAGGCTCTCCCACAGTGGAGTATGGGGGAGCATTTGGAGATGTCTTCATCAAGCATGTGCTAGCAAGCGCAAATCAAGAAAAGTGGTCCACTTGAAGAGATCAAGATCGTCATCATCTAGCTCAAGTGGAATGCGCAAGGCAAAGGTATGATCTTGATAGGGTTTCTATTTTACCGGGTTATAGGATAGATGCCGTACTATCAAGAGGGGCTCTCAAGTGAGTAACTTGATCGCATCTTTGTGGAGAGCTCAAACCTTTGCATACTTGGCATTATCATCTTTCTTGGTTCTTATTTGGCTTTTATCCATGTGAGAATTTAGAGCTTGTGTTCATCTCCATACCAAGCTCTAGTTCATCAAAAACGGATTTCATATGATCATCTTGTGATGTTTTTGATGTTGGAGGTTTTACCGGTTTGTATTTTGTAGAGAGGTCAAACTCTCCTCTTGTGTCCTCCTCCTCACATGATGGACTATGATGTGTATATGCATGATCTTGGAGTGCTTGTGGTTATCTTCGGAACAAGCCCAAGAACATCGAAAACGGAGTCCGGATGAAAATCTTGTTGCATTCTCGGTGTTGGAAATATTACCGGTCCTCCTCGAGATAAGGTCCACACCTTCCATGTGTGGTATATCCTCTATATTTGTGACCCTTAATATTTCCTCTTTTTGTAGTAAAGCTCTTGTCGTTACCTTTCCAACGCAATTGGATTCACCTGATTTGGAGTTCATATGAGAAAGTTATTGCATTTCAGGTTTTGCAGTAGAGCTTTTCTGTGTCTGGCGGTAGTACCGCTGTCGCAGCGGTAGTACCGCTCCACCTGGAGCGGGACTCCTGCAGCTCAGCTGGTACGTCTCCTGGCGGTGGTACCGCGCGATACCGCTGGTATCAGCCAGCGGTAGTACCGCTGGAGGTACCGCCAGGTGTACCGCTAGACCGGATTTGCTCTCTGGACTCGCTACGGTACCCAGCGGTATCCGCCTCGTACTACCGTTGGGTTCCTTCAAATTTATTCGAAGGATCCCAGCGGTACTACCGGTGGTGCCGCGGTTGTACCGCCAGGCCTGGCAGCTTCGGTACCTCTCAGAGGTACCGCTGCAGCTGGACCGCGCAGTGCACTTGGTACCGTTGCGAGTTCAACAGCGGTAGTACCGCTGGCCCAGCGGTAGTACCGCTGGGCACGAAAACTGCACATAACGGTCAGATTTCTGGGGAATCTATTTATAGGGGCTTTCTTCCCCAACGGTTTTGAGAGTTCTGAAGCAAGTTTTCTCCCCTCTCTCCTCCATTGTTGAACCTTTGAAAAGCTTGCCTTCTTCTCATTCCCTCCCATGGTTGTTGCATATCTTTGAGGGAAATTGAGAGGAGATCTAGATCTACATATCCATCCATTCCATCTCTCCTCTAAGTGAGGGGAACCTAGTAGATCTTGATCTTGGAGTTCTTGGTGCATCTCCTCTTTGTTCTTCCTCTCTTCTCCCCCCACAAGCATTTGTTGCTTTTGGTGGGATTTGGGAGTGAAGGACTTGAGCACTTCTTGTGTTCTTGCCTTTGCTTTTGTGCATAGGTTTGCCTTTGCTTTTTTGCATAGGTTTGCTCTCTCCACGAGGATTCGTGGAAGTGAAGATTGTGAGCTTGTTACTCTTGGGTCGTTGGACTCTAGACGGTGTTCTTGTGACCTTTTGTGGTCAACGCCTTTTGTGGCGAGTGGCGCCTTTTGTGGCGGTGCAAGGCCTTTTGTGGCCGCTTGGGAGCTCCCGATCCTTTTGTGGGTTGTGCCTCAAGTTTGTTGTAAGGGACTCGATTTCCGCCCAAAAGGAAATCAATAGTGGAAGGTGAACCGAGCTTTTGTGCGAGGTTCATCGGAGAATAGGGTGAAGCCTCTTGTGGCATCTTGAGTTTGAAGCTCACACCCCTCCAACGAGACGTACTCCCCTAAAAAGGAGGAACTCGGGAATACATCGTCGTCTCCACGTGCCTCGGTTATTTCTATACC
Source organism: Poa pratensis (assembly GCA_947311845.1). NCBI lineage: Eukaryota > Viridiplantae > Streptophyta > Magnoliopsida > Poales > Poaceae > Poa > Poa pratensis. The sequence continues at coordinate 31,664,357 of CAMZMU010000042.1, forward strand.
CGAGCTCCTTACTTACGCACTTTACATTGTGATAGCCTTCGAGCTTGAAGTATCATATCTTGCTATCACCTTGTTACTTGTCTTGCTTAGCATAAGTTGTTGGTGCACATAGGTGAACCCAGTTTATTTAGGTTGTTGGCTTGTTAATTTAAACACCTAGTTTTATTCCGCAATTAGCAAGCCTAAACCGGAAAAGTTTTAAACGCCTATTCACCCCCCCCCCCCCCCCACTCTAGGCGACATCATTGTCCTTTCACGGTCCACCAACGCACGCCGAACAACTCCCCAAGCACGCCGGCGTGCTCGTCACCTGCCCCCGCGCTCCCGGACATCACATCCCCTACGACGATGACCAGAATTCTCGATGCGATCAGTAGCCAATCGCGCGCGCGTGCCATGGCTCACACTGAGCAATATATACACAAGCAGCGCATCGTCGCGAGGGCTCACCGATGATGATGAGATAGACGATGAGGGTGGCGGCGAGGGTGAGGCCGAACGAGTCGCCCATGATGCCTGCGTACGAGGGCGGCGGGCCGCGCGCCCAGCCCGTGTACCGGAGCATGAACTCTACGGAGACGTCGGAGAGGAAGGCGACGGTCGCGATAAGGACGAGCACGGGGACCACGCCGAGGATGCGCATTGCCGCTGGGATCGACATGATGCCGGCGCCGACGATGCTCGTAGACAGGTTGAACACCGCGCTCGAGACCGACGCCCCGCCGCCGCCGTGCCCGCCGGAGGACTCCAGGAGCAGCAGCGGCTCAGCGGCGCCAGCTCGCATCCCCATGGTGCTTGCCGGCGCCCTCGTCCTCTGGTTGCTCTTCGGCGTGTGGACGGCGTCCGTTGGGACCCGGGGGTACTTGATTGAATAGGAATTTGGCACTAGGCCATGTATTGAATGAGGAATTACTATTGTACCCCAACGGGGCGTACATGACTATGGGAGAAGCACTAAAGCAAAAGTTGAAAAATATAGTGTAGCATGGTAATTCCGTGCCTGAGATAGTGAGATGTACAACGGGGACAGGCCAGCCAAAATGATTGGGAGGCGGGACAGGAACCAGGAGGCCGTTGTACTTGGACGCCTATGCGCCCGGGTTCGTGTTTTGCAAGGACACGGTGAGCGAGCTGGACCTATTTAACGGCAAAACGTGTTCATTTATCGATCTCTTCTATCCCGTCTGTTTTTTGAGTTGCCAACACTACTACTACCTCCGATCCAAATTAGTGGGCACAATTTTGTCTAGATACACATGTATCTAGTCTAAATACTTAACTAGATACATATGAATTTAGACAAAGCTATGCCCACTAATATGGATCGGAGGGAGTACAAAAATCATTTACATATCACAAAAACACAAGTTTCACATTTGTTAAATGTGCAACTGGTGTATATTTATGTGCAACCAGCGAAATGATGTTTTCAGAACGGAATTAAGGACTTATCATACATATTTAGTACTCCTACTAACTCCGTTTCAAAATATATGATATTTTAACCTAGTTCTAATTCAGATGAATCTAGACACGTTTTAGTGTGTATTTAGTCCATATTGAAAAATCTAAAACATAAGAACTTGTCTGTGGCAAGATGGTTAGCAGGGTGGTTGTACCCCCAACCCACCTGAGTTCAAACCCGTCGACAGCTGGTGTTTCTCATTTAAGGCGGAATATTCTTCCATGGGAGGCGACGTTCCCGTCGACAGCGAGGCGTCCGTGGTGACTTCGTCAATCTCAAGACTCGACCCGCCGACTCGGTCTCTCGGAGGTGCTCATAGGGGTAGGGTGTGCGTGCGTGCGTTCATAGGGTGAGTGTGTGTGCGTGCATATGAGCGCCTACGCTGTACCGTGTTTCGCAAAAAAAAATCTAAAACATCTTATAATTTGAAACGGAAAGAGTAGTAAAAAACAGTTTGCACATATGAGTACACATCTTGCAAACATTGTATATTTAAAGTGCAACAAACCATATAAAGTTATAAAAACTAAAATGAACCAAACAAATCTAGTTGCACATTATAAAACAGTGGTTTCATATTTTTGAAAGTAGAAAGATACCCCGCACGTTGCGGCGGAAATATCTTTAAAAAATTATTGTTTAAATAAAGGCATACAAGACCCATGAAATATAAAGTTGTTTATTGAAATATGGAAGATTAAGGCTAAATTGAGTTGATGTGATTTTTTTGTATTTGATGATTAAACAATTGGTGACATGGACAATTGGATGGATGAAAAGTAAATGACGTGAATATGTTGCATGCAACAAAAATATTGTCTTTAATGAATGTTAGTGAGATGACGTGTACATTTGGTTGGCTAAGAGAATGAATGATGTGGATAGCTTGTGTTGAGATATAAAAATAATAATACATGTTAGTGCGGGTTTTGTTTTCTAAGAGATATAGATGTGCAACTGGTGTGGAATAAAAGTGAGATACCTCTTTGGTAGCCATCATCTCCCTCTCTCTTTTATATATTTTTTAATTTTATAAATTTTGAAATTATATTTTTTTGAAAATCCAAAAAGTTTGAAATTATGAAAAAGCTTGAACATACTAGAGATTTGAATGTTTTTGAAAGTTCCGACTTATGAAAATTTGAAATTTATGAAAAACAAATCTCCAAATAATTTCCAAATGTTTGCAATTATATTTTCTTAATTCTAAATAACAAGACCGGATGGGAGACTCCACCCCGGCTTTGTTATTAAGGTAGAAGTGAGAACTCGAAGTTTTGAATCCTCAAAGATCAATTTCTCCGGTTCAGGCCCACCACCGGATGTCTTTTATTCTTTTTATGTGATTTTGAGTTCTTCCTCCCGTCCTTTTTTATCTGTTGACTGAACTTTTTTTTTTTGCGAAACATCTGTTGACTGAACTTTGCCATGTACTTTGAAGAACTTTTCTCCCAATGTAGAAAATAATCATAATTTATGGGAAAAATCACAGAACCTTGTAGAGTGGTGGGTCATCGGTCAACACAGAGCCCAGGTCCACATGCGCAGAGCACGGTTCTGATTAGTGACGCCCGCGCAATCCGCTGTGCAAAATGCGCAGAGGACCGCTGTCCCAGAACAAGCACAAAACGTACTTATCTTCATGTCCAAAAGACTAAAACTATCGCTCAAGTCAAACTCACGTCCTAGTCACAACTCATCAGCACATTGCTACACATAGCTTGCTCTAATTTAAAATACCACTTCGAATCAGATCTGACATCCGAGCCACCCACATGTATAGAAGATCGAGCCCATAGAAGATCTTACTAGTTGAATTTCAGTGCGGCAGCACGCCGCGCCCTAGGTGGGAATTTATGTGAATATAGCTTTTTTTTTTTGTTTTAGTCACATAAATTTTGTAAGTAGAAGTGGTGGCTTTGTTCGTACAATGCGTTGTTTTAGTCACATAAATTTTGTAAGTAGAAGTGGCAGCTTTGTTCGTATAATGCATTTATCTTTGCAGGCATTGTGGCTTATAGGAAAGTAGTAAAGTTTTTTTTTTAAAGTACAACCATTAGCTAAATTGAGGGATTTTAAATTTTGTAAGTAGAAGTGGCGGTTTTGTTCGTGTAATGCGTTTATCTTTGCAGGCATTGTGGCTTATAGGGAAGTAGTAAAGTATTTTTTTTTAAGTACCACTATTAGTTAAATTGAGGGATTTTATTAATTACATATGAAGAGTTATTGATTTTACGATTTTTTTGGACATTTTTGTGAAATATTTTGGAAAAGTTAAAATTTTGTCAATGGGGCCTACATGCTAGGGTTTTATTAATTCCCGAAACCATTTTCGTAAATGTTTAAAATTTGACAGGCCGGGCCCACAATGAAGTTGTAATGACGTCAGCATTGGGCACCTGGCCAGGAAAAAAAAAGCAGAGAAACATGCACGAAATATATTTGAAACTTTACTGAATATTGTTGAATATCCTCGGGAAATTATTTTTTTCGTGTTGCTGAATATTTTCTTTGGAAAAAATTTATTGAACAAATCTCCAACAAATCTTGTATGGACACTATTTTAAACTTATAGAAATTGTTGAATATTTTGTGGGAAGAAAAATTATTTGGAAAACTAATCCAACAAATCTTAAACGAAATTAACATTTCTTAGTTTTGTGAAAGGTTTGGAAATTTGTTGAATTTGCAAAATTCCATAGTTTCACTTTTGTACACAATGGATATTTAGTATATATTTCATGTATATAATTTTCGGAGAACGTGAGGTTTTTTTTTTGTTTGGGAAAAAAAACTGCAAAAAAAAAAACACGCCTACTGTAGGCGCCGCACTGTACTTTGGAAAAGTTATTTGGTGGTGATGTTACTGAAATTAGTTTGTATTATCTGGAGAACGCAAGGACCTTTACGTAAAAGAACCGCGCGTTTTTAATCCGGGAGGCCGATTTATATTTTTTTGGAAAACGTGTGGGTTTTTTTACAAAAAGTGGTGAGCTGGGCTTTTTAAAAAAAAATTATTCTAGAGGGCCGATTTATATTTTTTTGGATGGGAGGCTGATTTATAATTTTTAGGAACACGCGAGGGTTTTTCTGCAAAAGTGGCGAGTGGGGATTTTCTTGCAGGAAGTTGGCTTTACTGCAAAAAAAAAACACGTGGGGGCTTTTATATTATGCAAAAAGTTGTTTGGAAGGGTGATATACATCTACTTGTGAAATAAAAATTCAAACGGATTATCGAGTGCGACGAATTCGACAAAATTTGTCAAATGTTTGTGCGAATCTGGATCCGAAATTAAAGAGCTAGACTCGACTAAACTCGAAACCGATTACGGGAATGAAACTTACTCGTCGGCGCGCATATATTTCATGTATATATTTTTCGGAGAACGCGAAGTTTTTTTTTGTCTGGAAAAAATTGGAAAAACGACTACTGTAGCACCACACTGTAGCGCGTACTGTACACGATACAGTGCTACGCTACAGTGTCACGCGCGCTGAGAGCGCGAGGAATCGGTGCTCCCTTTATAGTTAGTGATCTTTCCCTTTCCCATGACAAATCAAGCCGGATCAGAATGCAGAGCTGATCACCAACTCAGTAATCTGGCTATCATTTTTTCCTAATAAAACTATAATCTGGCTGTCACACATGCTCTCCACGAAGTTGCTAACATGAAAACGCAACTAAAATCATCTAAGACAAACAATTTAGCATTAGTGCTAATGCAGTTGTACATTTAATTGCAAACGTGAATACTCACCAACACGCCGGAGTAGCACGAGCGGCAGCAGAACGACGACGGCCGTGACCAGTATCACGAACGCCCTTCCGGTCCACCAGCGCGCGCCGAACAACTCCCCCAGCACCCCGGCGTGCTCGTCACCTGCCCCCGCGCTACCGGACATCACATCACCTGCGACGATGACCAGAATTCTCGATGCGATCAGTAGCTAGTCGAGCGCGTGCCATGATGCAAACTCAACAGTACCAAAGAGGGACATCCTCGCGCGAGCATACCGATGATGATGAGGTAGACTACGAGGGTGCCGGCGGTGGTGAAGGCGACGAAGACGTTCAGGGCGGCGGCACCGGCGCGGCCGAACGCGTCGCCCATGACCCCCGCGTAGGAGGGCCGGCCGCTTGCCCAGCCCGTGTACCGCAGCATGAACTCCACGGAGACGTCGGAGAGGACTGCGATGGCCGCGATGAGGACCAGCGCGGGGACCACGCCGAGGACGCGCATTGCCGCCGGGATCGACATGATGCCGGCGCCGATGATGCTCGTGGACAGGTTGAACACCGCGCCGGAGACCGACGCCCCGGCGCCGCCGTGCCCGCCGGAGAACTCCGGGAGCAGCAGCGGCTCAGCGGCGCCATCTCGCATCCCCATGGTGCTCGCCGGCGGCCTCGTCCTGGGGGGTGCTCTCGGGCGTGTGGACAGCGTCCCTCCAGACTGGGGAGTATAGTATACTTAAGCACAGGGCGATGTATTAAAGGAGGAAATTACTCTTGTACCCCGACGTGGGGAAGATGACTATACGAAAGAATGAACGAAGCAGAAATTGGGATGATGTGTAGCATTGGTAATTCCGAGTGTGAGATGTAGATGTAGGAGTACGACGGGAACAGGCTAGCAAAAATGATTGAGAGGCGGGGCAGGAGGCCGTTGTACTTGGACGCCTATGCGCCCGGGTTCGTGTTTTGCGGTGATACGGTGAACTGGACCCATTTTAGCAACAAAACGTGTTCGTTTATCGATCTCTTCTCTCCAATCTGTTGCGAACAGCTCATATATTGATCGTCACGGCCCATGTGGCCATGTATAGCTGGCAATTAATTTGGGGTATGGTCGCCGCGTATTGCCTATGGTATGCATCATTATGGAGATCTCGCATACGAAGGTGGCGGTGTTGGTGTGGGAAGAGGTGACACTGCGGGCTTACGCCCACACGCAGGATTCTGGAGACTCGAGTTAGCACTATGTAATGGGATTTTTTCCTAGCTCGAATTTCTGTACATACTAGTATACCACTCTTTTCTATCTAATCGGAAGGCAGAACGACTGCCACGTTCCTAAAAAAATTATATATCAACCCCCTCTGTTACAAATTACTCCATATAAGACCTTAGTTTTGAGATGCTCGTTTTGACCCCTGAGCTCACCTTCTCCTACCAAATTAAAAATTTCGAAAAAATAGTAAAACATTTCAAAAAAATCTGAATTTTTTTGGTGATGAACATATACAAATGTTCTACAAACATGCCGAGTTTTGTGGTGCCCTGTGCAAAAAAAAAGTAGTGCTTGTGAAAAACTATATTTGTAAATCTCATTATGTCAGTGATTTGTTTTTTTTTTTGCACAGGGTGCGACGAATGTCATTTCATTCCGAAACTTTGCACGCATGTTAAACACTTGTATATGTTCATCACCAGTTTTTTTTCAGAATTTTTGAAATTGTTTTACTATTTTGTTCGAAATTTTAATTAGACATGAGCATGTGAGCTCGTGAGTCAAAGTGAATTTCTGCTTTTTTCTGCATACGTATTTAGATATATTTTCTCTCAAAAAATATTTTAGTGTGTTGATTCACTTATTTTAGTCCGTATATGTGGGAATCAAGAAAACATAAAAAATGTTATATTTAGATATGGAGGGAGTAGGTTCTTTCTTGTAGAAAAATTAAAACTCTCTTTGAAAGAATATTTAGAAAAACCTCAAGTACACCAACGGAAGCAGAAGCCGGTATATCCCCATATCTAATAGACCGTACTAGATTTTTTTTTAAACTCCGGGAGGTTTGTTAATCAACAGAGAGGCAATACAATCATCCAGTACTCAACACTCTGTAGAAGACAAAAAACATTTACGTGTTTGATAGAGATCTGATGAATTATTAGCCTCCCTCCTAACATGAAATTAACAGCAAGGGAAAGCCTATTGTCACCACATGTCCAGACGAGTCTCTCCCGAACGTGTGGGGTTGGTTTCGGGTTCTAAAAGCAGTCGCCAAATTGCTTTTTTTTTTTTTTTTTGAAAGCCTCTCCTGAGAATACAAGTTGTAGTATCTGATCAGACACACAGATACGCACACCACACACGCACACCCCTACCTATATGTCTAAACTAGACCTACAACCTATATCCCTAATACGTCCTTGAGAGTACTTATCCGAAGACCAGCGCTCCGGAACCGACGGGCACGTCGACCTCGCCTGTGGCACGTGGACGAAGAGAAGCACCTGCGATTTATTTCTGGGAGCAAACCAGTGACTGGCTGCTAATTCCCGTGAGACACCCAAAATTCGCTCCCCCTGGGAGTCGAACCGTGGGCGGGCAGGCTGGCCACTGCCAGGCCTTGCCACTGCGCTACTGCGCGTCCTCAGTCGCCAAATTGCTTATCACACTTCTGGCGACTCTCATCGGGCGACTGTTCACTGTGGTCACTTTTCAGGCTCTAGTTGCTGGTATGTTGCAGCATAACTCCCAGAAGATAACCCCGTTCTTCAGCGGAAATTCGCATTGGCACCCAGGAGCATATGATCCCGGTATTTTCAAAAAAAATTCAAAATTTGAAAATTTATCAAAAAAATGTGAAACAAATCATGCACGTACCTGACCAAGGTACGCACCACCGTGTTTTTTTTCGCGCCGAAATGACATCGTACGCGCCCTGTACAAAAATGACAAATTTCCTGACTGACAGGAAATTTGTCATTTTTGTACAGGGCGCATACGATGTCATTTCGACGCGAAAAAATACACGGTGGTGCGTACCATGGTCATGTACGTGCATGATTTTTTTCAGATTTTTTTGATAAGTTTTCAAATTTTGAATTTTTTTTGAAAATACCGTGCTCCCGGGAGCCAAAATGGCGCTTTCAGCAAATTTATTCTTGAAGGAATATCACATTAAGTCCTACTCCCTGGATTTAATTGACACACATTTGGTTACACATGGATGTATCTAGACACTATACAAGTATATATACATCCATATTTGCACAAAACCAAGTCAATTAATTTGGAACGGAGGGAGTATTTATTAGGAGTGTATTTTCATCCCCAAGGGGATTGGGGATAGGAGGAGATTTGGTGAAATTCTTACTTTCACCCAATTCCAAAAATACCCACAAATAATCTTCCCCCACAATACACTATAGCATGTACTAAATTTTTTAATTTAGCTAAAAATGAGATGGTTGGTGGAGGATATCTAGGGTTCATCCCTTCCAAAACCGGATTAGTAAATGTACTATTGGGGATTTTTGGGGATAATCCCTCAATTCCTCTAAAATACACTCCAAACATTAGAAGTAAACAAGGCCTAAGAGCTGAAAGTCTCACCGACGAGTAAAGTTCACCTGATTACATGAGAGTGCTAGTAAGTGAACCGAATGAGAAGGACCGACACATGAAGAGGGTGGCTATATTATTCACCCTCCGGATCCAGTGAGCTACGAAACCAAAATGTATTACATACAAGCACGCACATTCACAAACATAGGAACAGACTCGAAGCTCTTCACAACATTCTCTTTTTCTTACAGTTCTCCCCCCTTTTATTCTGCCACCTGGTTTTATTGCAATCTGATGCCATGCCCTTTTATTCTCCCATAGAGGATACTAAAGGCGCTATCCTGCTATTACAAGAATTGATCCAGGGGCGTACGAAGCACTGTCACGGTACACATCCAAAGGTGATTCTTCCGGCATGCTTGTCTCGTGCACATTTGTCAGATCTCACTGAAAGAACCGATAGTCCGGAAGCCGTGATTCTCAGGAAGTGGTGCATTCCCTGGGCGAATGGAGATTATTACCTCGAAACCTGAAGAGAAACGATGTTAGATAAACAGTGAAATCGGGGTCTTCTCCCAAGAGAGAATAGAGGATACTAAGAACAGAAGCACATACACAACTGTGCAATGATGAACATAATATAGCTCACGAGTAAATCCGCAAGCCAAAAAAGTATGAACACTCCATAAGACGTAAACATTATAATTGCATGATTTATCTACAAATATCCCAATATTATAGAGTGGAACTAGCCAAGCTATACCTGCATTCTTTGCAGCAACGGCTTCTGCGAAAACATCTGTGATAAATAAAATTTGAGACGGATTGTCCACCCCAAGTGACTGTGAGATCTCGAAATAACTCCTCGCTTCTCTTTTGTTTCTGTGTATATGAGAGAGAGAATTATAATTCCATATCCAATTTTGAAATGACAAATAGAACAAAAAAAAATGAAAAGCTTACCCGGTTGTGGTGTCAAAAAAACCACACAGGTATTGGCGCAGATCACCATAGGATGTATGGCCAAATAGTAGCCTCTGTGCCTCCCTACTGCCACTTGAGTATATGTAAACCTAATGGCAAGCATATGATCTTATATCAAGTGACTGGACACTTCACAAATTCAGGAATACACACCCAAAAATATATATGCTTGAAATTACGGTTGTAGTAATATCTTAACAACCATTTAAAATTTTCGACCATATCACCATAGTTATTACATGTATCATCATTTCCTGCTTACAAATATCTTAAACAAAAACAAACAATGATAGGTTTAACTTTGTCCATTTTCTGGTCGCCAGGTTAGTTATAGCTCTTCTAGAGCCTCTAACTAAGTAACAATTTTATCTGATTCCAAACTAACTAACAAGTCTTATCTAGCTAACTAACAATTGTTAGCTAGGACCTTTCTAGGGACCGTCGCTAGCTAACTACTCCCTCCGTTCCAAAATAGATGACTTTCATTTGTCTACATACGAATGTATGTAGACATATTTTAGTGTGTACATACATCCATTTGTAGATATATGGAAGTCAAGTAATTTGGAACGGAGGGAGTACCAGGCAAGGCACGGGTATTCAGCTAATAATCGTTAGTTAGCTAGCGACAGTCCCTAGAAAATCTCCTAGGTCCTAGCTAATAATTGTTAGTTAGCTAGATAAGACTTGTTAGTTAGTTTGGAGTCGTATAAGATTGTTACTTAGATAGAGGTGCTAGAAGAGCTCTAACTAACCTAGCGACCATAAAATAGACAAAGTTAAAGCTATCATAATTTGTTTAAGTTGTTGAGATATTTGAGTTGTTTGTTTTGTTAGTTGGGAGAGTTTGCGGGATATATGGCGTGGTGGCATATTGTTTATAAATAGTGAGAAGTGTGACACTATGGGATGTGCGACATCCGACCCAACCTTAATAGTAATGATCCATAGTGCTTACATGCATCTGTCCTAGTGTCCTGCATATGAAAGTAGAATAGACGAACCACAGTGCAACTGGTTTTTTTATGACCATCTCAATGGTTGAGCATGGTGCCAAGGTATACCATCTTTCTGTGTGAATGTGTTATGTACGTATAGTACATGGCCCACTCAGAAGCTCTCAATAAGTTTATCCTTTGAATTAGGAATACCTTTTAGATTGGGCGTTATGCCAATTACAAATAAGATATATGTTTTGTTACTTAGATTAGATTGTTAGTCCTATATATAAAGAGAACCACTTATGAGAAATTATAAGGTAAAACATAGCATGCTACGAGAAATAGAGGCGGCCTCCTCCAGATGCTATACACGCTATAGCGTGCTAATAGCGGGCTATATTTCAAATAACGGTTTGAAACAAATATCAGATATAGCTCAAAAATAAAGAATTTCAACAAGAGTATAGTCAGAAAATGTCAGAACAATATATGTAGAACCACATACAAAAATTGTTCTCCAATTGTCTAGAAGCCTAACATCAACATCCCAGGGGGCAAAAACATAGCATACATTACTTATTCAGAATCATCAGCATTAGCGATGTCATTTTCCGATTCAAAAGAGGAACCAGCATTTTGCAGTTTGTCGTGGCACGACAAATAGGAATAAACTTCTTCTTCCTAAGGTTGGAAAACTCAGCCCTTTGGATCGATAGGCTGAAAAAGAAAATAGCGTGCTAACGCTATGACGTTTTAGCGCGATATAGCGTGCTATCTCATGAATAGCATCATAGCGAGCAAAAGTATTAAAATTTAGCGCGGACCTTCCAGATATGCTATAGCGTGCTATTAGGCCGAAATAGTACGCTATTTTTTTCCATGGAAATAAACCAAGCAAGAACTACAAGAACACTTCCTCTATCTTGCCCCTTTACAGCCATTCCCCTAATGGAATTGTCTCAACACTCTAGCTCAGGAGTCAACTCTCCGACCTAAATAACTCAGTTACAAATTATGAACAGTAAAAATAAGCATGAACAATAAATAGATTTGATGACAATCCAATTTATGGCTCAAAAGTCTAATTTTTTTTCTTCAGAAGAGTTTGACCAAATAGATACCTTCACGCCGTGAGATTGCCAGTCCATCAGTGCCTCAGGAACATCCTCAAAAACAACTCCTTGCAGTTCTTTGCTTTCAAATCCAGTCCTCCATATATGACCCTGGAATTAGCCATAAGAACGTAACTCCATGAAAGAAAAAGATATATGTTTCCAGCTCTGGGAAGGGATAGGAAAGGTACCTGAAGTTGTTTCAGTGATGTAATCTTCCGGTCTGCTTTGATCATGGATTCAACATTAGCGACTAACGAACTGATAACCTCTTCTTTGCCAGCATCACTGGGTGCAACTGGAACAGCCCCAACAACTTCGTTTCTCAGGTCCTCTTCAACCTGCATAATTGGTCAATAGTCAAATGAACTTGAATAAAACAAAGTAATTTGTGCAAGAGCTGTCAAATACAATATACTAGTATGATCAACTTTGATGTTTAGATGCTTCAAGATCTAGCTTCACATGACACGTTAAACTCCTTCACCGTAACTTACTTGGATGCGCAACAGTTTGATGTCTTCTTTGGTTTCTTCAGAATCGTATGTAGAAGTCAGATGCTTCCGCACATTATCACGGGCATAAGGAAACATAACATCAGTCACAAATGATATTGGAGTTGTTGTTCCTTCGATGTCAAGTACAACACAATGCTGCAATGAGCACAAAAGTGTGAGTGCTGGCATTCAAGAAATAAGAAAAAGGTTAAGTTGCCCAGATATAGATAACATAAACCAGTTAAGGAAACAAACAAGCAATAACACCCGACATAACATCCTATTTTCTCAGAGGGTTTTAGGAAAAATGTCAGTTGCAAGGATGTTACTTGGTGCAGAAGTTGTCCAATGTGTTTTATTCAAAGTGTTTGAATTAATTTAAACTATGTAATTTGTGTTAAGTCCATATACTGGAAACAATCGATAGAGATATGCGTTGGGGATAATTTTACTTGAATTTTTCATTTGGTGCATTTTCCAGGAATTCCGAAAACTATTTTTATTTCTCATAAATCGACTGGGCTGTAACCCACCTCCTTGGTCCATTCTATTCTCCTTAAGCCCACCACCAAAGCAACCAATGCCAGCTCATCTTCTAGCCCAAGCTGCAGCCTAATCTCTAGTTCACTTTCTCTCTCACTAGCAAGTGTGCACCTGTGTCACGTTTCTTAAACCTCCAGCAAACCCATGGAGCAGCATAGCATCGGGAAATTACAGTGGTTCCTCCATCGTTTCTTAAACCTCCAGCAAACCCATGGAGCAGCATAGCATCGGGAAATTACAGTGGTTCCTCCATCGGTACATCCCCACTCCCTACTCTACTAATTCAACTGCAACTTAAATCACCATCCACTCCCATCCCCTTTATCTTTCATCTTTTTCCTTGTTTAATCTCCACCGGAAACAGTAACCATTAGCACACGAGCCATACCATCTCTTGATCTCCATGCTCTTTATAAATCCAATACGAGGAAAGCAATCAGCCAGCACGCCTCTCCTCTTTGTTTTCTCTCCAACAGTCTCACCTGAAGCCCACAAAATAGTTCGCACTGATGTTGCTTTCCCTGAGGCTGCCACATACTCGTAGTTCACTGGACTGCCTGCTCCACAGGGAGCTTTGAGTCCAACTCCTTCCATTATCTACTTGTTAACAACCTCGTCTACATCGTGCTCGTAGTCGTATACGCAAATCTGTAAGTCCTAGGCCGCATGCCCACTAAGCATCACAAACGGCTTGGCTCGCCACCACAACCACTAAGGGTGTTCTAGGACGCTTAGATCACGTCACTGTCCTCACCGCACCGTCACGAGGGCAATTCCATCACCGCCTTCCTCTCCAGGTTATTGGATCATGCCGCACCATAAACACCAGCAAGGGGCTTTTCCAGGTGACTCCGACCATTACAGCGGCACCTCATGTTGAACAAGTTTACCACTGGGATCTACGTAGTAACGCAACTAAGGGCATGCCCATTAATGGTGACCATTTTTACTAGAGCTTAAACAAGGAAAACAGATGGGACATGAACAGGATGAGTGTCTCAGGTGATAGCGATTTGATTTTCCACTGGAAACTGAAGAGAGAAGGGAGTGGGTGATGAACCAACGGAGGAGACGCTACAGTTGCCTGCTGCTGTGTGTGTTTGCTGGAGGTTGAAGAAATCTGACACAGGTACTATAGTTGCATGTCAGAAAAAGAGAATTAGAGACCAGAATGAAGCTTGGGCTAGAAGATGGGCTAGGTTGGTTGCTTGAGTGGTGGGTGGGCTGAAAGAGATCAAAATGCAAACGGTTGGGAAAAATACGAACTGAACTCCTAAATTCTAATAAAATTCACAAGCCAAAAGTACTATGCAGAACCCAACTTAATATCTCCAAGGCATTATTTCAATTGAAATATTCCAATAAATGGACTCAACTCCAATCACGTAATTCAAATTAAGTCAAACATTTTGAATTAATTCAATAAAATACATGGGACTAGTTTTACACTAAGTAACATCCTTGCAAGTAAAAAAAACTCAAAGAAAACAGGATGTTACAAATGCAGTTGCCAATGATTTTAATCTACAAGTACTACAAAGGAGGTTGAATTCACAAATTACTAGGAACAAAGAACTGACCTTTGATGATTTGGCTGCATGACATCCATTAGGAACGTCAGGACTTATAACACTGCGTGGTCTTTTGGCACTCTTTATTGGACCATGCTCAGGAGTTGTCCAGTCAATCCCTAACTGATACATCTTGATGGCAGCATCAAGAAGATAATGATAGCATTCAGCCTGAAAAGCAAGGCATAGCAATGTAGTGAATATCTGCCCTAGCATAAATTCCAGGAACCATAAGAATTAGTCCTCAATACAGCCCACATAACCTATGTCACAAAACTCACATTAAATAAAGGGCTAAATTATCCCTCTACTAATATAGTTTTCATATGTACAACCTAGATTGGATAAAACATACTGTTGATTACATTTCAGAAAATTTGGATTCAAATTGCAAAATGACCATTAAAACTAAAAGAGGTAGCATGTGGAGATAGATCTAAGAATTTATATTGAACGAACTGATAACCCAAAATGATCGTGGGAGGATGTGAGAAGAATGTTAGTCAGCAATAAGCATCCCAGCCTGAAAACTGATGCAGAAACTTAAGTCATCGAAATAAAAAATACCTGCGTCTTGGCATTGATCCAGGAGTCACCCCAAACATAAATTCCATGGTTCCGTACAAGCACAGCAGTTGCCTTCGGGTATGCTTTGATCTGTAATAACTTCGCGTTAGGTACTGCTAGATCCAACCAAAATATTGTTCACAATCTAACCTCGTTGTAATAAATATTCTTTGGTAGTTGCTCAAACTTTCCATAATTCAAAGGAATGAGATGTTACTACTGATCATAGGGTAAATACTAAACTATCAGATGAATGAGATGGTGTTGCTGCCTACATGTTACTACTGATCCCATTGCTCGAATCGTCTGAACTTTATCAGTTCAGTACAAATTCATGAGAAATAAAACTACAGATAACAGAAGCGTGTATTTACACCTCTAGACTGGATTGCTTGAAAACTGAAATATGGAATCTTGAAACAAAGGACACTCGTATCATACCGCTTCAGCCAAGGAGTCTGTGAGTTCATACTCATAAGGAGTATTCTCAATTATGGGAATCACCAATTCATCTCTGTAGCCATGACCTTTGATTCCTTTAATCATTTCCATATGTGTCATCTGCAGTAAGATCAGCAGAGCGGTATATGGTCACACAAGGAATACCCAGTAATTAATTTTGTAAAAGATAGAGATGGACTTAATTAGCTCAGAGATATGTAAAAACAGGATCTACTATCAATGTGAGCTGTAAACCGCGGCCACACACACGGATAAATTTTTGAAAAGTCAGTGTTGTTTGTGTTACAGTTACCTATTAGTAGCGCACATGTCACTAGTATCTGAGAACTCTGTTATTTAAGTTTTATTCTGATTCCTGTTGTGAACATCATTGACCGATACAATGGGTGTGGGGTCGATAAATTGATATAGCACCTATGTGTTGTGTATACCATGCAAAATGTATGGTAGTATATATGTGTAAATTTAGACATGTCAGCATGTCACTGTATTATTTATTATTTCAAGTTGACCTTCAAGGCTCATATAATGGAGCTCAAAATTATATGACATATTTAGTTGCATGTACCATCTACATTCTACAACAACAACAACAACAACAACAACAACAACAACAAAGCCTTTTTTCCCAAACAAGTTGGGGTAGGCTACCATCTACATTCTACATGTAAGAAAAAACATATCACGTACTCCACCATAAGAGTTTCCAATCAATGTAACAGACATACAATTTCTAAATATTTGACTTCCCGGCATGGACAACTTTAGAAGACCTGTATAAAATCACAGTCTGGATCACTCCGAACAGCTGATGCATATCTGTATGCCGCTGTTAGAGAAAATCTACAAAAGTTATGCACTATGTGCTATTGTTCAGGATTTTTCGGTATGATGTTTCACAGGACACACGAAATGTGGGGCAAAAAACAAAGTCAAAATTATTGAATCATTGCACAAACCAGCAGCGCCATATGCTAATAACACTTGAAAGAGTAATGGAAATATGGAAAGTATAAAGGATTTTCGCAGTTGATCAGAATTAAAAGGAGTACATATTCTTCCATAATGTGGTTGACTAAGCATTGCATTGCTGAGGATAAAGAAGTCCTGATCTTAGAAGTACACCAGACATGATGTATCTAACTTTTGCACTTGCATTCTTAGTAAGCACTACAGGTAAATTTCATGCAAACACAAAGGAGACTTTATGCATTAGCTGAATTTCATGGAAATATAAAAAATACTAGGAGGACTCACCCTGAACTCCTTTGCACCAGGAACGAGCATTGTTGCGATGCAAGTCTCCATGCCATGGCTATGAATCACAGCGCCAGCTCCTCGCATCAGATAAGACTGCAACACATCAAGGAAATTAGACAATATGTAAAGGAATTTGAAACAACAGAATAAAAACAAAACAAAAAACGCTGACGACCTTCATGAACAGAGGTGCACAGTCTGAACACTTTGGATGCTTGTGTGGCCATGGCTTTGCTACTGGTGCAGATATCACCTTGCCATCTGCAGCCATCACGTACATGTCGTCTGCCACCATCCTCTCTTTCTGCACGCCTAAACCCAATGAAAACTTGTGTTGTCAGCTTGTCAATTGTATTTCTTACCTCAACCAATTAACCTACGATGTCAGGCTCGGTACAAGCATAGCAGCCGATGTGCTTTCATTTAGAACTACAACCCTACATATCATTCCTAGTAACAACACAATTGTATCTTACGACTACTCTATAAGCGTGTCAAAGACGATACTTTGAAGAAAAATATGTTGGTAGGTTTTGTCATCGGTGATTTAAAGCATACAGTGCTTAAGGTGGTTCAAAACTTGTCATTCTGAATAAATACTTCATAATCAAAGTTTCTTCACAGTGCAACCACAATAAAGACGACTATGGCCATTGACCAAAAGGCTCCCGTACCAGTTACCACCAAACACATCATTAAACTACATACACAAGGTAGCGGAAATTACTAAAAAATGGTTTTCAATTCGCGCTTCACCTATTGGGAAAGTCAGTGCAAGCTAGTAGTAACTGGACAAACAAGTCAGTGACGATAAGAGAGATCATCAGTTGACCGACGCCACACTCATGATAGTGCAGTTTACCCAGCAAACACTGAGCAGAACGAGCAAGCGCGAACTCGACTCTGATGGCAACAACATCCATCCTTTATTCCTTCCTTGGCCGAGCGGGAACTCGCAACCCAGCTTAGCAATTCATCGAACAGGTGGTGCTCGTTCACCGTGAGGCTCGGCTGTAAACACAAGCAGGGGACAGAAGAGGAGGAGAGCAGGGGAGTTGTTAGTTACCGGACGGGGACATGACGATGAGCTGCTGCGCGAGTGGCACGGCGGGGTCGTTGGCCTTGACGGTGATGCTGCCGCCGGTGCCGGTGACCCAGCCCTGCAGGTAGAAGTGGCGGCAGAGCTCCGCCACCAGCTCCCGCGCCTCCCTCACGGCGTCGCCCGCCAGGTACGCCTCCGACGCCATCGCCTCCGCCGCCGCCGCAGCCTCTGCGCCACCGCTCGACATGGCTCTCCTGTCCTGTCGCTTTTTCTCCTCCCTCCTCTGGCTCTCTGGGGACTGCGGTTTTGGAGCCGTGCTCCGATAGGTGGCGGCTTGATTCGTGCCTGCGGTTACTCTGTTTTGGGGCCACATGTCAGTCGCGTGCTTGCAGGGAATCGAGAACCCCCATCGGTGGTGGTGACAGTAACGGGACAGGAATAATCGCGGCAGGAATAAAAGAAATTTTTATTTATCGATGTGTGTACTTTGCGGTGTGTCGTGAGCGCGAAGGGGCTACCATGTCAGTGGGTTAATATTGGCAGGTACTGTAAGAAGAAGGCACCCTGATTTTCGCACACCAACTTTTAAAACTAGATGATACCCCGCGCGTTGCGGCGGGAATGTGTAGTACGACGATATGCACAGGTTCAACAAAAACGAAGAGCAGCTTCATATATGCAAATTCAGAACACACCATTTCGTAAAGAGAAGAATACACTGTACGTAGGAGTTTGCACACGACACAATGAAGATATTAGCTGTGAGAAAAATACAACTGAATAAAATGGCATCTATTACATGTCGAGTTCAGTGTAAAACATATGATAAAGTCTAAAGACATAATGAAGTAAAAAGTGCTATACTGAATGCTTTATGTACATTGGCTAATAAAAAATCATCTTATTCTTTTTTTCTTGCAGTTTAGTTATTTTAGTTCATTTGAACGAATAAACCGTTTGTGTGGAAGACTTGCAAGCATGAAACAACGACAAAGTAGACATGTAGATTGAACTAAACCTTGTAGTGTACTAAGAAATGAAGTTGATGGAATGAACTGAAGATAATCGATTGATGCCATTAGTTGAATTTGAACATGAAGAAGTTGTTGCCATTGTCCATGTACTTGTACTGTTGTACATGTATTCACTACTCTCCAGATCGAGTAATAGCCAAATAAAATGTGGGTAGTAGAAATAGCATTGTGTTAGGACACTACGTGAGAGGAGTAATAGGACACACAAATCTGAATATGTCGTCTTGAGTTTGTGGATCCAATTTGTGTGGTGGCACAAAAACAAATAGGTGCTGACATGTGAGATACTGAAGTAAGACCAATGAAAACACTCAAGTAATATGTTTGTATATATCCAGGATGGAGACCAAAGTGGCCGGCAGAAAAAATGAAGATAGTTTTTTCCCTGCGGAAATACCTGATCTTATACTCCTGTAGAATGCTAAAATAGAGATTCCAAGTTACGTTTGCTTTTCTCAGCTTAATCTCCAGGTCGAGAATACATCGATCAAGTTAGAATAAGACTGCCTAAATCGAACAACCGGAAGATCAGCAATCTCGATAGGATTCGAATTCTGTGCATGTAGAGATGTACATCAGGGACATCACTTGAACCTGAATACAATACAGTATGTTTGAGAAATTGTAACAAAATTAACGGTCAGACCACAATCTGCAAGAAATAATTTTGTGGGCAGGTGCAAATTACCTATGTAGGAATTGAAAGATGCATGAAAGAGGCAATGAAAAGGATACGAAGATGTAGTCAACCACATCAATCAACTTGCCAATATTTACGCAGCTGGAAATAAACTGATGTAGGAGATGGCCAGACGAATGGGACGAATCTGCATTCTATTCGGCACATAACAAATTAGCCAAAATTTCTGGAGCAATCAATCGAAGCTAAGCCTTACCAAGAAAAAGTGAAAGAGAAGAACATCTGCGGCAGCCTACGTTCTCTATGCTCGCTTTCGCTCGCCTCCCGTCCACTTTGCTGACCTGTTGATGGCGATGATGGTTCAGAGGGGACGACGCTGGCAGAGTATGGAGGAGGATGCGAAGGGATGATCATGTGGTCCTGGTTACGGGATTGAACGTGGGAGTCGGCGACTGCACGATTCTGGTTTAATGAGAGCATACCTGCGGGAAATTTAATAAAGAAGAAAGGGCAAGTGGATTGGCTATTTCACTGTGTTAACGGAAGTTCAATTGATTGCAGATTTCATGCCTTCAGCTATGGACCGAGAGAGAGCTTGAAGAAACATGCAGTGCGTGCAGTTATGAAGAAGGAGAAGCGACGTAGATGGTCGATTCTGTTGGAATCCCAACAGGCAAATAAAAAGCTGAACTAAGAGTTGAAACGTGAAAACATGCATGGCATGGTGATGTGAGAGAGCTCATGACGTGGCATGTTAAGATTGATTGGAGATGCTTGGTAAGGTGGCATAGCTGCATGTTGAGAGAAATAGTTAGTGGGGATGAACTATTTAGTTATATATATAGGATTGTGCACGGCAAAGGTATCGAAAACTGCTCTGAGAATCGGGTCTCGTCGCTCGTGGTAGGTGAAGTTCAGCGTATAGGGGCGGCAGATTTCGTGGCGACCATCGTGCACTCTTTCGCAGGCTCCCATTTTGTAGAGGACGTAGCTCAATGACATGTGGGCTCCATGTTCAGCTGGTCCACATATCAGCGGCTCCATTCATCATTGGTTACATCACATGATCACAGTCCTATTTAGAAAACTCAGAATCTTTTTCGTTTTTATGTATGATGATAGTCCTCCCTCCATTCACAATGTTCATAAGAAATGTTTTAGATATTTTACGTAAACCACATACCAACCAAAATGAGTGGATCTACATAATAAAATGTGTCTAGATACATGTAATTCAGAAGAAAAAAATTGTGAATAGAGTAAGTACGTTTAAGTTTTAATTGTCTATTCTAGACTGCGTTGTGATATAATAATAGAATTTATTTTACTTGACTATTTATATCTCTTGGTACTAAGATCAACTCCACTAGATCCCGCGTGTCGGCCGAACCACAAAAATCAAACCGATATGCTTTTATGGGCCAAAAAATGACTCTAATATATCCCCGCATCTGTCTGGTCCACATTATTTTCTACATGAAACTCTAAAACCATCCCAGGGCGGTATATGTATAGGATTTGGCGGCGCATTTCCTAGATCCCGCATTTTCATGTTTTTCCTCCACCACCCCCGCTCCCGATCTACCATTCCAGGCCACACCCGCCGCAGGAAGTGGGCACCAGCTGCTGATGGAGCAAATCAGTGCCCATCGCGAAGTGCCCAAGCATGAGCTTGCGATGCCCTCTCTCGATGTAACCGATTCTCTGCCTAGTGCTCGAGACGTCAGTGAGAAGGAGGAGGCCGGTGAGGATCACGATTCCAACAACTCGGAGCCAAATTTTCAAATAACTCTAACATTCATAGTTGCAAATTACAGTGCCATACATTATCAGTTCTAGACCACATCATAGCCACATCTAGTACAAACAGATCAATCTACTTAGCAATTGCAACATACAACATGATTGCAATCACTACAACCATTGCACTGATCAAAGTCCTACACAGAATAATCAACTCATCCATTTTCTTCACACAGTGATCCATTTTCTTCGACGACGGCTCATTCTTCCCGTCTAAACAAAAATCAAAAGAGAAATCAAAGGATGGCTTCGGCATTGAACTCAAAGCAAACATAAAATTGATACTTACGCGTGAGTAGGACACTTGTAGAACACACGTCGAGGATTGGCTTCTGATTTGGACACAAGCCGCACCGTGCGGCGAACTTCACAACACGGACAAGGCACCAAGAGCAACGGCCGCGGAAGCGAGGCTGCTGTCGCCGGTGGAGCTTTCGAAGGCGGGGCCACCGACGAGGGTGCCTTGCTCTTCATTCGCTTCCCAGCAGCCGAGCTTCCGGAGTGAGACATGGTGACTGCGTCGCGGGAGAGAGATGAACAGAGCTGGGAAAAGACCTAGGGTCTGGGGACTGAGAAGACCGGTAGCTATGAGGGTTCATTTGCAGAAGTTACCAATGACCAGTCGCGGAAATCTCCCGCCACGGCGCCACACGCCCAGTGTCGTGGTGGCGACGGTCAGACCAGAAAAGGACCTACCGTAAATTATACCTGGCCATGGGCCAGGCCGGGCCTAAAAAAGCCCACGGACAAAATCTCAGGCCCAGGCCTAGGCACATCCGACCTTCGGGCCTATATTTCAGGCCCAGGCCCTCCCATGAGTGCAAAATCCCATCGGGCTTTCGGCCCAGGCCCACCCACGGACAAGCCCATGGCGGCCCAGGCCCTGGAATTTCGGGCCGGGCCAGGCTTCCCATGGCCAGGTATACCGTAAATCACTTATGAAACATTACATTTAGGACCTAGCCATGCATTTTCATAGATTTAGGACCTACTTGACACACCTGTGAAACTTTTAGTACTGCCCGTGCATTTTACTCATCTTGGAACTCTGAGGCGCGACCATGTCAGACTCGTCGGTCGTCGAGGCCTCGAGGAGCAGAGGTCAGCGAAGATTCGGGCGCCGCCGAGTGGCGGGCCCCCGGAGGTGCGCGCGCGTGCAGCCCACCCCCTGCTCCTCCATTTTGTCTCCACGATCTTCCCGCAGTAAGTCCAACCCCCTGCTCATCTTGGAGACGCGTGCTCTCTTCCCCGGTAGTCAATCTTATGGTGCCGCCGTCAGCCCCAGTGCACTCGAGCCCTCGCGCAGCTCAGGCACGGCGAAGGGTGACTCGGCCGGGGAATTCGGAGTTCCAGACACCTCCCTGTTTCCAGCGCTCGTCGATTTCGTCCGACCGGGAAACATTGCTCTGCGTGTCGCCCCCAATTCCATGACTTCGGAGTAGACTTCACAGTAATTAGGCTAGGCATGCGTAATGTATCGCCATGCCCCCAAGCTTGACCAGTTGACTTGTTCCATCGGGCCGGCGCAACAAGAACTTTTCTTTTCGAGGTTTGAACAAGCACTTGTTTAAGTCGCCTCGGAGTGATGCGGTAGTGATGTGTAGAGTCAAGACTGACTGCTCGAGTAGAAGGCGACAGTGATGTTCCGGCGAACACGAAGTCCTTCGCTCACAAGGAAAGATTTTCTTCCGGTTGTTCGAGTCAAGATCCGGGTCCGGTTTAGCTGCCTGCCTGCCGGCCGGGCTGCCGCTTTCCCCTATTTCAGCTCCTCCGCTGCACTAGTTCATCACATCTCCATATTTTTTTCCCTAGCAGACAGCAGGAACTTCGGAAGCCCATGGTTCTCTCCCTTAATCAACTGTGCCTAATATTATTGGAGCCTGGTGTGATCTAAATTCGGATGACCAATTGAGCAGCTTTTCGTCCAATTCTTCTCCGTCTGAAGGTATGTTTAGTTTTGACATGGGTATGCTTTCTGCTCCAGTTCATACATTCGATTTAAGAATTGGAGAATCATTCTGTAAGATTACTGGATTATTTGGTTGGGGGTCTATCCTTTTACGGTTCAGAAGAGGAAATGTCTATTATGATCAAATGACCTCATAAATGTTGGTGATTTTACTATTTAACTTAGTTAAATCGAATATGTTTTTCTCCTCACACTTCTCGATCATATCTTTGGTTGATTAATTAAAGAAGTTTTTTTTAAAAAGAAACTATGTAGTGGCCGGTGGACATGCCAATATACATATTACTCCGTACATGCATTCTTGTTACCGTTTGAGATATGACATCTGAATAATCTTTGTGGTGTAACTGTAGTTTTGGTGAGCTTGATACATGTCACCGGGTTTGTATCAAAAACTTCATATCATGATCATATTTGTGTTCCACTTGTATGCCCTTATCTTACTTAAAGTCAGAAATCCATGATTCAATTATAACCCTCTTTTGTTTTCAATTTGATAGCTGAATGCTGCACTTCCCTTGAGCCACAACTTCAAGTTCGTCATCTTCTGTCCTTGGGCAACCAAAAGTACAAAGTTCTGTCACACATAACAAAATGAGTCACAATATTACAGTGGATGAGACTGAAGACATACCATGTTCAGATGCAAATTCACCAATTTTGACTGAATATCACATCACAGTTCCTGCTCTTCATGACGGACTAATGCAAGGGGTGGATCATCATGAGAGACGGCTTCTGGATTTCCTCAAAGCAACTCCATCAGTACAATGGCTAAAGGAAATCAACCTTTGCTCTCCACTGGAAAATTTTAAGCTACCATCTATCGGCATCCACCGCTATCTCCATGTTCACTTCATCAGAACAATCGACTGGAGCTCACTCTTCACCATTTGCAAGAACCATCTCAAGCATCCTCTGAACATTGCTCTTCTCATCTGGCTGCTCTGCGTCGCTGCCTCTGGTGCCATGTTAGGACTGCTCCTGTTAGGATTCCTGAACAAGGCATTCCCTTCCAAGGGTTTGAGAAACCACTGGATAGAGATCGACAACCAAATCCTCAACGCCCTCTTCACTCTCATGAGCATATACCAGCATCCCAGCCTCATCCACCACCTTTTTCTCCTCTGCCGGTGGAGGCCAGAGGACGTTGCCGAGCTTAGAAAGGTTTACTGCAAGAATGGCGCACACCGTCCTAACGAGAGAGTGCACATGTCCTTCGTGGTGTCCCTCCTCCACATCACTTGCATCTCCCAATACATAGAGTGTAGCCTGTACTGGGGCTATCCCAGTAGATCACGCTCCGAGATCGCGGATACCTTCTTCTTCATCCTCGGAGTCGCTGCACCGGTGGTTGCCGGAGTGCACACGGTGTACAGCCCTCTAGGCAGAGACGTCGATGATGGTGCCTCCTGTGAAGAAATCAAACATCCTTACACAACAGAAGTCGAATCGCCTGAAGCAAGAACATTGGTTGGCAACCCGATGTGGGCAGGGGAGCTGCTCGACTGCAGCGAGGATCCCACGGCGTGCTACCTCTCGTTCCTGTGCACGTTCTGCGTGTTCGGCTGGAACATGGAGCGGCTCGGGCTGGGCAACATGTACGTGCATACTGTGATGTTCCTTCTGCTGTGCGTCGCGCCGTTCTGGGTGTTCAACATCACAGCGCTCAACATCCACGACTACGTCCTCAGCGACGCCTTCGGCGCCGTGGGGATCGTCCTTTGCTTCTTCGGACTACTGTATGGGGGTTTCTGGAGGATCCAGATGAGGAAGAGGCTCGGGCTGCCCAGGAGCAGGTGGTGCTTGGGCTCAGCGTCGCTGACGGACTACGTTCAGTGGCTGTTCTGCTGGCCGTGCGCGCTCGCCCAAGAGGTGCGCACTGCAAACCTGTACAACATGGATGATGGCAGTTTCTATGGGAAACTGGTGGACGGTGGTGATTCAGAGTGTGGGCCGGTATCGATGGCTGCGACAGAAGTGCCGATCTCTTTTGGGGTTCAAGAGGGGAACAGCGTTATTGTCAAACTGGTGGTCGACGGCGAAATGATCCCACCCATCCAACCGGTGGTAGAGTCTGGACGGCAGAGGCAACCCGATGATGAAGAAATTGTGGAGAATGGTAGCATCCAGCTAAAAAGTTGACCCACAACTGTTGGATGGTGACTGATGTTGTATAGTATGGGAAAGCTGACAAATAGATCTTCCTTTTTAGGATCGATGTCATCATTTGACATTTTTATGTTCTTGGTTTGTCATGTTCTGTTTGAGGACTTTATGTCGTCAGTCATTACTTAGGTCCGAGAACTAGTTAGCTCATAACTAGTTTGGAAGCCCTGAGAAATAAGCCGGGCGGCTTATGAGAGAAGCTGGGGGAGGGGCAGCTTTTGAAATAAGCCAGCAAAAGAACTGGGCCTTAGTCCAGTTCTGTTCACTTCAGCTACTGGAACATTGTAACAGGTGTCATCTTTTCGTGTTCCTTGTTACAAGAGAAAATAATAGCCTCTCTCTTGATTACTGTGAGGGTCTTACTATGATGATTATTAAATATTATATCACATTGTTGACGCCAGAAATTAAGAACTGACTAGTGTCATGTTTAACCTCAGATTGAAGAATAATGCACTAGGTCCGGTAGTGTATACCAGTAACTTCAGAAGGAATTAGCTGGAGCCAGTTCAAAAGGAGATTCTTACTCGTCTATCTGGTAGAGTTGGGCAATCTGTAGAGCCCCTTTCAAGTGTCAAATGCCTGTCTCCATGATGACAGCTTTAAAGTGAACCGATGCTATGTGCTTTATCATTCACGGTGGAGAACAAAAGTTTTCGTTGCTTGCAGAAAAGTGAAAGGTACAGTTGTAGTATATAAGTTTCAGGATGCAGAGACAGAAATCTCTACTTCGGAGCTGTGGTAGCTGCACCTGCACAGTACTTAGTAGGCTTCTGTTCTACTCGCCCAGAACCATGGCTGTAAGTTAGCACTAGTCAGTTCTTCTGTTCATGCAACAGTATATTTGTATATGAAATTCTGAATTATTGTACATCTAGAAGAAGATCATGCATATCCTTCTCAAAAGCTTGAGCCTGAAAGCATATTTACATGGTAACTGCAGGTAGTAGAGTTGAAGGTTGGGATGCACTGCGACAGGTGCATCAAGTCGATTAAGAAGGCGATCAAGACGATCGACGGTAGGGAAGCCTTTGATCCGCTCAACACAAAGCAGTCACTTTCCGCCCTTGCATATGTAATGAACCAGGTCTCTTGTTTACCTATGTGCAGATATGGAGAGTTACCAGCTTGAGAAGGAGACGAACAAGGTCACGGTGACAGGAAACATTACCCCAGAGGAAGTGGTCAAGGCTCTGCAGAAGATTGGGAAGACGGTAACCTACTGGGGCGAAGAATAGAGCACAGAGGAACTAGTCAAGACCGTGCTAAAGATTGGGAATGGAAGACGGTAACTCTATTATACTGGGGGAGTGAAGACTAGAACGCACGTATTACTAGGTAGTGTTAGATCGTGTGTTAGCATTGGATACCAAGAGCTGTTGTCACTCCAGATCGAGTTATTTTGGTGAGTTCCAAACTGGCTCTTGCGTTGCTTGATCCTATGGACTGAGCATCGTCATGTTGAGTCAGCTGCTCTGTAGTGCAAGATCTTCTCGAGGATGAACCCAACTTTTGCACGTTTTCACGGGGAATTCATGTGTATGAACTGAAGTATGATATACCTGTCCGGGTTCAGAGAATGCAGCCACACGTTCACCATTTTGGAATAATGCATCGATGCTGCCCTGCCACTTGTTGGGCCTGTTTCAGTTTCCATCTTTACAATACGTAGTTACGTACTTCTGTTGGTTGATTGATACTACCACTATTATCTCTTTGGTGGTTGCATACCTCGAAGCATGCCACTCCTTATCTATTCAGCAAGTTGCATGGCAGCAGCAACATTTGCCCTTCCAGCACCCCCGACATCGATCCAACTATCCGAGTCAAGAAAGGTACCCTTCCGCGGTAGAGATCAAACACATATGCAGCCCAATCACAAACCGGTAGTAGGATCCAGCAGAGGACATTGGTCACAGCATGACAGGAGCACCTTCCGCGGCGACAAGAAGCCATAAACTAGTACCAAAACACTTGCCGGTGCACCGCGATGAAGATGGCAACCCAAGACCTGAGATCCTCCATGGGTGGATCCACGACGACGACCGGTTCGTGGTTCAGAGTTCAAACTAGCCACAAAACGCCATTAGTTCGTTCGTGCGTTTGCTCTGAATTTTCTTCTCTGAAGAGCGTTGAGACAGCTCCGCCGGGCAGCGGCATTGCTGCCTCTCCGGTGGAGGCAATGGCCTGCGTGCATGCACCTTCCCCCAGAAAGGTTTTTCTCCGCTCCACCGGCGCCACCGCCGGAGAAAAAACTGCACCGGTGCGGTGCGTACGTCCAGCAGGATGCAGAGAACCCAATCACCTCCACGGCTCCACTCGTTGCACCTCGCCATCGCGCTGAGTTCACCACAGTGCAAGCATGCAGTTGCGTCCCGCTGTTTTCCTTGTTCTTTGTTCTGCCGAGAAAGCTCGCGCGATTACGTCTCGCCGAGGGAACGTGAGCTGGCTTCGTCGCGTGCGTACATGGCGGCTCAGAGCCGAGCCAACGCCTGCCACGGCATCGCCTTCATGCCTCCGTGGATCCTCCGCACAGTCGACTGAAAGCAACGGCTACGACAAACGCCGAGGATTACTCCAGGTGAGCGAAGAAACAAGTCGTTGTTTCAAAACTAGCATAAAATCGTTGATCTTAAGCAGCGATACCTAGCTTCCAAGAAAGCAAACGATGCTGCTCCCTTCTAGGAAGGAGATGGCCCCGTGGAAAAGACTTTTGGAAGAAGAAGCCGGTAAGGAACCCACATGGAGGTGTATATGGTTCAAGGATTTCTAGGCAGGACCGCACAAAACAAGAGGGTGCTAACCAAAACACCCTCTCGAAACGTCCGCACGTGGACCTATATCAGTCAGCAGCCCAAAAATTGACTAACATTTCTCGGAAATCCATATTGGATCATAGGTGTAGATGCACACACTGCCCCGAAAATCATTTTTCAAAATGTCGAAAAATTTCAAGTAAATTTTTGGATATACATCAGAACATATTATGTTAGTACAAAAACTTTCGTGAAGAAAAGAAATTTTATTTGGATTTTTTTGACACTTTGTAAAAAAATTAAAAATGTTTTATATAATGGGTGCATCTAGACTTATGACCCGAAACGCCGTGTCCAATATTTCTTATATACTTTTAAAATAATTATGGTTTATATTTGATAAAAGAGAACAATGTTTACTACAACTAGATAATGGATTAATGGGGTAACCGAACAGCAGGACAAAAAAAATCTAAACAAGAGAACATAGCCAATCTTAAAAACCTCAAAATTCTCGTCAGCGAAAACTTCATCCGCAAAAGTACATGCAAAGATTGCAGAGAATAATTTTACTCGCGATAGTAGTAGACCACAGCGTATGACGGAGAATGGTAATCACGTCAAGCATATCGGGGAGGGGGCACCGCCCCGATCTACGCAGCCCCCACCGCGCTAGAATCGTCGGACCAGTCTTACCAATAGACAACAAGAATAACAATAGACGGAGATTTGACGTTGTGAAAGACAATGTTGTCAGACGGAGGTGCACATGAAGCCACACCAATAGACAACAATAAGAACAAACCCGATGACCGACAAAGAAAAAAAACTACCAAGCTCCTCGGCAACACCAAACCAAGTGTCACTAAGACGGGATGGAGCTGGAGGAATATTATTCGAGACAACACCGTCATCACTGTTTGAGCGCCGACATCGGGTGAACATACATATTTTCCCTAAGTGGATTTAGATGAAGTTAATGCTACGATGACCTACAAGTTTATAGTCAGATTTTAGTTCCATGGGATGCAATGAAAAAGAGCCGACAAGTTAATTTTTGTGTACTTTTACCTTTGTTTGAGTCATAGGAATGCAACACTACTAACTCTTGTTGAACAACATGGACGATCACTGCCTAAGCCATACACAATCCATCCACAAAACGAGGCATAATCTCCCTTTAAATGAGCTTGTTATGCATGTTTCGGGCCATTCCGATGTGATCGAGAAATCCGGATGACCCTTTCATTCTAAGCTAAGCCCGAACTGAGCCGGTAAGGTGATGTAGCCCAAACCAAGACCAACACTCAAGACACACCAATTGGACCAATGACGGGAGCACGAATCAAAGCCCTCAATGATAAGGTGAACTTGCTCCTAGCTATGTGTGACTTTGATCTCGCATTGAGTGGTTCGCTACCTCATGCTTCTATGCTATATGTGCTTAGATATGAACTCCAAGATGGTCACCAAGGAGGAGCTAGCGCGGGAGAAGCTTGAAGATGCACAAGATGAAGAGGAGATGAAGCTCGAGGGCGCGGTACTACTGGCGGTCTTATCCAGTACTGCCGACCCCAGCCTAGGCGTCAAAGATGAGGAGAGAGAAGGGCAACGAGCCCCAAGACGCGATACTGCCGATCTCCTGACCGGTACCACTGCCCGACCGCTGGCTGGTACGACCGGACCTCATCAATTCGGTACTGGATACCCCCTGGTCTAAAGAGGCAGTAGTCCAGAAGTGGCCCGAAACTACCGGTAATTCCGGTATTACCGCCCAAGGGTCGGTACTACCGCCAATGTGCGATCGTGTTAGCTGTTTTGGCCAAGGTAGTCAGGATCAGGATTCTAGTTCGGATCGACACGGTATGCGGTAAGATCGCAAATCGTAGCATCATAACTAGTAGGATCGCAAATTGGGGATTCTACTTACTAGAATCGTATAATCGATCGAGTCAATTTAGATCATAAGGTCATAGAATCGTATGATAGAATCGGGATTCTGACTACCTTGGTGTTGGCCCTTGAGCCATGTAATCTTATCCACTTAAGTAACTTTCCGAACCTACACTATAAATAGGCCCCTCTTAGCTCAGATCTAGGGTTAGATTGAGATTAGACTTGAGTTGAGCTATGCTCCCGTTTTCCCCTTTGATGGGTCATGACCAAGACCTCCTTTGGAGATGAACTACCCCTTGTGACACCTACTCGTTCATTGTGATTCCAGTAAGTTTATCCAATCCTTCCTTGCATAAGGTTCTATTGTGTCGGTGGACCGGCCGGTTTGGGAAACAGTTTCAACAAGGTTAAGGTTGATTTGATCCTAGAGATCCGGAGGTGATCTCTTAGGGGGATTGTAGCCAGGTGACGGGATTAGATAGGCGTTACCACTTATCCCCACTTGCTCGCGTTTTGCCCACGTTCTTCCGGCTCTTCCCCTTTGTGTTCTTGGTGTTCATCGCCGTCAATCTGTGAACATCAGTCCAACCCCATCATAGGGTTTAAGCCCGAACTAAGCTTAGATCCATCCTAGATTCAGTTCGAGTGACCTTGATTCCATCGGATATCCAGACCAAATCAGATAACTTCAGACTACACATAATAGCCACATTTTGAAGGGAGCTATAAAAGCCTCTTCTTCTCTGAAGGGGTAAGGTTTACTAAGATTAAAAAATGATCCATTTTTTGCTCCCCTACATTGTTGGGCACCTATAAAATCTTGAGATCTCTCGATTCCTCCACTTAAATTTCAATCCTTTTGGACAATTAATACAGGAGATTTAGATATACAATCGAACCAAGCCAAATCGTGATTCCCCCTTGAGTTCAAGATACATGTTACTCTTGAGTTTGTTGGGAAACTCTAGGCGTGCTAGGGTTGGACGGAAGCTACAAAGGTGTGGATTTGTTGCTCCGGAAAATTTGTGGGGGTTTAGAGGTCACCTAAGGAACTACCATTATTGATTAAGCTTCTACTTTGTAGAGGAGACTTAGGGAGAACAAGTCAAGCCTTCGGTGGTGTTTCAGTTACTTCGTTGTAAACCACACCAGTGAAACGGTGACTAGTCCCCCTAAAGAAGTGAACATCAGGATAAACTTTTGTCTCTGAGTGCCTCGTGTATTCAAAATACGAGCTCTTTACTTGTGTTTTTATCTTGTTATAGCCTTCTAACACTAAGTTCTTATATCACCATATAGCTAGGTTGTTTCACATAGTTGTGTTAGAATCATATTTATTATCCACAAAGACTAAAACTTATGAACAAAAGAATAAAATTGCAGAAACCTATTCACCCCCTCCAAGTTAACCATATTGATCCTTCATTGCTACACCAAAACTAAAAACAAACTAGAAAAAAATCTTCCTACACTCGACGAGAGATGAAAATTCTCCTGCCTCCATCCCATGGCACTTGGACGTTGGGCAGAGGAGGAGGGGAGTATTGATTGAATCTAGTAGTGGTATGGGTTCTGAAAAGAGAGGAAAACCTAGGCTGCTTGATGAGATGCCAACCAATGAAGAAGCCTTTTACTAACGAGCAATAACCTTTACTATTTGTCTAACGGTTTTGTAGTGCGTTGTACATGTTTCTACACCGTTGTATATTTTGTACAAAACGTTGTGTGTTTCAAATGTATATTGCATATTATACACTGTACTTCAGCTTAGATTGGATTAGTAAGGAGTTTATATCTTGATTTACGGATGGCATGCGTGTAATAGATTCATCACGGTTTAATATGTGTAGGGATAGTAAAGAACCAGAGCTACAAAAATAGGGGTAACCTTAAGGTGAAGAACTTTTTTGTATACTCATGAAAACTCAAGGAATCGACCCTAGTTTAGTGTTGACACCGATGCCTACACCTAGATTCCTCCTACCGCCTTATGCCACGATACCTTTGTCTCCGGCATCTCCTCTTGACCATAACATTGATCTCCCACTATATTTCTACCTACCTCCACTTCCGGTGACTGAGCACCGCCACACGCTCTTCCACTTCACCACCGCTTCCAGTGCCCACACCAAACACCTCATGGGATACCAGCACCAAGACCAAGACCAAGCGACATAAGTGAAAGGAG
Source organism: Poa pratensis (assembly GCA_947311845.1). Classification (NCBI taxonomy): domain Eukaryota; kingdom Viridiplantae; phylum Streptophyta; class Magnoliopsida; order Poales; family Poaceae; genus Poa; species Poa pratensis. Next base: position 31,696,551 of record CAMZMU010000042.1, read on the forward strand.
CACAAGCAACCATGAAAGCAGGTGGAAGAGCATGAGTGTCCAACGACGCATGTGAAGCAATGCGAGCGCAAGGAGAGTGGATGTACGATGGTCTGTGGTGGCTGGAGCATGACGACGGAGACGGTATAGGGACTGCGGCTGCAATACGAGCATCCACAACAGCGGGAGCACGGTGAGTCAGGAATTGCGGGGAGGACTCGAGATGGGAGGTAGAGGATATTTGATCAGGAAGGAAGAAATCTCGGGGAGAAGAAGCAAATGTGACATTGGAAAAGTGCTACAATATAAATGTTATTTATTTGAACAAGTGGGCCCACTATGTCATGAAGAATTAAAGATATCGATGAGATGGGTATAATAGGCGGTTAGAAACTTCACATTAAATACAGTTTTACTAAACTACAACTAGGTGAACAATTCTCTACGAGGGAAGATTACTATAGCAAGTAAGAACAAGTAAAGGTAACGATCAAATTAACGGAAAAGTGGGAAGAGATGAAGCAAGTGTGATGCATCTCGAAGTTTAAGGATAGTGGTATACGGGGTGCTGCAAATTGAAATATAGAAGTAATGATATACCAAATTCCATACAACCTATTTCACAGGATTCTAAAAAACACATAGCATTGGGATGTCAAGCCATGTCAAATCCTACATGAACCGAAATATATAAATCTATAATATGCATGCGGATTGGTGCATGACATAGTTGTCATAGAAAAAAAGTATTCTTCCATGAGTTTAGAATCAATGGATTTTGTTTCTTTGGAATTTGAATGTGAAGTAGATGTAGGAGAAATTCATATATTTTCTAACACCGTATAGCAAACAAGCTTCATAGGGAAAATGTCTAGAATGTTAAAAAAAATGCTATGAAATTTCTTTGAACCAAATAATTCTTAGAAATGAGTTTAGTTAAGGAATAGAACGAGCTATTATTGTGTCGTCCCACGAGACAAATTTTCATAAATAAACAATGTTACTCCATGTACAGGAATGGAGAAAGCTATCTAGATAAATACTCCCTCCATTCCTGAATGTACGGTGTATAGTTTTCTGCACGAATATTAAGATATTGGTATTTGGCATACGGTGGACTCATTTTGTTCTGGAAAAAATCAGGAGATATGAGTTTCTAATGGACACAAATTGAAAACAATACACCCCATAAATCAGGATTCATTTGTGGATGGGTAAATTATCCATAAGTTGCATTACACCCTTATTTTAGAATTTTTCTCAAAAAACAAAACACCTTACATAAAGAAACGGAATGAGTATGTGTCAATAAGTATTAGAGTTAGTCTTGCGCTCAGACCAAGTGCGCCACCATACATGATTACTCACCTTATGACAAGCATTCCTAGCAACTAGTTGATACTACTAGCTAATGATCAATGAGAAAGAGGTTAGCAAGTAGACATATTTAACCCATGCATCTAGAAAGATTATTGGCCGAGTGCACCTTTGGCCCCATTTGCAAGAAAAACAACATAGTAGGAATATTACAGGATTAAACTTTATAATATATAATTCACAAAAAAAAACTTTATAGTATATATAGAAAAAAAGAGCCACTTGAAAGCAGGTGAATAGTTTAGTTGCAGTAAACAAATAGATCGCCATGGGCTGCTTTTTTTTATAGAAAACGAACTTTATGTAGATTGTTTCCAGAAAACAAGTTTATTTTAATTACCTTGTTTTCTAAATTCTTGTGTTTCAAATGTGGCATTATATATATACTTTTTTGTTTTCGCAAACGGGCATTATGTGTATTTCACACTATATTGATCACTGAACGAGTACAACGATCGGCGCTGATCACAGTATACAAATGAGAAGAGCAATTCTGATAAAAAACGAAAAACAACCACAAAAAGCATCCAAGCAATAATTATCTATGGGCATCTCGACAAAACCGCAGTACCTATAGTAAAATGTCAGCGGCCCATCTACACCAAGCCCGTCTCCTGTCGCTGCACCTGGAGGGGCGGCCCGACCCAAGAGAGTTAAGAAGACACAGCGTTGGCTTGCAAGCCAGGATTGGGCCCGTTAGGCCTTGTACGCTGCAGCGAGTAGGATAATAGGAGAGAGTGGTTGAGCGTTGTGTCTTGTCGAGGAAGAAGAACTAGGACAGGACGGCGGTGCCGTAGGGCTGGTTAGGTTGGATCTCAGTGAGATCGGCTAGAACTACCCAAATTCATCTGTAATCCTGTATCTATCTATCGAATCCATAGCCGGTACCTTACAAGTGGTATCAGAGGCCACAAGATCCCCGTTCTGGAGTTCCCTCGCCACGACCATCGCACCCGATTCGCAATCAGAAGCCGAGCTCGAGCCATGGAGGAGCTCTCGGCTGAATCTCGTGCACTCTACGATCTCCTCAAGGCCGACACCGACGAGATCTATGAACACAAGTTTATGGATTACAAGAAGGAAATTCTCGACACCGTCCGTGTGTTCGTCAAGGACAGCACGACGCAATTCAAGTCCATCGACAACAACCTTGAGTCGATCCAGTCCAAGATGGGCGTGGACCTGGCCGGAGTCAAGGCAAGTCTTGGCGGCGATATCATGGCCGTCCAGACCGCCCTCAGCTCGGAGATCGCGAAGCTGACGGCGACTGTGGATCGCGCCATCCGCTCTGACCTGAACGCTACGGCAGGAGGGGCCTCGGCGTCGCCTACCTTGTCGCCGAGGGATGGTGGATCCGACCCTACTGGGCACCGTGAAGAACAATTCGATCGGGGGAGGGCCAGTGCCTCGCACTCGTCCCCTCCGGCCAAAGGTACGAACCTTGGCCTGAATTTTTCTTTAGAAACACATGCTGCCGAGAAACATTTACTGACTCATCTTCTGCACCACACGTGGAATTGCTGCAATTCGATGGATCCAACTCAAAATTGTGGCAACGGCGCTGCGAGGAGTACTTTGCGTGTTGGGGAACGGCGGAGGAGTACTGGACGTCATATGCGGCGTCCCTGTTCACGGGTGCGGCGGCAACATGGCTCGAATCTTTCCTACCGAAGTATCCACACGCAAGCTGGGCTGAGTTCACCATGGCTATGCAGACAAGGTTCTGTAGAAACCAGCATCAAATTTTGGTAAGGAAGCTCTTCCACATCAGTCAAACTGGCTCTATGGCAGAATATGTGGAGAAATTTGTGGAATTATTGGATCAAATTGCTGTATACGAGGTTGCCCGAATCCTATTCATTATCTGACAAGGTTTTTAGATGGGTTGAAACCGACTGTGAGAGTGTTAGTGGCAATATAGCAGCCTAAGGATCTAGACACTGCTTACACACTGGCGTTATTGTACGAGGAACTGGGCGATGGGACTACACCTCTGAATGTTCAGTCCCCTACTGCTGGTACATCGAGGAGGCTGTCGCAGCAGTGAAACACGGGGTTCCCCTAGTGCTGCCAAAGTGGGTCCACCCCATGTGGGCCCAAGATGACGATGGACAAGACCAAGACTCAAGTCAAGCTGGTGGGTTCACCGTCAGGACAAGCAAGGCCTACGTCGACAAAGGGCTCCAGTCCTGGGGGCCTGCCGGGTCCCCGAACCAAGCAAGAAGGCAAGGAAGGACCCGAGAGCCCGAGTTCCCGGCAGGAGGCCAGGATCCCTCTCGGGTACTTCCCACGTCCCTGTGGATAAGTTCTCCAACTCACGCTAGAAGACCTCAGAAGACTTGGGAAGCAAGGCGAAGGTAGCGCGGGCGGGAAGCACAGCCCGTGGTGGTGTCAGCCCCTGTCCACCCCAAGGCGGACGCTCCCACCTAACCCAAAGGAGACGCTAGGCTGAGGAGAGGCCACGTCTCCCCTAAACTAGATGAGGAGGGTCCTTCACCCCGAAGGTCCCTCGTGCCCCTCACGTGACCCTGTGGCAACCCCTTAGCCTATAAAAGGAGGACCAAGGCACGGAGGAAGAAAAAGGTCGAACCAAGGCACAAGTCCAACCAGAGCAAGACTAGACTAGGGCTGCGAAGGTAGAGGGGAAGGTGATCTCCTCCGGGTCAGGATCTGTCCTTCTTCTACCTCCAGCCAAAACCCTTCCGGGTACCCCATCCGGGAGGTTCCATTGTAAGCCACACTATGAAGAACCCATCAATCCAGACATGCAGGAGTAGGGCTTTTAGCCTCCGGGCGGCCTGAACCTGGGTAGCTCCTTGTGTCCCTTTGGTTGCATGCTTTGATCGTGGAGAGGAGAGCTTGATCTAGACTCCGCCCGAGAAGACGATTCTCAGCCTCCTTCGCGCCCCGTGCCGAACCTAAAAGGGGGTATCCTATACTCCCGGTGTCCGTGCATCGAGACACGACATCTGGCGCGCCAGGTAGGGGGCGCAAGCGCTGGATTCGTCTTCTTCTTCATCGACCTCAAGTTCACGCCAAGTTCATCGTCAAGTTCATCGTCAAGTTCTGCGTCGAGCTTCTCGTCCGTGGCAAGATCTGCTCCAAGACCCCCAGCGCCTTCGGAGCAGCGTTAGTTTCGGCTCTCACGAGAGAGGTGCCGAATCCGACGTCCAAGATGACAAAGAAGAGAAAGGGAAAGGCAGCCTTGGAGTTCCTGCGGTACCCTGGCCTCGGCTTCGTTCTTGACGAGTCCTCGCCAGCACCTGCAGCTGAAGATCGCGCCTTTGGAGTCCATTTCGTTCCTCCCGCCGCTTATGTCAGCTCTCTGGTCAGCAAGGGAAGACCTGAGGAAGGTGCCACGAACATTGATGTCCCTCTTTCCCCATGGACGCATGGAGTGAAGGAGGAACTCTGTTCCGACGCGCCAACCACAGTGCCGCTTCCGGAGGAAGAAAACCTCGACCAAGACACAAAAGGCGAGCCTCGGCAAGAAGATCCTCTCATCTACGTGCCCCAAGAGCTCAAGATTCCTCTGCGCAAAGATGGCCAGCCCGGGTGTGGTGCATGTACCACAGATCTGACCGGCACAGTCTGGAAGATTGCCGACAGTTCAACGACATCCAGATACGCCAGAAGAACGGTGATTGCTATACATGTGGAGAACCAGGACATATCAGCCGAGATTGCCCTCTCAACAAGAAGCCCAAGAAAGCCAAGGGGAGCGCCACAGCTGGGGTTCCTCAAAAGGGAAGATCTTTCCGGACTTTCGCCAATGCATCCACTCAGACTGAAGAGCCCCCGGAACCTTGCCCACTACCGGCGCCCCCACAGACACAAAGCAGTCAAGGGCAAACTGCAGCTAGCTGGGATCAAACCTTCATCTGCGGAGATTTGGCCAGGGGAATGGGATCTCCCGGGTCACATCGTCACAATACAGCCAGGACCAAGTGGACCCCCTCAGAAGTACCGGATTGCTAAGTGGCTGGCATCAGGATCCCGCGGGTAAAGCAGCTTCAGGGTCTCCGGACCGGCACGAGCCAGCAAGATTGACGGGTCATCAAGCAAGGAACATCCGGGTCCAGAAAGCTAAGACAACCGTAGGGTCTCCGGACCGGCGTCTCTGATACGCCAGCAAGTCGCCGGATCACCAGTTGGGTGGTCTCCGGGTAACTCGAGCAAGTAACACAATGGTCTCCGGACCGGCGCAAGCCAGCCAGTCATGCCCCTAGTCGGCATTGGAGGCTATCTCGGTTGGAAACCTTGTCCCCGCCAAGAATTGCTGGGCAAGGCAGAATTATGTCTGAAACACGGCATAGAAGACCCGCCTTGGCGGCAGCGCGACAAACGATTACCGAGGTAGCCTGAAGGAATCAAAACGCGAGCTAAGTATAAACGTGCTTGCACGGGCTTGTTCCCGGGTACATCTGTTTTATGTGCTTTGGCTAAGGCGAAAGCGGGCGTTCTCCTGGGGCAGCGCCTTCGCGATGACACTGTCAGTTTCCCTCGGGCAGTGGAGTCGTGGGCTGAGGTCCGTGCGGTCAGGAAACGGTGGGTCCTTTGGGGGTTGCGCCCTGTGTCAGCATTTCGGACCAGTCTGAGTGCCCACGGCTGGTTAGCGCTCACACCTTTGGATCCTTCCCGAGAGCGTAAAGCCCCCACGAGTACGATAAAACTTATATACTTTGGGAAGAAGTTATTTACATTCAAAAGCATGAGTTCATAAGCCAGTTGGCAATATCAGTACAAAAGCATGGTTCACGGCCCTTGGTATTGTCCTTTTCAGGACTTCACAGGTTCACGGGTCGTCTTCGCGGGAAAGGCGCTCCAAGATTTCCTCCACCTGGCGGGATACGTCTGGAGGAAGCGGCGTCTCGGGTTCAGGCGCCTCTAGCTCGGACAGCAAAGAAAGCTGCGGATGCCGCTGACGAAGTGCTGTGACAAACCGGGTCGTCACCTGCCTCACTGCCTGTTCCCCAGCAAGGCGAGTGGCTCTGCTAGCCTGCTCCTTGATACCCTTGATGAGCGAGGCCACGTACTTCAAGAACCCGGGATAGCGGACGAAGGAAGTGGAATGGTCGGCCATGAGAACAGGCGGAGAAGGCACTCCCAAGTTCGTGAACTCCCTCACGATATCCAAGGACCCGTGGTTCATCTGGAGCAAGATGTTGTTATCATCGCGGCGGTGGAGTGTGAATCGTCGCTGTTCTTTCTCAAGTGCACCTTTGCTTCCGCCAGCTCGACCTGCACTCCTTCAGCTGGTTGGACACCTGCTCGTGTTGATGCCACGCAATCTGAGCTTGAGATTTGGACGCTTCCATCGCCGTTCGCCCGTCAGCCAGCTCCTTTGCCTCCTTCTTGCGAAGGACGGTCATGCGCGCATCTTTGTCCTTCCAGAAATCGTTCGCCTCGCCCAGTTCCCGGATCCTTCTTTCCATGGCGACGCGGCCAGCCGTGGCCTCTTGCTTGAACTTCTCAGCTGCATTGAGAGCCTGCTTCTGCGCCTCGATCGTGGCAGCCATCGACTCGACCCGGGCGGACAAGCTGTCTCTTTCGCCCCTAGCTCTCTGGAAATCCTTGGCGGCCTGTTCTCGCCTCTCCCTCTCGCTCTTGAGCTCGCTCTGGAGCTTGGAGACCTGCTTGCCTAGTGACGAGACGGCTCTGCTTTTGGCTCGAAGGTCATGTTCGACCTCGCTGCGAGCCCAGCTAGCCACGTTCTCCAGGCCCTGCTCAAAGCGGTCCTCGTCCCGCTCCATTCTGATCTGGAGCTCCTCAATGGTGCCGAGGTAGCGGCGCTCTTCGTCTTCCAGCTCGGTCTTTCGTCGCTCCAGCTCCTTCTCGCGGCTGGCCACTCTCTGTTCCCAAGCGTAAGCAGCTCTTCGTCCGCCGCCAGCTTCAGCTCTCTGGCGCCAAGAGCCTCCTCCCCCGAGGAAAGCCGCAGCTCGCGAGCTTGCGAGTGCTCCCCGCCGCCGGAGGTCGGGGGCACCAACCGCGCCAGTTCGGCGCGGGCAAAGGACAAGAACTCCGAGACGCTGGAGAATGTCTTGGAGAACCCGGGGCCTTCCTCAACTCTCCCGGGTTCAAGGCAGGGGTCAGCGTTCCCGAGGGCCGAGCCCCTGGGGATGAACCCGCCTGCTTCAAGTCTGCGCGTCCAGGCCCTGGGGATCCACGTCGCGCCTCTCCCCAGGGCCTTCCGCGCAAGCAGCTTCAGCCTCGCCTGCAACGACTGGAGCCACCTCCCTGATCCTTGGGGCGGACCGGGGGCTCGGGGGCTCGGAGTCGCCTCCGTCGGAGGTGTCGGTGGAGCTCGTCGCTTCGGCATCTTCGCCTCCCCGGGGTCGTTTGCTTGGCCACTCCGGTGTCGGGCTCCTGTGCAAGAGACCAGAACAAGAAGTCAGGACGATGGCAAAAGGGAAGCAACTCCACATTCAAGGCCAGTTGCCAGCAAGCTTACCGGCGGGCTCTCTTCGATCCGGAGAAGCTCCATCTCTTCTTCACCAAGTCGTCAAAGAGGTCAGGCAAGGACAGGCTCTCTTCCCCAACCTCCACGTCTGCAAGGGGAGGAGGGATAGCCTCCGACGCCTGGTCAGACTCCTGCATCGACGGCGAGCCCGGCGGCACTGGCTGCTCCAGAGGTCCGTCTCCCGGCGGGTTTGTCGCCGCCCCGGAAGGAGCACCGGGGCCTCCGCGCCCGCAAGGCACTCCCGGAGGAGCCGCCTCGTCGCTTTTGTCATCCGAAGACCCAGGTTCTTCAGGGGAAACGTCCCCGCGGGCAAGGCTCTGCCCCCTTGGCCTCTCTCCTTGAAGGCTGCGTGCTTTGGGTGCCGGCGGGGGCTCAATCTTGGTAGTACCCGCCACCCCGTACTCATTGCACGCTGGCATTGAAGATCGGATGCCGTCGGCGGCTGGATCCTCGAACAGCGGCAAGACCTCATCCTGGAATTCAAAGGGTACCCATGGCAACACATAGCCCATGGTCAGAGCCCAGGTAGTCTCTGTCAAGTGGAATCTGGACTGTGGAAGGCTGCTACCCACCTGAGCGAGTTCCCAGAGCGGGCGGCTCCGGAACTGCAAAGGGGCAATCCCTCTGCGAAGAAAGTCTGCCAGGATCATGGCGCCCGTCACTCCCCTTGCACGGAGCGCAGTCAGCCTGTTAATGGCCGAAGCCAGGGCTTCCCCTTGAGAGCTCCTTTCCTTGGAATGTGCCAATCGCTCCGCTGGATAAAATGGAGTCATCAGATGGGGGTTGGTCCCATCAGCTTCGACAAAGTACCAGTTGTGCCTCCATTCTCCAACCGAGGCCTTGGTGAATGTTTCCGGGTACTGGTGCGCCGCATCACTCCGGAGGCAGAAAGAGACACCGCCAGCGATCCACTTGGACTTCCCCAGGCGTGGAACGAAGAAGTGGCGGAATAAGGCCACCGAGGGCATGACGCCCGCGAATGCCTCGCAGGCATAGGCAAAGGTAGCAAGCATCATCACGGCATTGGGGTGCAAGTGCAGCATGTGCAATCCATAAGCCTCCAAGATTGCCGCAAAGAACTCGGAGAACGGAGGAAGAAGGCCGACGACGGAGAAGTCGTGGAAAGTAATCACCTCTCCTTCTCGTTGAGGACCGCTCCCAGGACGCACCACCACTCCCTCAGCACCGCGGAAGCTCGCGGCCAGGGATTGGCGGACGCGTTGAATGGCTTCCTCTGACGCATACTCGCTGGGAGAAAAGAGGGCTTGAGTCACCCTCCTTGAAGGCGGCGCCTCGGCCAGAGAAGCTTCCATCGCCATCTTCTCAGCGGCAGATTGTGACATCTTCCTCACTCCTATCCTATCCCGCTTAGGCGGCATGGGCTGGGGGCAAGAACAAGGAGCGGCGGCGGCCAAGGCGGGGGGCGGCGCTTGGCGAAGTCAGGGAGAAGGAGTCTCCTGCGCGGCGATTTGGGGATTTCGGCGAATCTGGAGAAGTAACGGCTACAGTGGAAGCCAGTCGTGGCTTATAAGGCATCCCACACGTCGCGTCGCGGCCTCATTACTCCGACGGACGTGGGGATCGAGGGGGCGTGCCGATTTCTGCGCGTTTCGCCCGTTGGATTCCAAGATAAGCACGGAGTCCGTATGAATCGCAACGTTCGCCGCGATTCAGTCAACAGGACCCGGGGGCTCGTCTCTACCTCGCCTCGACGGGTCCCCAACGGAGCAGAGCAAGGAAGACCAGGCGCCCGGGGACCCACTTTGACCTATCTTTAGGCCATAGCCCCGGCAGCTGGAGCAAGAGCCGCCGGGACCATGCCCGGGGGCTACTGTCGCAGCAGTGGAACACGGGGTTCCCCTAGTGCTGCCAAAGTGGGTCCACCCCATGTGGGCCTGATGGCCCTTCACGTAGTTACCCCACAACGGCGCTAGAAAACGGTCTTGACGGCCCTTCGTGCGATTACCTGCGTGAAAAGTAAATGGGTTAGGTTGAGACTCCAAGTGCAGAGTGTATGTAGTAGTGGAAGACAGTTTTCCCCACGAGGGGTGACTCGAGGGTTTAATATCGAACTCTCGGGGAACCAGTATTTCAGGTGTTATCTCCTTATCCTTCTCTTGAGAACCTGCAACAAAATAAATTGTTTTGTGCCCTCAACCTCACCAAGTGGTTGTCAAGCACAAGGTGTGAGAATGATAATAAAATAAATATGCAAACAGTAGTAAATATGCAATGATGGTAAAATAAATATGCAAGGATGATGGTAGTAATGATAAATGATATTTTTGGGTTTTTTATGATGAATGCAAGATGTAAAAGTGTTTTTGTATTTTCGGATTTAATAATGGCAGCAAACAAAAGTGGTGATAAAAGTGTTGGAAAGGTGTTTCTTATGATTAAAAATGGACCGGGGTTCATGGTTTCACAAATGCACTCTCTCTTGATAACGTGGTAGACAATGGAACACTAAAATTAACATGTAAGATGGCAAGACATGGTTTGACAAGTTATTAATAATATGGGCATCACGTCCTAACATAGAGATCTCAAGTATAAGTTGTTCTCTCTCTTATGCTCCACCAAGATGCGAACTAAATCATAACACCTTAGTAATTAAGATAAATCAGAGCATAGCAATAAGTTCAATGACATGAAGTTAAAATAAGAACATGCTAGATCTAGTCATGGAGATAGTGGCCAAGGTCACATCCACTCTCCGGTAGCATGGTATTTTTGTTTATCCCTAGTGAGGCAACAAAGTAAGGTAGAAAACCCAAGTGGATCGCAGAACTTTCTCTCACGTTCACTGCACTAGCCACCCCCGTTACTCCAACTAATGCACACGTTCCCCCTCACATGCTCTCATAAACATGCTTGATCATGACAAGTAAATAAGAACGGGGTACATAATATGCATCTACTTTCATAACTGAAACAAAACCATTGCAATCTCAAACATGTATTAACTCATAATAAAGATCCACCACAAAGGAATTACATAGATGACCGTAATCATGTTCAGCAGCTCATACGGTACTAATTAGTGAAGCTCATAGAGAGGAGAGATACATAAGTTACTTCCACAAACCCATAGTCCAGGGGTGGACTACTCCCTCTTCATCATGGTGTCGGTGGAGATGTTGTTGGAGGGGAAGGAGACCACACCGGCAGCGCCCCGCCGGAGTTTTCCCCCTCCAATCTTCAGCTCCAGGTCTCTGTTTCGTGGTTTCTGTGTTTCGGCGGCGCTCTCTTTCGCGAAAGCCCTGGGGGGTCTATATATAGTCGTTTTTAGGTCAAGACGAAGCTTCGGGAAGAAAGATCGACGGCAGCGGAGGCCCGAGGGCCAGGATGGGGGACCCCACGCGGTCAGGGAATCTGGCCGCGTGGGCCCACCCCTTTGGCCTTCTGGTCTCCGTTTCTTCGATTCCTTTGCGCCTACGTTTCGTTCCTTCCAAAAAAGTGATCCCCGTAAAGTTTCAGGTCATTTGGACGTCGTTTGGGTCCCTGAAACATCAAAATATAGAAAAAGGGGTTTTCTGACAGCGCAGGGTTAATTCCAGAAAAATGGGGAGTTGTTAATTATCCCCAAAACTCAATATAAATCATGAATATAACCCTTATATGATGCAAATAACATGGAATAACATGTAATAAAATGTAAAGTTCATGTATGCATTTTACATGCATCAACATCCCCAAGCTTAACCCATGCTCGTCCCGAGTATGAAGGTGATAAAACTAACATGGACTTTGCATTTTAATACTATCAATGGATATCAAAGGTGATTACTATTGCTACATAGAGTCAAATGATTCATTCTTCAAAGGAATAACAATATGCAAGATAAATTATGAAGTGATATCAAATACTCAATGTAAAGATGTTCAATGATAAATTCACAAAGTGTGAAAGTACTATGGACCAAATGTATGCATAATGAAAAGTAAAAACATCCTATGGTGGTCATAGAGTACTTCTTATGAAAACTGAATATAAAAGGTGGACACTTTGGATAGATAAATAAGTAGAGGTAAAGCATGAATAAGTTTCATCTAACTTCCAAACACTTCTACTTAAGTTAATGCTTGCAATGTGGTAGTCATTGGTGTGGAGCTCTCATTACCCCTATCATAGCATCTTGAATGATTAATGTTTAAAGTGAAAGCAAATATGAGTGGTGTGCTTGACAATGTATTGGTTGAATGTCTCATGTCCCTTGAATACAAGTACCTACACCATGTGTTACTCACTTTGGTCCACAAAGTAAATTCAAATAAAGGTCATTGCAAGTAATAATAGTATCATCAAGAACTGCACTGGGGTACCTCTTGCCCCTTGACATGAACAAGCCCATGTCAAAACAACAAGACAAACAGACAATGAACAATCTCAGCACTCTTTTATTTACTATGGGTATAGCTTTTTATTATGAGGTGCATCACTGAATGAACATTATGGTTATGCTGTAAATTTCCACCATGAATGATGCATGGCTTAGATTAGCGGCCCAGGCATTTCTCTAACCATTTATACAAACTCTTTGAACTTACTAAGTATCCACATTCATTTCACCCATGATAGGCATCCATAAACAAAAGTACATGACATCAACTAAATATAAATAAGTGCAATGTTGAAAGCTTGCCATGTGACAGCACATATGGGCTAACTCCCAACCAAAACAATTGTCAAGCCCACAACTTCATAATTTTAATCACAATGGTTCATGCTTATTAAATGCAATAAAAGTAAATTGTGCATCAAGTTCGTGAGAGCTTTTAACCAATTTTTCCCATGACAATCAATAACATAAGCATTTAAATTCAGAAATGTAGATAACACAATATAACATGATAAACATACTTGGAATAGCATAAAGCTAATAGGTAGATATGGTGGACTCACTGGAAAAACTTTGGTTGAAGGTGTTGGGAAACAAGCTTTTTACTTGTTGTAATTTTTGGGCTAGCAATAGGGAGAAAGTTGACCATCTAAATGCATGCATAAGTGTCCATAGAACTAATCAATCCATGTTAAACCAAGTAAAGTTAAAATTCAACATCTAAACATGGTAAAAGATAGCTCTTGACAACACACTTGCAAATTAACATTCATTCAAAGCACATGAATTATGCAACTATATGTATCTTTTAAAATCAACTCAAACATCCCTATCCCAATATATTTAATAGCATCCAACATAATTCAACCCAAACTTCCAGTAGCTCTCTCATATATAAATGATAGTGGTGGTCTTATTAACAAACCGAAATAACAAAAGCAAAAAAAAACAGACGCTCCAAGTTTATACGATAAAGTGCTTTGATCGAAAAACAGAAGTTAGACGTGTGCAAACCGAGAGTGTGTTGGTCTAGTGGGGTTGTCTTGACATCCCCAAGCTTATGGTCTTCACCATCCTTGGATAGCTCTTGGTGCAGCTCCTCTAATCCCTGTGAAAAAACTTCAAAACACCGTTTCTCCCATTTCTTTTCTGTGGGGTGATATTAGTAGTGATAAACAAATAGGTTCCTTGCTGCATAAAATCCTTAGGCAAAAATTCATATGAATGTCCAGAGAGTATATAATGTTGTATGCCTACTCATAAACTCAATTGAATCAAAAAGATTCAAGCAAAAAGCTCAAAGAATGCATCAAACAATATCAAGACAGAATCTGTCCAGAAAAACAGCAGCAGCAAAACGCATTTTTCTACCCTACTTAAACTCGTCAGAAAAATCTGAAAAAATCACGTATACAGAGGATGAAAAGTTGAAGCTACAGTTCAAATTACAGCTCAATCGGAGTTACAGATAAAAAATGAAAAATCAAACCGTGCACAGACTTCGTGCAGGCAGAAAACTCTCCGAAAATGAATAGCAACTTTTCAAACCCAAAATAGGTAAAACTTGGTTCTTTATTAAAAATCCCAGAAACAAAACTAACAAACTACTCTCTTGTTACAGCAAGAGGACTCAAAGAAAATCTCAAACAAAAACAACCGGGTTGCCTCCCGTAAAGCGCTTTCTTTATAGCCATATAGCTAGGCTTACTTACTTGATAATCAAAGGGGACGTAGCTCATGAGGGAGCTTGAACCTTGGTGTGTCCCTCTTCCTTGGGAAGTGTTCATGCATAATACCAGGTCCCATGGTGTTCTCAAACCAATCAAAATAATAGTCAAGTTGAACCCTAGTTGAGAGAAAAACAAAACACAAAAGTAATAACAACGAAGTCTAACTTTCTTTCTATGCATTGGCATTTTGTATATGAATGAATCACCATAAATAGAAGTTTCCAATGCATATTAACAATATTTACTTGCAGCATATAATTATTAGTAACATAAAGAGGGTTCTTATCACCTCCTCTTTCATAATAGTTGCAAGTAGTAGAAATAAATTCAACCATATAACCACAAGAATCATTCAACTTAGATAATTTAGGCACATAAAGAGGATCATTAAATTTATTTGGAATTCATTAGCATGCTTCCCTCTTTCAAAATAGTTATAAGATCAATATCAAGTTTAATATCATGGTTGCAACAAAGATTTGGAACTAAAGTAATTGCAAACCACATAAGTATTTCTCAACATAAGCAAATTTCTCCTCTATGGTGTAAGTAGGAGAGTTCAAGAACAAAGTAGGACTCTCATGAGTAAGAGTACCATCACAAACAGCAAGTATATCATTTTTATCCTCACATAATTTAGTAACAACTAAACATGGAGGTTTATCAATAAGCATAGGACCATCATCTAAAGCATTATCATATAGCATATTTAAGCAATACTCCTCATTATCATCAATAAGTTCACTAGTTGCATTAATAGAAAGTAAAGGAGCATTTTTAGTTTCACACTCATCATAACATGGATTCTCATAAATAACAAAAGATTTTTGAGTTTGAGTGTTACTATCATTTGTTGATGGTGAAGCTGGGAGATCCAACTCTTCCCCAAGCTTAGGTTGGAGCACATCCCTTTCAATCTCCTCTTCACATACTTCCTCTTCCTGCAAAATATTAGTACTTTCCATGGAAGCAAGAATTCTTTCTTTAACATAAACATTATCACTAAATTCCTTTTTGCAAAGTTGGAGAAGAATAGAAATGTGTCCTTTCATTACACGAGCTTCATGACTAGTTGCAAAATTTATCAATAAGAAAGTCTATCTCATGGGCTGCAACATAAGCAATATATTTCTCAACTTGTTCTATATCATGGCATGCAAATTTACACTCTTGATAAAAAGCAATAATAGGATCACTATTATACTTACATTGATAGAGAGAGTGTTTATAGTCTTTTCTAAAGCAGCAAGTTATATTATGTAATTCACAAAACTCAGTGGCCATATCATTAAGATGTTCAAGCAATTCAAGCATTCTATTTCCTTCTTTGGTTGATCGGTATTCATAGTAAGCTCCCATAGTTTTGACATAACCTTTCTCCATAGCTTAGCATACATATTAAAAACAACACTAGTTTTTATGGGTTTTTTAATTTTTTTATGCAAAACTGAAAGTAAAATGACACTAATGCAACTCGAAATAACAAATGCAACACAAAAATGCAAAACTGAATATAAATATGCAAACCGAAATATAAAGATGATATGCAAGACAAGAACAAAACAAAATAAAATGATTGTAGATAAAGATGGATAAGATGATGCTCACGTAGGTGCAACCTCCCCAAGCTTAGGTTGTTACACAAGCTGGTGATGAAGTTGACTTGATGTGAGTGATCCTTGGATAAACCTTTCAGCTATGGTCCCCGGAAACGGCGCCAGAAAACGTCTTGATGGCCCTTCACGTAGTTACCCCACAACGGAGCCAGAAAACGGTCTTGACGGCCCTTCGTGTGATTACCTGCGTGAAAAGTAAATGGGTTAGGTTGAGACTCCAAGTGCAGAGTGTATGTAGTAGTGGAAGACAGTTTTCCCCACGAGGGGTGACTCGAGGGTTTAATATCGAACTCTCGGGGAACCAGTATTTCAGGTGTTATCTCCTTATCCTTCTCTTGAGAACCTGCAACAAAATAAATTGTTTTGTGCCCTCAACCTCACCAAGTGGTTGTCAAGCACAAGGTGTGGAATGATAATAAAATAAATATGCAAACAGTAGTAAATATGCAATGATGGTAAAATAAATATGCAAGGATGATGGTACTAATGATAAATGATATTTTTGGTTTTTTTTATGATGAATGCAAGATGTAAAGGTGTTTTTGTATTTTCGGATTTAATAATGGCAGCAAACAAAAGTGGTGATAAAAGTGTTGGAAAGGTGTTTCTTATGATTAAAAATGGACCGGGGTTCAAGGTTTCACAAATGCACTCTCTCTTGATAACGTGGTAGACAATGGAACACTAAAATTAACATGTAAGATGGCAAGACATGGTTTGACAAGTTATTAATAATATGGGCATCACGTCCTAACATAGAGATCTCAAGTATAAGTTGTTCTCTCTCTTATGCTCCACCAAGATGCGAACTAAATCATAACATAGCAATAAGTTCAATGACATGAAGTTAAAATAAGAACATGCTAGATCTAGTCATGGAGATAGTGGCCAAGGTCACATCCACTCTCCGGTAGCATGGTATTTTTGTTTATCCCTAGTGAGCCAACAAAGTAAGGTAGAAAACCCAAGTGGATCGCAGAACTTTCTCTCACGTTCACTGCACTAGCCACCCCTCGTTACTCCAACTAATGCACACGTTCCCCCTCACATGCTCTCATAAACATGCTTGATCATGACAAGTAAATAAGAACGGGGTACATAATATGCATCTACTTTCATAACTGAAACAAAACCATTGCAATCTCAAACATGTATTAACTCATAATAAAGATCCACCACAAAGGAATTACATAGATGACCGTAATCATGTTCAGCAGCTCATACGGTACTAATTAGTGAAGCTCATAGAGAGGAGAGATACATAAGTTACTTCCACAAACCCATAGTCCAGGGGTGGACTACTCCCTCTTCATCATGGTGTCGGTGGAGATGTTGTTGGAGGGGAAGGAGACCACACCGGCAGCGCCCCGCCGGAGTTTTCCCCCTCCAATCTTCAGCTCCAGGTCTCTGTTTCGTGGTTTCTGTGTTTCGGCGGCGCTCCCTTTCACGAAAGCCCTGGGGGGTCTATATATAGTTGTTTTTAGGTCAAGACGAAGCTTCGGGAAGAAAGATCGACGGCAGCGGAGCCCGAGGGCCATTTTGGTGGGTCCCACGCGGTCAGGGAATCTGGCCGCGTGGGCCCACCCCTTTCGGCCTTCTGGTCTCCGTTTCTTCGATTCCTTTGCGCCTACGTTTCGTTCCTTCCAAAAAAGTGATCCCCGTAAAATCTCAGGTCATTTGGACGTAGTTTGGATCCCTGAAACATCAAAATATAGAAAAAGGGGTTTTCTGACAGCGCAGGGTTAATTTCAGAAAAATGGGGAAGTTGTTAATTATCCCCAAACCTCAATATAAATCATGAATATAACCCTTATATGATGCAAATATCATGGAATAACATGTAATAAAATGTAAAGTTCATGTATGCATTTTACATGCATCAGGGCCCAAGATGAAGATGGACAAGACCAAGACTCAAGTCAAGCTGGCGGGTTCACCGTCAGGACAAGCAAGACCTACGTCGACAAAGGGCTTCGGTCCTGGGGGCCTGCCGGGTCCCCGAACCAAGCAAGAAGGCAAGGAAGGACCCGAGAGCCCGAGTTCCCGGCAGGAGGCCGGGCTCCCTCTCGGGTACTTCCCCGCATCCCTGTGGATAAGCTCTCCACCTCACGCTAGAAGACCTCAGAAGATTTGGGAAGCAAGGCGAAGGTAGCGCGGGCGGGAAGCACAGCCCGTGGTGGTGTCAGCCCCTGTCCACCCCAAGGCGGACGCTCCCACCTAACCCAAAGGAGACGCTATGCTGAGGAGAGGCCACGTCTCCCGCTAAACTAGATGAGGAGGTTCCTTCACGCCGAAGGTCCCTCGTGCCCCTCACGTGACCCTGTGGCAACCCCTTAGCCTATAAAAGGAGGACCAAGGCACGGAGGAAGAAAAAGGTCGAACCAAGGCACAAGTCCAACCAGAGCAAGACTAGACTAGGGTTGCGAAGGTAGAGGGAAGGTGATCTCCTCTGGGTCAGGATCTGTCCTTCTTCTACCTCCATCCAAAACCCTTCCGGGTACCCCATCCGGGAGGTTCCATTGTAAGCCACACTATGAAGAACCCATCAATCCAGACATGCAGGAGTAGGGCTTTTAGCCTCCGGGCGGCCTAAACCTGGGTAGCTCCTTGTGTCCCTTTGGTTGCATGCTTTGATCGTGGAGAGGTGAGCTTGATCTAGACTCCGCCCGAGAAGACGATTCTCAGCCTCCTTCGCGCCCCGTGCCAAACCTAAAAGGGGGTATCCTATACTCCCGGTGTCCGTGCATCGAGACACGATAGAGGCCTCCACCATTAGCATTACCACCACCACAACCTCCATCTCGCTAGTTGACTAAGAGTCCTAATGAGAGAAGATCACCCGATCAAAATAAATCACCAGGAGATCGTTGGAGCAGCTTGAAAGCGTGTCACAGAGCGAAAGGGTTGTGCTTCACTTGTGGGGAGAAATGGGGAAGGATCATCATTGTAAGACCTGATGACGTGAAAGCACACGTTCGTTGGGAGACCCCAAGAGGAAGGTATGAAGCAGTGCAGCAGCAAGTTTTCCCTCAGTAAGATACCAAGGTTGTCAGATCCAGTAGGAGTAAAAGGCACCTCTGAAGGTTGTTGGTGGCGCCGTTTACTCAATCACCAACGTGGAACCTGCACACAACACAATCAAACTACTTTGCCCCAACGAAACAGTGAGGTTGTCAATCTCACCGGCTTGCTGTAAACAAAAGATTAAACGTATGGTGTGGAAAATAGTGTTTAATTGCAGAGAATGAAAAGGAACAATGATTGTAGTTGGTTGTTTTATCAGTGTAAAGGAATGGACCGGGGTCCACAGTTCACTAGTGGTGTCTCTCCATAAAAGGTAACTAACATGCTAGGTAAACAAATTACAACTGGGCAATTGATGAATAGAGAGCGCATGACAATGCATATATATGACAAGATGACTACTATGATATTCAATTGGGCATTACAACAAGATACATAGACCGTTATCCAACAGCATCTATGACTAATAATCCACCTTCAGGTTGACATCCGTGTTCCCCGTTGGTATTAAGTTGCAAGCAACAGATTATTGCATTAAGTAAAGTGCATAATGTAAACAATACATTTATCCTTAGACAAAGCATTGTTGTTTTACCCCTAGTGGCAACATCACATCCACAACCTTAGACGTTGTTGTCACTCACCCAGATTACCGAAGACATGAACCCACTATCTAGCATAAATACTCCCTCTTGGAGTTAAAACATCTACTTGGCCAAAGCATCTACTAGTAACGGAAAGCATGCAAGATCATAAATAACATATAAGATAGATTGATAATCAACTTGATCATAGTATCAATATTCATCGGATCCCAGCAAACACAACATGTAGCATTACAATAAGATGATCTTGATCATGATAGGCAGCTCACAAGATCTAAACATGATAGCACAAGGAGGAGAGACAACCATCTAGCTACTGCTATGGACCCGTAGTCCAAGGATGAACTACTCACGCATCACTCCGGAGGCAGGCATGGTGATATAGAGCCCTCCGGTGATGATTCCCCTCTCCGGCAGGGTGCCGAGAAGAGCTTCAGAACCCTCCCAAACTAGGGTTGACGACGACGGCGGCTCGGGTATCTAGGGTTTTTTGGACGAAGGCATTATATAGGCGAAAGGGCGGCGTCTGGAGGCACCCGAGGGGGTCACGCCACCCCCCGGCGCGGCAGGAGGTGGGGCCGCGCCAGCCCCTGGCGTGGCTGCCTCCTCGGTCGCCTCCGTCTCTCCTTTGGATTCCGTGTACGTGTCGGGAAAATAGAAGGTTCTGTCCAAGTTTCGTCCAATTCCGAGAATGTTTCCAGAACAACTTTTCTGGAATACAAAAACAACAGAAAACAGGAACTGGCACTGTGGCATCTTGTTAATAGGTTAGTCCAAGAAAATGCATAAAAATGCTATGAAGTGTATGTAAAACATGTAACAATTGGTATAATATCAACATGGAACATCAGAAATTATAGATACGTTTGAGACGTATCAAGACCACAATTCAGTTGCATGTTGCTCAGGAGATGATTGATTTCTTACATTGCTCTGAACCGGAAGAATCCCCTGAGGCGGGAGAAGCAGAAGAAGAACCAGCGCAGCTAATAATTTATTTGTCGGCAGCTGCACTGAATACCAATCAGACTGCACCTAAAACTATGCAACTTCAAGTAGTTGTTCAAGGGCACAAGTTGCTTTTCCTTGTGGACTCTGGCAGTTATACTTGCTTTGTAGACTATAAGTGGGCGACACAACTCTCTGGTAAACTGGTGAATGCAAGGAAAATGAAGGTGAAGGTGGCTGGTGGTCAAGTGTTGACAAGCACTGAAACGATACCAGCACTGGAATGGCAATCCCAGGGGCACACATTTACTGATTGTTTCCGGGTTTTGGCGTTAGAAAGCTATGATGGGATCATCGGGTTGGATTGGTTGATTAAGCATAGTCCTATGACCACGCATTGGGGGCAGAGATGGTTGGCATTTCATTACAATGACCAACTGGTGGTATTGCATGGTATTGGCAGTGAAACTGAAACTCCTGCAGTGTTGGAGTTGCATTTGATCAAAGAACAAGTGGTAGTAGAAGAGGACCAGTGTACACCTGAAATTAGAGCATTATTGGAGCAGTATGCTGATGTTTTCGCTTCTCCTGAAGGGCTACCGCCGAGACGCCAGTGTGATCACCACATTCCACTTATACCGGAGCTAGGCCAGTGTCGCTGCGTCCCTATAGGCTGACTCCTGAGCTTAAAGATGAACTGGAACGTCAGATCCAAGAATTGTTGTCACGAGGGGTGATTACTCACAGTAACAGTCCCTTTTCTTCCCCTGTTCTCATGGTGCGCAAGTCAGGCAACGAGTGGCGACCTGTCATTGACTACAGGCACCTGAATACCCTGACTGTGAAAGGGAAATACCCCTTACATGTGATAGATGAACTTTTCGACGAGTTGGCCGGTGCAAAATGATTCTCTAAGCTTGATTTGCGTGCTGGATACCACCAGATCAGGCTGGCTCCTGGGGAGGAGTTCAAAACTGCATTCCAAACGCATAATGGCCACTTTGAGTTTAAGGTGATGGCTTTTGGACTCACTGGTGTACCTGCGACGTTCCAGCGTGCCATGAATGCGTCCTTAGCACCAGTCTTGCGCAAACATGCTCTCGTCTTCTTCGACGATATCTTGATTTACAGTGCAACGTATGAGGATCACTTGCACCATGTCAGGTCCGTGCCGGATATTTTGAGCCGTGATAGGTGGCAAGTGAAGCTGCAGAAGTGCGCTTTTGCTCGAGAAAAGATTGCCTATCTGGGTCACGTGATTTCAGCTGCTGGTGTGGCCACAGATGAGTCGAAAATTGATGCCATTCGTTCTTGGCCTCGACCAACAAATGTCAAGGAATTACGCACCATTCTTGGAGTTACTGGATACTATAGGAAATTTATTGCCCATTATGCTGTGATTAGTCAACCACTGACAAATATGTTGATTTTCCTCTGGACTGAAGCTACAAACACTACATTTATTACTCTGAAGCAAGCCTTGATTTCAGCTCCGGTTCTGGCCTTGCCAGATTTTACTTGCCAGTTCGTTGTGGAGACAGACGCCTGTGATTTGGGTGTTGGTGCAGTTTTGTCTCAGAAGGGGCACCCTCTGGTGTACGTGAGTAGAGCTCTGGGGCAGCGTAACCGGGGCCTTTCAGTGTACGAAAAAGAATATTTGGCTATTCTCCTTGCAGTTGAGCAGTGGCGACCATATCTGCAGATGGGCGAGTTTATCATTCGCACTGATCACAAATCCTTGCAGCATCTCATTGATCAGCGTATTCATACAGAATGGCAGCGTAAAGCATTAACAAAATTGATGGGCTTGCAGTACAAAGTGGTGTACAAAAAGGGGATCCACAATGGAGCTACGGATGCTCTCTCGAGGAAGCCACCGGAGTGCTCTGAACTTTTTGCTACCTCCACAGTCCAGCCTGTTTGGCTTGATCGAGTTGTTGACAAATATGCTACAGATACTACAGTTCAGGAAATTCTGCAGAGACTGGCAGTTGATCCTCAAGGAGAACCACAGTTCTCTTGCAAGGGTGGAGTATTGCGATATCAAGGACGCATCTGGATTGGTGACGATGTTGATCTCAGGACGCAAGTCATACAAGCTTTTCACTCTAGTCCAGTGGGTGGTCACTCTGGTTTTCCTGTGACATATCGCAGGTTGGTCTCACTCTTTAAATGGCCAGGAATGAAGAGTGTTGTTCTTGATTTTGTTAGGCATTGTCATATATGCCAACAAGCTAAGCCGGAGTGCACCCTTCCAGCAGGGCTACTGCAACCCTTGCCGGTTCCATCTGGACCATGGGAGATGGCTACCATGGACTTTATTGATGGTCTTCCTAATTCTAATGGTTTCAATTGTCTGCTAGTTGTGGTTGACAAATTCTCCAAGTACGCGCATTTCATGCCGTTGAAGCACCCTTACAGCGTTCACGGTTGCTGAATTGTTTGTTGCTAACATTTACAAGCTGCATGGCATGCCAGGCACTTTGGTTTCTGATCGCGATCCTGTATTCACAAGCAACTTCTGGCAGGCTGTGTTTCGTGCTACAGGAACAAAATTGCGGCTCAGTACTGCCTACCATCCAGAGACCGATGGGCAGACTGAAAGGGTAAACCAATCTATCGAATGTTACCTTCGTTGCTTCATCAGCTCGCATCCGAAACACTAGAGTAAGTGGGTGGCCCTCTGTGAGTTCTGGTATAACACCAATTGGCACTCTTCCTTGGGCAAGCCTCCATTTGAAGTTATCTATGGTCGACAGCCTCGCTACTTCGGTATTACTGCCTCTAGCAATTTGGCTACTTCTGATGTGCCAGCATGGTTGGCTGAGCGGGAATTGATTCAAGCTTCTGTGCGCCAGCATCTTCTCCGGATGCAGCAACGGATGAAGTTCCAAGTAGATAAGAAGAGGACAGAGAGGGTTTTCCAAGTGGATGACAAGGTTTTCCTCAAGCTTCAACCGTATATACAATCATCAGTGCAGAGGAGGTCAAACCAGAAGCTGTCTTTCAAGTTTTTCGGGCCATTTCGCGTGCTGGAGCGTATAAGGGAGGTGGCTTATAAGCTGGAACTGCCAACTGACAGCAAAGTCCACCCCGTTTTCCATGTATCCCAGTTGAAGCAGTGCTTGGGGCCCGGACAACAGGTAATTCCCACATTGCCACCAGCCGATGTTGTCTTTCAGGTTCCGGTGCTTGTCTTGGAGCGTCGGGTTCGTCAACATGGCTTGGCGACTGTTGTTCAAGTGCTCGTGTAGTGGAGTGGCATGCCTGTCGAAGCGGCGACCTGGGAGGACATGGAGGCGCTGCGACAGCAGTTTCCTGATGCTCGTGCTTGGGGACAAGCAGGTTTCCAAGGAAGGGGGGATGTCAGCGGCCCATCTACACCAAGCCCGTCTCCTGTCGCTGCACCTGGAGGGGCGGCCCGGCCCAAGAGAGTTAAGAAGACACCGCGTTGGCTTGCAAGCCAGGATTGGGCCCGTTAGGCCTTGTACGCTGCAGCGAGTAGGATAATAGGAGAGAGTGGTTGAGCGTTGTGTCTTGTCGAGGAAGAAGAACTAGAACAGGACGGCGGTGCCGTAGGGCTGGTTAGGTTGGATCTCGGTGAGATCGGCTAGAACTATCCAAATTCATCTGTAATCCTGTATCTATCTATCGAATCCATAGTCGGTACCTTACATAAAAGGAGATAACTCTAAATAGTTAATCCGAAGCACAATTAAACTGTTTTTGTGTTCTGTAGCGTAGCTTCGACCATTGTAATCGCCTTACAACACTAAAAATTGCTTCATGCAGACAAAACAAACGCAAGATGATTCAGAACCTATAAATAATCCACGCTGGACGTTTGAGCAGGTCAAAGAAACATTTCACGACCACCAACTCCTACGTTCACCGAGAACCCTACCCACACCCGCCCCACCATCACAGAACGCCTGCCACGTGGCCCCCACCCAGCGGCACAGCTCGTCCCGAGTGGTGGGTACCTTCTCGTCAGCTCGTCGATCAGCGCTCTTCGTACCACTGCGCCGCCAGTCAAACCCCACGAGCTTTGACCAGTCCACGGTCAAAGTTTTCAAGGCTCTATATAGTCTTTCCTCTTCCAGTCCGTCCAAGCAAAGCAATCCCTCCCGACGATCGCCCGCCTCTCCCTCCCTCGCCGTACGTACACGCCGGACGCAGACACGACCGTCGCAAAGCCGTATTCGCAGTTTTGTCCGTTGTACTTCTCCGATGACTACCTCGTCGTCAGGGAGCGTCGAGACGTCGGCCAACTCGAGGCCGGGTTCGTTCTCCTTCACGGGCAGCTCAGCAGCCGGCGGCAGTGCATCCGGGTATAAGGCCATGACGCCGCCTTCCCTGCCGCTCTCGCCCTCGCTGATGTCGCCGTCGTCCTACTTCAACATGCCCGCCGGCATGAACCTGGCTGACTTTCTCGACTCGCCGGTGCTCCTCACCTCCAGTGTAAGCAAGCACACCAACGAGTGAATTCGATCACCAGCACCATGTCATTCCGTTCGTGATTGCTAATGCGCGTGCTCGTTCTCAGATCTTCCCATCGCCCACGACGGGAGCGTTCGGGTCGCAGCAGTTCAACTGGAGGCCGGAGGCTCCGCCGGCGAGCGCCGCCGAGCAAGGCGTCAAGGACGAGCAGAGGCAGCCGTTCTCCGACTTCTCGTTCCAGACGGCGCCGACGAACAACGAGGAGCCCGCGCAGACGACGACGACGACCTTCCAGCCACCGGCCCCACAGCAGGTGAGATCACAAACCGTGCGTTGTCCTCGCTGACTTTGTCAAACATAAACTACAAGTGCTAGTATACCATTTCCCTTCATTCTGCATCCACAAATCGGGCACTTGTCGTGCTGTCATGTCATGATCTTTTGGTTTTGATTTTCCAAGATTTAAATAGTCCAGCGACAACGATTGATTAGTGTAAACGTACGAGATTCCTTAATGTTCTTTGCAATATATCAGGGGGAGGAAGCGTACAGAGGTCAGCAGCAGCAGCCTTGGGCGTACCAGCAGCAACCTGCTGCAGGAGGCATGGACGCAGGTGCCAACCCGGCGAGCTTCAGCGCGCCGGCGGTCCAGGCGACCTCGTCGGAGATGGCGCCGAGCGGAGGCGTGTACAGGCAGACGCACTCGCAGCGGCGGTCGTCGGACGACGGGTACAACTGGCGCAAGTACGGGCAGAAGCAGGTGAAGGGCAGCGAGAACCCGCGCAGCTACTACAAGTGCACCTTCCCCACTTGCCCCACCAAGAAGAAGGTGGAGACTTCGCTGGAAGGCCAGATCACCGAGATCGTGTACAAGGGCACGCACAACCACGCCAAGCCGATCAACACACGCAGAGGCTCCGGCGGCGGCGCCGCAGCGGCGCAGGTGCTGCAGAGCGGTGGCGACGCGTCCGAGCATTCCTTCGGAGCGATGTCGGGTGCGCCCGTCTCGACGCCAGAGAACTCGTCGGCGTCGTTCGGGGACGACGAGATCGGCGTAAGCTCGCCGCGGGCTGGCAACGTCGCCGGCGACGAGCTCGACGACGATGAGCCTGATTCCAAGAAATGGTGAGTGCCGTGATACGAATTTTGGCGCGAATGCTATGATTTGCATGCTTGGAGGAACAGGGGAATTGAACATGTTACTTTCCCAAATTTTCAGGAGGAAAGACGGTGACGGCGCCGATGGACTCAACGTGGCCGGCAACCGGACGGTGCGGGAGCCGAGGGTGGTGGTCCAGACCATGAGCGACATCGACATCCTCGACGACGGCTACCGGTGGAGGAAGTACGGTCAGAAGGTGGTGAAGGGCAACCCGAACCCGCGGAGCTACTACAAGTGCACCACGGTCGGGTGCCCCGTGCGGAAGCACGTGGAGCGCGCGTCCCATGACCTGCGCGCCGTGATCACCACCTACGAGGGCAAGCACAACCACGACGTGCCCGCCGCCAGGGGGAGCGCCGCGCTCTACCGCCCCGCGCCACGGGCGGCGGACAGCGCCATGAGCACCAGCCACCAGTACATGGCACCCCAGCAGCCGGCCGCTCTGACATACCAAGCCAGCAGCGGTGGCGCCGCCGGGACACAGTACGCCCCGAGGCCCGACGGGTTTGGCAGCCAGAGCCAAGGCTCGTTCGGCTTCAACGGCAGCTTCGGCTTCTCCGGGTTCGACAACCCGACGGCATCGTACATGAGCCAGCACCAGCAGCAGCAGAGGCAGAACGATGCGATGCACGCCTCGAGCGCCAAGGAGGAGCCGAGGGAGGACATGTTCTTCCAGAACTCCCAGTACTGACGGACGAATGTCAGAGACCAATATGATGGAATTGTTACTTTGTAATCTGTAATCGTACTAGGATAGGCGTAGTCACATTCGTTTATTTGTTCGGAGGCCCCGTAGTTGCAAGAAAAGGGTACCCTTGTTAACACGCGGGTAGTAAATTCAGAGAAGATGTAGGAAGCGTAGGATACACAGAATATAAGGGGTGTAGGCAGGTTTGTTCTGTCATTGCTTCACACAGAAATATGTTGTATTCAAATTGATTAGCAAAGTTCTTTTTACAGAGATTGTTGTTCACTACTGGTCTACACTGTGATATGTTGGATGCGTTATGACTTATGAATTCTTAGATACTGATATGTTTTTTTTTTGAATTTATGAGGCAAAAGATTTGCCCCTATATATTAATTAAGAAGGAGTTAGAGGCTTAAACATTGTTTACATCACCAACCATAAGGTCCAAACCAAAAAGACTAGATAGGAGATTAATCTCCCGGTAGAATAAACTCCAAATGCTTAGCACCCGCTTTGACCCAAGTTTGTGCCTCCTCCTTTATCCTCCCCAAGATGATCGAAGGGAGGGTGGACTTGTGCCGGAAAACTCTCGCGTTGCGCTCGGTCCATAATTCCCAAGAGATAAGCATTGTGAGAGATGCTATTGCCTTTCTCCTAGCGGAGTTATTCATGGTCATATGAGTCCACCAATCTTGGACACAATTGAAGTTGTCCCAAGAGTTTACGTCCAACCATGATAATTGGAGCCAATTCTTCACCATGCACCAAATGCGCCTAGCAAACCGGCATTGGAACAAAAGGTGAGCGGCCGTCTCTCTCGTTTGCTTGCAAAGTGGGCAAAGATCACAATTTAGCCAACCCCTCCGGCGTAGTCGGTCCGCCGTCCAAAGCCGATTTTGAATGATGAGCCAAGCAAAGAATTTGCATTTGGGAGGCGCCCACACCTTCCACAC
Organism: Poa pratensis; assembly: GCA_947311845.1. Taxonomy (NCBI): domain Eukaryota; kingdom Viridiplantae; phylum Streptophyta; class Magnoliopsida; order Poales; family Poaceae; genus Poa; species Poa pratensis. The sequence goes on from CAMZMU010000042.1 coordinate 31,723,879, forward strand.
TAGCGTCTTCATGTTGGTTGAGGTGGTGCCTATGAATTGCGCGTGGTAGGCCGAACTTGTCGTGTAGGTTCCCGTGGAGGACATGTTCCATGTGATGGTGTCGGGGACGTCTTCATGAAGGTGCACATGTTGTAGAGAGGTCCATAGGGCAACGAATTGTTGTATGTGGGCTAGAGTGACCCCGTCGGAGGTGTTTATTTGATTTATCCATGCATCATCTTGCATGGCCTTTTGCACACACCATTTTTTCCGCTTCGAGATCAAGTAGATGAGGGGAGCGACGTCACGTGGCCTTCGCCCATCCAACCAAGGGGAGTCCCAAAATGGCGCCTTGTGACCGTTACCAATAGTGATTGTGGTGCAAGCATAGAAGAGGTCGTAGTCTTCACTTGTGCATGGGTTGCCCATGCCGATCCATAGCTTTGAGCTTTCCGTCCACTCAAGCGAAAGCCACCTTAGTCGAAGGGCCGCCCCAAATCTTTCCGTGTCTAGTATCCCCAAACCACCAAGCTCGGTTGGACGACACACCTTTTTCCAATTAACCTTGCACTTGCCACCGGAAACCTTGTCGGAGGCCGCCCAAAAGAAAGAGCGTTCGATTTTCTTGACATTGGTGATGAAACCGGGAGGCAACTTGAGAGAGGTTTGGTGGAAAATGCCTTGGGAGGCCATAACCGACCTAACCAACTCTCTTCTCCCCGCCGAGTTGATGTATTTGCCCGCCCACATGGGAACCTTGCCGGCAATCTTGTCTTCAAGGTGTTGGAGGTCTACCCTCTTGAGTTGCCAAACGGAGAGCGGGAGGCCAAGATAGCGCATAGGGAAACCGGTCCTAGAAGCCGGGAAAGCTTGTAGAACATCATCCAAGTCAATGGTGGCACACCGGATGGGACAACGGATGTCTTTTGCATGTTTGTGCACAACCCCGTAACATCGCCGAAAGAAGTGAGGATGTGCGCGAGCTTGGTAATTTCCTCCTTGATTGGGGCCATAAAAATGGCGGCGTCATCCGCATAGAGAGAGATCCTAAAGAAGGCACCGCGTCCCCGAAGGCGAGAGAGGTCTCCTCTAGCCGTGGCAAGCTCAAGAACTTGTTGAAGTGGATCGATCGCTATGTCGAATAGTAGTGGAGAGAGTGGGTCGCCTTGTCTAAGTCCTCGCCCGTGCCTTATGGGGGAGGTAGGCACCCCATTTAGGAGGATCCTCGAAGTGGAAGTGCGGAGAATGGCGGAGATCCAATCGCAAAAACGACTCGGGAAGCCAAGATGTCTTAGGCGATCAATAAGGTAGTCCCACCGGACGACATCGAAAGCTTTGTGGATATCCAACTTGAAGAGGAGCGCCGGAGTCTTGTTGCGGTGTATTCTTCTAGCAAAGTTTCTCACAAACATGAAGTTATCGTGGATGCTTCTATTCTTTATGAATGCGGTTTGAGCGGGAGAGATCAATATGTTCATGTGAGGTGCTAGCCGGGTAGCCAAGACTTTGGCAATGATTTTGGAGATGGCGTGTATCAAACTAATGGGGCGGAAGTCCAAGATGCATTCTAATTCACAACAACATACTCACTAGACCTGGTGTAATAGTAAGGTCTTCTACTCTTGTAGTGGTTGAGACTAGAAACTGATCAACCAAAATTATTGTTTGGCAACCGTCCTAACACAGTTTTTTTAAGGAATGTCCTAGCACAGGTTTCCCCGTCAGATACAGAAATGACCAACAGTTGTAGCACAGGAGTAGAATTGGCGTATGCATCTTGCATCTGTGATCTGTCTGCCTTTGATCTTACATGGGTTTTAAAGGTTGATTCGACCAAAGTTCCTCCACGCCTAACTATCCGAGGTTTCAATTGACCGTGTGCCCAAAAACAAATGAACGGTGCAAGTCAGCTATGCTGCATGGAAATCAACGATAACATTTGTACGCGGTAACCGAGGTCCAAATTGTGTTCAACACACATAAGTGAATAGAAAATGTGACTCAAGAGATTCTGGCAGTCACCAAGAACTCATGATTCAGAAGAGAACTAACTATCCAATCAGCCAAGGTTGACTCAATCGATGAAGCAAAAGAATGCTTCACAGGAACGCCAAACTCTGCAGTCTGCGCCCATCTCTAGGCTGCATAGAAATTGCCTTTTTCGGCCCTGGCTCGAAATAATGCGGCGGTAACGGGCCAAAAGGCCGGTACCGTGTGCGTGCTAGCGGGATTCTTAGCGAAGTTGCTACGCGATGACCTGAGGTCAGGATTTATCTATGGTACTAGTTTTTTCTAAGGTACTATACTAGCCATAGCCAAGGGCATCTCGGACCGATCATCTAAAATTTAATAACTTCTTATACTTAACTCATTATAATTTGAGAAGTTAAAGGGTGGCGGTTCGTGACCGAGCCCCTATCTTTGACTCATATAATTTTTTGGCCAATTCTTTTAGCCATTGTCACTTACATTTCAAACAATTGTACGGTATTTCATCAATCATTCGCATGATTCAAATTTAACATACACAACAACTAAATAATAGATAATAAATTGATGATAGGTACCCCAATCAGTGGTGTAAGGTTCACTTGATCGACCCAACCGGATCACCGGTTCCATTGCCCTTGGATAGTGCCCCAAGGATGCCCAAGAGAGCCTTGAGTGCGGTTTGATGGGATGAGCATCGGAGCATGGCGTTGGAATAGTACTCCTCGATCTTACCTCAAAACATATCCTTTATTTGATCCATGCAAATCAAGGCATCAAGTGAAACACTCAACCTAGTGTGGCACAAAGCAATAGCTTCTTCGGCGCAATAGTTTTGAATTTGACATCTCTTGCTGCTTCCTTGTGAATCATATGTGCCACTTGAAAAATCTCCTCCTCCTCAGCCACCTCCATCGAATCAATCATATCATAGTTGATACTCCATATCATCGAGGCCAAGGGCGTGGGATTGATCCAAGTGAGTCCTAAAATCGTCCACCTCCATCGTAGGCGGACTACATTCAACAAAACGACAAGTCACCACTGCATGCCATCGGCCGAAAAGAGAAGACCATAAATTCGTACCTCTCGGGAATTTCATCGAGCACTTGGTGGCCATGGTGATCGGCGGCGGTCACGACAGCCGAACGAGCCGGACGGCGAGGCGTGGGGTTCGCCGAAGACGGGGTACGAGCAAGAGGAATAGCCGTCGGTGTCACCGCCACACCCTTCCTTTTCTTCTTCATGGCTTCCGCCTCTACGAGCGCCTTCATAGCTTATGTCGGCTTCCTCGCCTAATTGGCGCCGGCCGACGCAACGGGAGGGCGACCTCCCGTTACAGTGACCGCTGCGACCTTGCCTCTTCCTTTGGCGGCTTTGGTAGGCAGTGTGCCGACGGGGCGCACCACGTTTTTGGCCCCGTGGTGTGACCGCTGCGACCTTACCTCTTTCTTGGCGCCAACAGGACCACGTGGGTCGATTCCAACGGCGTCGTGCCGACGAGAGTGGAACACTAAATTAGGTTTTTTCAAAATATGGTGACTAAAGTATGTTGTCTCTGATTGCAGAACCTATCTTGGAGTAAACACTGAATGTACATGGATGCTTTGGAGATGCTGGGGCATCACTCGCACGAGTAGCAAAACATGTTTATGCTGTGTACTTAACCTATTAACATACCAGAAAAAAAAAGAGAAAGTGTAAATCTAGGGATGCCAGCTATACTGCTCTAATGGTGAGAGGATCTTGACTCGACTAACATAATGCTAATAGCTGGAGTGCTCTCAGAATGAGTTGACTTGTATTTTCTCTCAGTGACAACTGTGAATTCGCAATTTCACATGGGTTCCGTACAGCGTATGCAAGTTGCACCGAATTTTTGAACAAACAAACACACAAGTCCTTTTCTCTTTTAGGCGTTTAGCCTTGATGTTGTTGTGGAAGTGTGAGGGTATATTTCTCTTTTGTACTGTAATACTGAAATGTTTATTGTAGATTATCAGCCTTAATCGAATCTAGTATATGTGAGCAATAGTCTTGACATGGACCAGAGCTGTACGTCAATGAACAGTGCCGAGAAAACGTATTGGGTGGGTTTGAGGTGCATCCCACGCCGGTTATCCCAAGATATTTATTTAGTAGAACATACACATAGCATGTATTTATCATCCTACAATATTAGGAATTCAGGTTCAAGCGCAGCTCAAACAGTTGATGTGGTGTTGATATTGATACTAGGCTGAAAGTATAAACCGAGCTGGTATTTTCACATATTTTTATTTGTGGTGATCTGTTTTGAATTATGAATCTAAACTTAGTGAGGGTAATTCGATTAGCATCTATGCATCGCGATATTTATCATTTGTTTATTTATCAGTCTTGGTTTCGTTTTTTTTTTGAAACGGAGTGGTCGTGGTTTCAATTTTGATGTTGTGGGATTGTAGTTGTAGCTAAATGTTATCTGTGTCCCTCAATGATCCTCAGCACTTTGTCAACCATTTAGAATGGGTTGATTGGGAGTAATGTTTTGTTTTTTCCACCTTTCCTTTCCTTTTACCTAGCATCCAACTCATGATGGTACAAATGTTCTTCATCTAGTTCCACACCATCACCTAGACACCTAGTGGGAGAATCATAAGTCAATTTGTCGACAATAGGCATTGTTTTCAATATAGATGGATAACGTACCTTGCCCTGCCACTTTGTTTGTATTCCTTTTAAGTAGTGCTTTGTGGGATTCTCCTAGGGATTTGGTCGAAAACCCATGCACTGAATTCAGTGTTCCAAGTGGAATTTTAGTGCTTGCAGTAGGAGGTGACTAAAGATGAAATCAAGAAAGTATACATTACGAAAGATTTTTTTGAGGAAGTTCCAATGAACTCAACTAAATCTATCTGTACAGCTTGGGGGGTCACAATTATTTTGCCTCGGTTTTTTTTCTCACCTCCCGATCTAAGAACCACTAATCCCTCTGAACATCACTGTACATGTGCCAGCCAGGGCTCTCGTGGTGTAATGGTGTTCACATCGGAAGATCAGAGAGAAAACAAAAAGAATAGGAGTGGGGAAGGAAAGAAGAGAACTCTTCGAGCTCTCTAATCCGAGGTCTCCTCCACTATGCACTCGAGCTCCGGCCGCCACACGCCGACCCTGCAGCCGCTTCGCCGCCTCCGGTGGGCACCCGACACGGCCTTCTCAGACAGCAGCTCCGTCAGGTAGTTATCCTGCTCGGCTGTGCTAGCTGCCGTCGCGGCGCCGCCGCTCTTGCGCTGGCTACTCGGCCGCTTGCTCTTCTTGGAGCCCGGCTGGCTCTTCTTCCTCCTGTCGGCCGCCGGCACGGTCGCGGAGGGGATGAGGAAGTAGATACGGCCGCGCTTGAGCTCGGTGTCGGGCGACACGATGACGAGCTTCTTGGTGGGGCACCCGACGCCGGCGGAGGACCAAGCGGTGGCGAGGGTGTGGTTGGGGTGCTCGGCGAGGACGGCGCCACCGGTGACCGGGCAGCTGAACTCGTCGACGCGGCCGCTGAGGTGGAGGACGCGGACGACGTCGAACGAGCCGCAGGGGAGCATGCAGGTCAGGCAGCACCGCAGGCTGTTGCCCATGTCGTCGCCGTCGGTGGTGGTGTTTGATTCAAGCGGGATGAGATCGCTAGCCTGGCTTGTATAATTGATCGCTGTTTGTTTGTTTGCTTATGAGTTGTGATGGCAGTGGCAACTAGCCAATGGGTTTATATAGCGCGCCAAGTGGAGCAGCTGGGTATGCCAGCGCAAGGCATAACTATCTTGGTGGCCCTATTAAAATGTGCAGAGCTACACTTACGCCAACAGGGCTTGATCTGGAAGGTACACATTTTCCAAACTCAATTGTTATATGTAACTTTACACATAAGGATGTACTGTATTTTAGAGCTTAAATGAATCTCGATTTTGAAGTTCTCACTGAAGACTTATTTGGAACATACTTACAAACTAGAAACCACGAAAATCCCACTGTGTTACGGCGAATGACCCGAATATGACTTGAAAATTCATAACTTCGAACTATCTTTCTTTCATATTCTCGTGTTGAATGAAAACAAAGGTATTTACCAAACCTAAAAGATCAATTGAATTAGGAAAGGAGTTAGTCGATCTAGTGACACAAAGGTTGTTTAATTAACCTTCCAGCCAGAACGAATTGCGAGTCTTAGAACCGATTCAGGCACAACTATCCCAATTTTAGCAAATCATAGAGTTTAAAAGGTAGTTTGATTTTCACTAGATTTTGTGGTTTATCTTTTTTTATTTAATGGAATTATGGAAGGGTCACCCTCTCCCAGCTTTTGCATCTTGTAATGTTGCAAGATGCGCAAAACCCTAAACTACGTCTAAGATGGATCTCGCGAGCTGCTGGCGACTCGTTCGTCCGGCGTGTGGCGGTGGAGTCCTGCACGTCTGGGCCGAATAAGAGGACATAGGCGGTGGCCCTAGTGGTTTTCTTCCAGCCAACTCGTCGATCTGTCTGTTGTTGGTCGTCCTTGATCTGGTTGTCGACGAGTTTCGGATGTCTCGGCTGGTGGTCTTCATGGATTGGCATATGTTCTCATGTACCTCTGGTTTGTATGGGATCCGGTCGTGCATGTCCACAAAATTCAGCCCGTGGGGCTTCAAGGGGGGCGTGCCGCAAAGCTGTGCTTTCCGTTGACACCATGAGACATGTCGACGCCTGCAATTTCTATGGTTGACAAAGTCGGGGAACGTCATAACGGCTATGATCGGAAGATCGATCGTTATTGGCGGGTGCGGAATCTTGGATGTGACGAAGACATTACTTTACAGACAGTTGTGCGGCATGGCTGCAAGACGAAGTTCCTATCCGAACCACACATGTGAATGTGAGCCTAGTGATTGATAGTTTACAGCAACGGACTATGTCGGGCGGCATCACTTGGAGAGTTCAGTTTTGGTGGTGCTTTTTGCACCGAGTCTCGTTATTCAGGGTGAAAACCCTAGATCTGACCTTCATTGGTTGTACCTGGCAGTGGCGATTTCCTTGTTTGAAGCATTGTCTGGAGAGTTCGGATTTTCTTCTGGGTGAAAACTTACAATCTTTGATTGGGCAACGACGGCGCGTGAGCACTATTTCCTTTTTGGAGGTGTCATTTTTTAAGAACCTCTTCTGTAGTTCTGGGTGTTGTATTGGTGGTTTGGATCCGACTGCTGTGAGTGATTGAACATTGTGGCGGGGCCTTTTTTTTCTTTTTTTCTTCTTCCTTTTCGTTTTTGACTATGTGCATCTTAATGTTTCGACTAGTTCTTAATATTATATTGGTGGGTGTGTAATTGGTATCTGTTTGATATTAGTATATTCCCTTTATCGAAAAGAAAACATCTAAGATGTCGAGGCTGAATGTTTACAAAAGGCAAGAATAATTTGGCCACAACTAGCGTGACGGTCGTGCATCGGATAACCGTCGATCTACCTATAGGCTGCTGCTGCGCTAGCTGGGAGTCTCGCAGCAGCCACAACGTGGGCCATCGACAGTTGTGGCAACAAGAGGTTCGGGAAGAGAAGCACAAGAGGTGGCGGCTAGGTTTTCTCCCTCTCACCTTGGAGGGGCTCCATGGGAGTCGGGCATCTTCAAATTAAAGATTTTGTTGTTTATCTTGTTGCAGAAACTACACAATCAACAAAACTAAATATGAAAACAGATCAAATCAAAATAAGAACAGAGTTCATAGATGACGAATTGTCACGACACCATTGGTCTCTCGTGGGCTATTCCCATGGAGGTGTGGGTTTAGCATTATTGATGGAATGAAGTATGGCCAACCTTTTTTATCACCTATATCCAGACATACTTCACAAAATAAAACTAAATCTAGGCTGTAGGACGCTGAAAGGCACCATGCATCATGTTCTCATATAGCCATGAAAGGTTTGTTTAAGGCTTTTATTTTATTTGCTTTGCCTCACTGGATACGTGTTCTCTGCATGCCATAGATTCCCTTGGAGGTATAGCTAATATATATAGTTTTCACTAGCGTCCAAAAAACAGAGATGGCAGTGTTAGATTATTACGCCAATAATTTGAAACTGTATGATACAAGGATGGTCATGACCGTGTGCTCTCGAGCAGAAGTTGCCACGAAATAGCCCATTTGCAATTATTAGAGTTAATCTTCCTTGCATTATCTGTTGTGATTCTCATGGAGAACATCCCTAAATCTTAATGGCTAATAGCATAGGGAAGAGGGTAGTAAGGCCTAAAATGAGTAGTACAAGTTGCTCTTGTGATAAACATGCTGATTTTCCCCTTTTAACACTTTCGACGAAACTTTCAGGCTGATTAACTTTGCATAATCCACAAAAAAATCAGTTTCTTCTTAAATATGTGTAAACATTAGCTATCGTTTTTGACGATGTACATTCTTGGTGAAAGCGCTTTTTGGATTAAAGAAAAACTTCCACTTCTACTCTAGAAAAAGGAAATATTGTCGAAAAGTCCGTTTCCATCTTGGGCACCACCTGGTGCCAAAAAGTATTTATTTAAAATTATTATTTTGGTAAAAAGATCACACACGTAGTGGTCTACATGTGTGTTTAACTGATAACTTTGCAAAAAGTAATTCGAAAGAAAATGACATGTGGAAAAATAAGAAGTCTAAGCATGTTTCACGTTTTTGAATTTGCTTTGTTGACCCCCGATGCTTGTTATTTTCGTACAGCCTGCAAATATGAACATTATTTTTGAAACTTTTTTTCCTATGGTAATGAACATTCAAATCTTCACGCGTGATTTTTTGGAGAATTTTTGTGTTACATATTTTTTTGAAAAAAAAAAATCTCTTTGCAGCATGAGCACTGGTGTCCGGGGCACAAAACCTCCACTCGAATCTTGTTTCTTTTTGCAGGTCTACTTAATTTTTTATAGTGTAAAATAATTTAGAGCAACTTAAGTAAATTTAAGTCCCCCCCCCCCAAATTAGCTAGTTCATTTAAGCTAACTCTCATATCTTATTAAGGAGTATATTAACTTCTTAAATCAGTACGGTTCAATTTTTCTTCTTAAATCAGTAGGCACAGCTTCCGTATTTCTTAGGAAGAACAAATCTTCATACAAGAGATCTGGAAATCTCATGCACCAACCAGATCGTTGAATGCACGCCCCTTTGTACGTAAGTACGGAGTACGGATCACAGTTGGCAAAGCAGATCAAACCATGTCGTTTATGTAGACGGCATATGGTTCTTGTCTTATAGTACTACTAATACTCTGTATTAGAGCTAAACAACAAGCCATATCATCGCCAGTTCCTAGCTAGCCTTTACGGGAGAATAAAAGTCGATTTCTCTAAAAAACAAGAAAATTAATAATTTCTAGTACGTACTAGAAGATGACATGAAAAGCAGTAAATGTACACGCGGAAGAATAATCTCAGTCCCAGAAGAACACATTTGCCACGAGTCATGACTCATGAGTCACACGAGTGGAGAAGGATCCTCTGATGAAAAGATATCACACGGAGACTGGCATTCCCCAGGCTATGGGAAGCTGCCTTGTAAAAAACGTTTGGCATCTCCGGAAGCTGCCTGCTTGCCGGCGGCAGCACTGCACGGTGACCAAATGAGGCTCACCGGACATTCCAAATCCTCTCGCGGAACTGAATTAGCCGCCCAAATCCGGTGGCTCCCGGGAGCCGAGACCGCTGTACTCCGGCGCTCCAACAAGCTGGCGGGCATGTCGCGCTCGGCTCGGCACTGTTGCCGCCCGGGGTTTGGACCGGCCAGCGGAAACTTTGGCCGTTGCACGGGTGGGTTGCGTACGCCGTTGCAACGAAGAAGATTTCGGGGAGCAGCGGATCCGTGGGGAGCTGGCTTTTCCGGCGGTTCCGGGCGCATCCCGGCGTTGGACAGCACGTCTGCCCCCGCCGCGACGTCGTGCGACGCACGACAGACCGCTGCTCGTGCGTGTAGCTTCGAGCTTACGGGCTACGGGGAAGGAAGGACGCATATGACATATCCATGCTCCAAGATCCTTCTCACGTCCTCGCTCGGTTATCGGGAAATGCAACGCTGCCCTTTTGCCCTCGGAAAAAGTCTATTTTAACATTAACATTGAATTCCGGTCTAAATTAAACCTTAGACCTGTTTTTCAAAAGAAAAAAAAAATTGAACGCTGAAGTCGAAATCTCTATCACTCGTCCCCTGAACATTGAATTCCGGTCAAAATTAAACCTTAGACATGTTTAAAAAAAATAAAATCTAAATTATTACTCTCACTGACTACATTAGCACATATTCTCTCTGTTCCAAATTATCCTACGTTTTGGGTTTGGTCAAAGTCAAACTTTTAAAAGTTTGATCAAACATATAGAGAAAAATATCAACATCTATAATATGGAATGGATATAATACGTTTATAAATTTTATGGCGATTCCAATAATATTTATTTTGTATTACAAATATTAATATTTTTTTACATATATTTAGTCAAAGTTTACAAACTTTAACTTTGACTAAACCCAGAACACAGGGTAATTTGGGACAGAGTGAGTATGAACATTATTTGCCGGCCAAAAAATCAAGGAGGACTTGGAATTCAGGTTCTGGATATTAAGAACAAGTGTCTTCTAAGCAAATGACTTTTTAAAATACTACATGAGAAAGGTGTGTGGCAAGAACTTATTTGCAATAAGTACTTGCGTGAAAAAACGCTAGCTAAAGTGGAAGCAAAACCTACTGACTCGCCCTTCTGGAAAGGGATTATGTCAGTGAAAGATGATTTTTTTAAGCGGGGAACCTTTGTGGTAGGCAATGGTCTACACACCCGCTTCTGGGAAGACGTTTGGCTAGGTAATAAATCTTTGGCTAGTCAATACCCGAGACTATATAACCTATTACGCCATAAGGATATTATGGTGGCTAAAGTGTTGTCTAATAATCGTTTAAATATTAAATTTAGACGGTCATTAATAGGTGATAATTGGACTGCATGGCGTCAACTTGTGGGGCGCATCATGCAGGTTTCATTATCAAATGAGCAAGATCGGTTCAAATGGAACCTCACTTCCAATGGAAAATTTACGGTCAAGTCTATGTATACGGATTTTATGAATGGACACACACCTTCCCTTCGTAAATATCTATGGAAATTAAAAGTACCACTAAAGATTAAGATCTTCATGTGGTTTCTTAGTAAAAGGGTTTGGTCACTAAAGATAATTTGATTAAGAGACGATGGAATGGCTGTAAACAACGTGTGTTTTGCCAAACCAGTGAGACTGTTGAGCATCTCTTTATAACATGTCATTTGTGCGGCATATTTGGAGGCTCATCCATTTCACCTTTAATATTTCTCCACCAACAAGTATAGCCAATATGTTTGGACATTGGCTGGATGGAGTTGATACTCAAACTAAAGCATGAATTCACATAGGTGTCTGTGCTTTTTTGTGGGCTGTTTGGAATTGTCGGAACGACGTTATGTTTAACAAATCAAAAGCTGTTCATTTTTTGCAGGTTGTTCACCGCGTTACCTACTGGATTCATATTTGGTCTTATCTCCTGCCATTGGAGCAACGGGCCCTTATGGATGCTGGATGTACCCGGCTTATGGCGGTCGTCCGAGCTATCTTATGCCATCATAGTTGGCAGCATACTAGAAGACTCCAATATGTGTAGTCTTCTTTTGATTTTCCTTTTTTGATGGTTGATTCATATGGCAACTTTGCCCGCTTCGTGAGTTGTAATAAGTGAATGATACAAACTTGATACTTGTTTATTTTAATGCAAAGGTTGTGTGCGTCATCATGATGCAGAGGCCGGGACTACCCCTTTTCGAAAGAAAAAAAAATCTTCTTCCCTAGTCCCTGTGATGGATAGTCATGGTCGCATATGACATTTTTCGTTCTCGTTGGCTAGAGACGATGTCGCCACGGGCGCGAATTGTCCACACTCATGCCGTGAAGCTAAGCCTCGATTGACGCCACCGTGACACCCTCGTTGCGCTCTACCTCGCATGCGGCAAGCGTGGCGTCGCATGTGCCCTGTTCGCCAGCAACCCGGCGCCAGTCGGTGATTTTTTGTACATCCATGGTAACCGGACACCGGTTGGGCCTATTTCGCTAGGCTGTGGCGCCGATCCTAGCCAGTGCAGATGACAACGTGGTCATCGTTGACGTTGTGGCCGCAGCGGCTGTGTTCGCGGCCTGCGCCTACGCCAGTGACCTCGCGCTGGCCAGGGAGGTGCACCGGCGCGTCCTCATCGCGGGCAGCGCCGGGACCTCACGTTGTCGTGTGCAACACGCTGGCTGACATGTATGCAAAGTGCGGCGACGCAACGGCCGCGCTCCGGTGCTTCCTGCTCCTCTCCCTGCTTTTTGTTTGAGACGGGGAGATATGATTGGAATCGGAGATGAATATGACATGTGGACCAGTCAGTGAGACAATGTGTATTCGTGGTCGGGATGCCCTTTTTTCTGGTGCGCCAAACATGTCTAGGTTTAGTTTAGGGCACCTCCAACGGGCTGGCGCAAACGGACCAGCCCAGTCTGAATCTGTCCGATCGGACATGGGAGGTGCTCCAATGGGCTGGCGCAAAAGGCCTTGTGTCCGCGCGGACAGGCGATTTCGCTCCAAACGCGGCCCAATTTTGGGCCAGCTTTGGGGGAGACGCGGACACGCGCTGTGTCCTCCCATGTCCGCCCCTGGCCCACGTGCCAGCGACCGCGGCCGCCCCTGGTCCTTCTTAAATGGGGACACCTACTCGACGCGTTCCCCACTCGTCCCTATCCATCCCCACCTCGACGCTTCCACTCCAAGCCCTAGCCACCACCAACCGCCGCCGGCCGCCATGAAGCCAGCCAGGTGGTTCTTCAGTAAGCCCGGCCGCCACAATGCGGAGGCCAGCAGCTCCCGCGCGCCTCCGCCATCCGACGCGGCCCGCCGTGCCGCAGATCGACGGCAGGAGCTGAGGGCGGCTCGCAATGCCCGCCGCCGTGCCGCGCGAGCCCGCGTCTCCAAGGACGTCGCGGAGATGTACTGGGAGATCCGCGCGCCCCTGCCGTGGGGCGACGTCCATCTTCCAGATGGATGGCATCTCGGGCCGCAGCGCGTGCCCGTGCCTGCGGTGCCTCGCTCCGGCAGGGCGCGGACGGAGGAAATCCTCCGGCGGCGTAGCTTCCTGCCACCGGAGTTCGTCAACGACCCAGCCTACCACATCGAATCGCCGCTGTGGGACCGCTGGTTCGAGGTGGAGCACGACGCGCGCCGCCGGCAGGCCTTCGCGGGCTACGCGCCGGAGGGGTACCAGGCCCCGCCGGAGGAGCACGACGGCTCCTCCTCCTCCGACTTAGATTGGAGCGACGACGACATGGAGGAGGTGGAGGCCCCGCCGCCGAACTGGGCAGCGATGCCGAACCCGGCGTACGGCGGCGCCCAGGACCCGCCAGCGCCCATGGAGGACGAGGAGGCCAACCTGCAAGCCGCCATCGACGCCTCCAACCTGGAGGAGCTGGGCCAGTGGCCTCACCTCGCGGAGGCGCTCCGGGAATCGGCGGCGGCGACGGAGCAGGAGCGTGCGCAGCGGGAGGCGGAGCAGGAGCGTGCGCAGCGGGAGGCGGAGGGGTGGGAGCTGTACGACGAGGCGGCCGCCTGGCGTCGCATGGACGAGGCGGATGCCTACAACCGTCAGCAGGAGGAGGAGGCTGCGGCGTACGGCCTCCGCCAGGTGCCGTGGTCGCCGTGGCAGCCCCGGAGGCAGTGGCAGCCTGCTCCGGCGTGGCCGCAAGAGCCCGAGGCGCCGCCTACACCTCCGCCTGCGCCTACAGGCCCACCGGCGCACTTGTTCTCTGCGCCGCCGTACGTCATCCTCTCGGATGACGACGAGTAGATGGCCACGGCCACGGCGAGTACCTGGCCATGGCGGCGCCAACTCCGGCAGGCAGCCAGCCCCATCCCCAAACCCACTATAGCTAGGGTTTAAGTTTTTTTTTCTCGAATTTGTGTCACTGGCCCGTGGGGCCCTATTACTGAACCCTCCTAATATATGTACATTTTTCTTCTTTTTTTTCGCCTTTTCCATTTTTTGCGCCACGCCGTTGGGGGCACCTCCACCCCAAAATGAAAAACGGACCAAAAGGGACACATTGGGGTGTCCCTTTGCGCCAGCCCGTTGGAGGTGCCCTTAGACCGAGATACAATATTTATTTTTAGAAAATAGGGTTCCATTAAAATGCAACCATAGTCTTGAGATACAACATTTTTATAGTACTACAAACTATAGAAATTTCGATTTCAGGGTTCGATTCGTCCTTTACGAGTTAAAGGTTTAAAATGTATTTTTTTTTTCCTTTGTCATCCGATTCCTATTGAAAGTAAGACGATTCCCTGTGCCGGTGCGCTAGGCAGAAGGAAGGCGAAACAAGCGCGTTCGCTGGACGCTGGGTGCGAAGTAGGTGCGCACTCAGCGGATCCAGATGCCTGAGCGTGAAACCTTAACTAGGCCACCGAGGCAGGCAGCGACTAGTTCGTCAGGCCGGCCGGCGCAGGCGAGGCGTGAGTGACAGATGGGACTCACAGCGGTGCACGTGCAAGGGTACTTCCCGTACTACTCTAGCTGAAGCCGTGGAGAGGAAGCAGCGGCGAAGCTTCGTGGGCGCTGGCAGCAGCAGGCATACTCTATCCATGCTGTATCGTTGCCTCTTGCCTCTTGGTCTTGGGGCAGGCAGGCGGTCCTCCGTTCCGGGACGAAACTGCTCGTGCCACGGTGCTGTGGCTACTACCGCACGCGGCCAACCTGGCAAGCCAAATGTCAGAATGCAAGTACTCCCTCCGTTCTAAATTAGATGACTTCCATTTGTCCACATACGGATGTATCTATACTTGTAACATGTCTAGATACATCCGCATGTGGACAAATGAAAGTCATCTAATTTGGAACGGAGGGAGTACACTGCAGTCTGACGTGATCTGTCACGTGATGCCCGTATAAACACTTTGTACTTGCAGCTGTACCTTGACTTGACTTCTCATTGAAAATAAACCTAGAAGAAAACTCCATCATATAGTTTCGTTTGACTTTTTGAAATGGTCAAGTCTGGTCATTTAGAGATAATTGCGTAAAACTACCGGTTATCGTGCAGAATTTACCGATTGCTACCGGTCGGTGTCATTTTACACTAATTTCCGCGGAATGCCCAAATGACCGTCTGATGCAATTTAGACATCGTTCTGACGTCCCTGTCCCACATGTAAGGTGACGTGGAAAGTAGGCCCCACTTGTCCGTCCAATAAAGAAATAAATAAATCTGAAAAAATCAAGAAAAGCAAACAAAACTGAAAAAAATATAAAAAACCGAAGAAAAAATATAAAAAATCCCGAGTGCTCCCGTGTGTGTTGCCAACTCCGGTCGCACCCCAGCGACGTCGGCCGCGGGCGCAGCCAGGAGCATGCCTGGCCGCGCTGCCGGCCGTCACGCCGAGCCGCCGCGCGCGCCTGGCCGCCGCTCGGACGCCGGTGGGGTCGGAGGGCGGGCGGCGCGCCCACCACAGCGTGGAGCTCCCCTGGCCGGGGTCGGAGGGCGGCGGTGCGGCGTTGAGCTCTCACGGCGGGGCGGCGGGGTCGGGAGGTTGCCTCCAGCAACCTCTGACTTTTTTCCTTTTCCTTTTTATTTTTATTTTTATTTTTCTCTTTTTATTTTTTAATGGACTGATAAGTGGGCCAAGTGTTAATTGTCCTGGCATGTGGACCCAGTATGTCAGATTCGATGTCAATTTTGCTTCAGACGTCCATTTGGGTATTCTGAGAATATTAGTGTAAAGTGTGGTATGAATTTGCTATTGGGACAACAACTGGTATCAATCGGTAAATTTTGCACGATAACCAGTTATGCTATTATCTCGGTCATTTACCAATGGAAAAGAACTCCAACGGCATATGTGTTGCTCTTCCGAGCCGCTTGAGTGGCCAACCCTAGTTACCGCCACGAGGGATGCAGACTAATTGCTCTCGGTATCAGCGCACATAGTATGCGCAATAATAACTAGAAATTCAAAAGAATTAAAATAATAATAAAAAATGTGTTCAAATATTCTACTTGTGTAAAAAAAATTGACCGGAAAATCATTCTCATCGACTTCTGTGCAAAAAAGGAGAAATTTCTCACGAATATAGTGTATATAGCGCTACTTTAACTAAATCTTTGACACATGAAATTTATTTTTGGGCGAATATTTTGTACGGATCAATACTTGATAATATTTGCTCGAATGTCAGTTTCAGAACTTTTTTAAATTTTATAAATTATTTTAAATATCAGGATATATGGTACCCACAGGTTTTCCTATGTATTTTCGCTGCCACCAGCCGCTATCTACCTTTCTCCCTTGTTGCTATCATCGGAGGAGTCTGTCAGATCGAGACTGTAAGAACATCCCCACCCACGCCTCGAACCCCCCTTCCCCACACCCCAAAATGGTTTAATGGGGGTTCGGACACAAAAACTCGATCTTAACAATGCCCTCCATCGGTTCAAATGGTCCCAAAATGTGTTTCGCATACTGTCCACCCCCAAGTTGTGGAGCTGACTCGGGGGTGTCGGACACGTACAGACACCCCCCCCCCCCCCCCCCCACACACACACACACAAGTGAGGTCAGCGTTTCATCAACACATGTCGGCTCATTAATGGTGTTGCTCAACCACTTCGCTAGTTCTCAAGGCGGGTGCTTCTTCCCCACGCCCACGCGGCGCCATTGCATCTTCCCCACGCCTTCGCACTAACGACGGCCACTAGCCCCCTCACCTACCGCCCTGACCGGCCTTATATCCAAAACTCAAGGCGGTTTTGGCTGCTTGATGTCTCGTCGTATGGTTGGTGCATGTCGGAGTGGCCTTGTCCATGGTGGTACTCGGGTAGGCTCGGCCTAGTTGTATTGGTTTTCATCTGGTTTTCGTTAATTAACCTGACAATTCCATTCTTTTTAATCAATCGAATAGGCAAAACTTTTGACTCGGTTCAAAAAAAATGTGCCATGAGCATTTCTCCACCACCCGGTCAACAATGAACGGTCCGGATCAAGAGCCAGATCACAACCGTTGCAGCAAATCCTTCAGCACGATGAAAACTTTGCTACCGCTAATTTGCTACCGATATTTTCTGCTGCAATACTGCATACTGACAGCACTGTAGCAGCTGAAATTATTGTTGCATCTACGTTTCTCTGCATTGGCACAGCCTACAGAGGATCGGGTCATTTGGAATCAATCCTTCGGCACTTCAAACTGACTCTCGATCTCCCAAATCGTATGATCAGTTGTTAGACTTCCAATATGCTTCTCGATGGTCCAGTGATCGGTTGGTGACAAAGCATATTTGGGTTCTTGCAAAGGAAAATGAATATTGCCGCGCTGGATGGCCGTGACTGAGAACCGGATTCTTCTGGCAATAGCAACAGCAGGCTAGCTTTGTTCGGTTGTATTGGAGTACCGACTGTGACTACACCGAAAGGACAGAAGCCTGTCGGATATCTGCATTCATTTGGATGAACGCGCAGGACCAGTGCACAGCGGCATCCATCTCTCGGTAGTCAGTGGTATAAGCAAGTTTTGCATTTTACAATACGAGATGACAGCAAATACAAAAATTGGAGATATAATCTACCAACTCCTTTAGACATGATACGTGAATTCTGACTAAATCGATCAAATACAATTCGTGGCTGCCAAACAAGGTGCAAAAGAATTCCATATGAAATATGAACTCTGTAGACGTCTTTTGTCTGACGTGACATCACTTGCCATTGCTAATTCCAAATGAATTCAAGATTGTATAAATGATCTGTGTGTTTCAAAATTTGATTGTTTCCTCCGTTCATGTACATATAGTGTAATTACTCCAGAAGTTTATAACAGCAGCTCCTCATAGCCACAAAGAAAGGAATGGTGAATAAAGAACTCTGCACCTCAAAATTTCATGTTTTCCTTCCCGAAAGACAAAATGCAATATGGTTGGGATTCAATCTTGCTGTACGAAGACCCTATGTCTATATGCCTGTACTGTGTGGGGTGTATCATAAAAACGAAACTGTTCCTTCAGTTGGATGCCTACAACCAAATAGGCTTTTTGACTATGTCTGGTCACCTGATTTCTTATTGACATCGTCTGCATTCTGCGGTTCTGCAGGGCCACATTCTAACAGCGGTACTTCTGGTGGGCTGGGAATCTCAGGAGAAGGTGGATCATCCTCACTTATTTGGATGCCTGTAGATCTTGCAAGATCAATCCATTGCTGCATCAAACTTAGCTGTCAGTAAATACTAGAGAAACGTGGAATGCAGGTATTATCATGCATAATTTGCTTAATATATGCATGGAGCTGACTAGTAGACTGTAGAAATGAATGCTTTCACTGTAAGATTTTCATTTCTGTCCATGGAGATATTCAGTATTATTCCTATCACAGGAAAAAACTAATGGGTTGGGTGGGCCGGTTTGGTCCAATGGATAAGCGAATCAACCGCAAATAATGGCTGAATGGGTCAGTACTTTAGGGCCAAATGATTCGGAACCTTTTAATCCATTAAATGAAGCAGACTGGCCCAATTAGACAATCGTCAATGCAACAACTTGCTGATGGATTAGCCTTTGGTCTAGGGATGAAATATTGATTATTTTAAGTACTACTAAGGTTCACACGGAACCATGCCGTAGAAAACCATAGTACAAACAACGTTAAATGTGAACCGTACGTGGTAGCGTTAAGTGTGACCAGTGTAGCCTCCAATATTTTCTTAGCGCATGCACAGAAACAGGACACACAGGTATGTCTGCTACGACGTTAGTTAAGTTTGGGTTGAATACGTATACGTTAAACTTACAATTTAGATTTATGGATCTTGTAGTACGGTAATATAGTACTATAAGGTGTGTCGTTATGGCATGATTAGTGTTGGCGACATAAACTTGATTCCCAGGCCTAAAGAGGTCGCTGTATCAAGCTAATGGGCACCGATCAAATTAGCCCTCATTCATCAATAGCTACTCCTGCTCTACGAATCACGCAATGTTTCTTTGGAAACAAACCCAATAATTGTTTGTGCAGTTCAACAAGCTTGAGGACACACATAACCAGAAAAAAAACTTATTAAGGGAAGTACAGAGCGCAGAGGTGGCAAACCTGCGTTCCAAAGTATGAATTGATTATCCGTGCAACAAAGGACAACACATTAGCCAGAAGTGGCAGATTATAGTATGACACCAGATACTCTCCAAGCCGATACTCCACCAGACCAGCAATGACCTTAATATATTTATTCAAAAAAATTAAATATTGCTCAGTAAGTCAAAATGGAAGGCATAATTGTAAGTTGCGCCTATTTTATGGTAAATGATTGATAGCTACAAGCTGCAGTTGCAAGACCTCAATTTGCCTTTAGACTAACTCATCCAACCTCAGTGCTGTATTACAGATCATTTTGAACATTGCTAATTTCCTATAATTTGCCCTTATACATGCAACTCGACAGAGAAACAGATCGGTATAATTAACCAAAATCACTTGTGAACATTTTTTAGAATTGAGAACTTCATCGCATATAAATGTCTAAATTGTCGGCCTTCATTTGAAACTAGACAGATGATCGCGAGGAAGTACCTGATATCGCAGATTTGCTGATGTTCCAAGAAAGCCACTATAAACAGCCGCTGATTTCCAGATGGGAGCTTTTACGCGTTCTGCCTCCATATTTGCAGAAGGTCTCAAAACTCGACGAGCAGCATTCAAAACGTCTGAAGCAACTTCAGCTCCAATACTTGAAACAAATCCAACACCAGCAAGTTTAAGGCCACCCATTAGTACCGATGCAACTCTCTGGTTAATGTCCCAATTCTGGCCCACGATACCCTTTTGAAATGCATTATCTGGCAGTGACCCTAACAGTCCTCTGACAAGCTCCAAGCTCTCGCCAGAACCATCGTCAGCAATAGATAAGAGCGAAATAGTAGGAGCAGGAAGCCACACTGTAAAAAAGTCAACAACAGAACCTCTAATTGTATCAGTAAGGACATAGTCAATCTCTTCAAAAAACCTTCCTTTCCGTTTTTCATATTGTGCTAGGACAGCTGTAGTTATTGATATGCCCTCTTCGATAGCTAATCTGTTCAAGAATTTGGGATCTGCCAGTAACCTTTCACGGAAACCCTGCACACAGTGATCATTTTCAACATCATTAATAGGCATATAGTTCTCCTAGTTTTTTGTTTGAGGGTGAGTTTTCCTAGATATAGAAGCGGAATCGATTAGACCAGCTCAAGGCCTGGCCCAGCCCTAGAAAACCCAGCATTCAATTGCTAGGCCTGGAAACCCAGGAAAACAAGAATTTTCAGTTTCCCCGACTAAATTTCACACTTCAGATAAAATACCACAAGTATTTATTATTTCTGCCAGTTTTTATTTTTTTGTGGGATGCCAGGCACCCAGAGAGGGATGGCCTTAAATAAAATCTGACAGGTCTGGGCCGTCCATGAACAGTTCTATTGTTGATATTTTTTTAAAATATAATCATGGAAAGCATATACATCAAAGCAGTACTATAAAAATACACGGTCAAGCACCATTGCACCAACCCACAACAATAAGGAAAAGCAGAAAAATATTAAAGCAGGTGCTTACTTGGAATCGGTGAATCAATTCATCCACAACAGGATATTTCTCAAGGTCAAAAAAGTTCTGCAGTATCTCAGGAGAAACTACACCACGATCTATTCCTTTCTGAATATCCTGTCATGATTAAAGTGCAAAAGATTACATTAGCACAAACATAATAAAATATGATTTTATTAGAAATCATAAACTGACATAGCAAGATTTTTTCGGTGCATTAGCTTTTAAACGTGCTAATTTACCCATTAGTACGAGATATAATGCAAAAAGAGTACCAGTAATAACCTGGGGTAAAGCTTCACGCCTCCTACCAGCTGCATTCATAACTCTAGCAATTTCAGCACGGTCAAAGCAATTTCGACTGCATGGCTTGGCAGCAGAATACCACAGTAAATCAGCTACAGGGATTTCACCTTCTTTCCTTATACCTTGCCTCTCAGGATCAAGAAGAATCACAACTTGCTTTTTCTTTTGCATCTTTTTAGATATTCTGGCAGGAACACCAATTCCTCGTGACCCATACATAACATGGCTCGCACCAGTTACAACAACGAGCATCCCCGAAGGATCTCCAGTAGTAATTTCCTTCACTACTATTTTGGACATGGTATAATCATCAACTACTCTTGCCTGTGCAGATAGATATGAGCTAGGGCCAAAAGGAGACACGTTGGAGGATGAAGTCTTGTCTATCAATGACCGGCCTGAGATGGATGTAAAGCCAGAAATGAAGCCTGAGCCAGCTGGAGGAGCATACAACTTCCTATTTTCTTTTGAAAGACCCATGATTCCTTCAGCTTGGACAGTTCTTACTACCTAGTCAAGAAATGTATTAGATACTCACAAATAATGCAGAGAAAACTAAGATCTTATTCAGTATCAGAACACTTCTTAGACATGGGCCAATAAAGGGTGTAGAATAGGTGGTTACGCACCAAGTAAAAGCACTATATCGCACAAGACAAGAAAATGCTTGCAAGCTGGGATAATATAACATTCAAAATCAATACTGAATGACTACAGTGCCTCAAGTATACAGCCTCAAGAGTAACAACCTAAATTGAACAAGATTTATGATGATGAAAGTATGCCTAAATGGAACACATGCAGATTTGCTGGACAATGTGAGTTACAGTGATGAATTACCTCAAGTGGAGTTCCACATGCAAGAATCTTGATTCCATTATCGCAGCAATAATTTAAAAGAGGTTCATACTCCAGCCAGCGCTCTGGTGCCCAGTGAGACGTGTACAACTTTAAGTTGTTTCCATCAATTCTGAATTAAGATAGGCCTGTTAGAAGTTCGTCAAGGAAGTATTGCAAGGCGGATAAATCACGATCGCGATTATAGAACTACACTGTTCCCCAGCAAGGTGAAGGAGAAAGCAAAACTAGGGCACCAATTCAAGCTTACTTTGCACGGAACCTACATGGTCATGATAGTAGTAGTCTAGGAGATACGGGTACATGTTCTAGGACATCTCAACGGATGGAACGTCTAGAGTAGTCATGTCTTTGCTGTGCCTTTTTGAAGACATTCTTAGCTGCTTATCAGGGCCTACGTAAAATTTACCTTTCTACTTAGTTTGACTCTGATTTGACTGGTTTACAAGGAATATATTTTTATATGTGGTTTTTACTCTGATTTGAGTTTGTTTATTAGGATTACTGTGTGAACAAAACACAGAAGTAACATAATAAATGCTTTCCAATCATCTGTTTTGCACATGATTCCTACCATATTCCTGTATTGTTCCTACTACTATATTCTGATTATCCTACAAACCGAAGAGGCCCTTAACTCTTCCAGCTACATACATCTATCAAAATGAAACTACAGTTTTCCCTCTAAAAAAATGAAACTACAGTATGACAAGTACTAACTGTGTTTGAATTTGACATTGATAAAGTGCAAAATATCAAATTTAAACACAAAGCTTCGGGCACATAAAAAAATCCACCGCTCAGTTAGAATCATCGCAACTACAAACAGGCAAAACTCTTTCCATTAACAGTAACAACCTCCCATCCATGAACTGGTCGAGCTGCTCCTGGAGGTTGACGGGGAAGGCCTCGAGCGAGAGCGAGAGGCTCCTGCCGGCGTCGGCGCACCTCGCGGCCAGCTTCCTGACGATCTCGAGCTCGAGCACCCGGTCGTCACGGTCGGGCACGAGCTCGGCCTCGCCGAGGTACACGACCCGCGCGGCCATCAGCTTCTCCCACACCCTCCCGAGCGCGTCCTTCCCGACAGCCTGCGGCTCCCCGATGACCGTGGCGTCGTACATCCTGGATAGCGCCTCGCCTTCGGGCTCCGCGGCAGGGTGCGGGGCTGGAGCGGGCGGCGGCGGTGGGGCCGGCTTCTCATCGTCGGGCTTCTCATCGTCGGCGGCGGAGGCCGCGAGGGGGAGGTACTGGATGGCTGTGGACGCCGCGGCTAGGGACGGGACGAGGAGGAGGAAGTCGCGGCGGGAGGCGGCGGCGGTGCAGAGGTTTCCTCGGGAGGAGGAGGCGGGAGCGAGAGGCGGTTTGGTGGGGAGCAGGGGTTTGAACTTGGCGGCGCCCGGGTACCGGGAGGGCGCGTGGTGCAGCATTCTTACCGGGCCGGAGACGGCTGCCGGAGGCGCGCCGGCGGCCAGGGGGGGCAATGGAGCGAGTCCAGAGACGGTGCGGTGGCCCTGGCCGTTATCCTTGTTGTACAGCACAGCAGTACAAATGTAGTGTTGTACTACTACAAGAGTACGCCTCCTCTCCTCTCACCCACCAAGATATCCTGAAAGCGTAGCCTGTAAAAAACATTGAAAAAACATGTTTCAGTTTACTTGAAACACCACGGCGCAAATGGGAATCGGGTTTTAATTGTTTTTGCATACAGATCGTTTTCTGAATTATGATGTTTTCGATACTTGGATTATTTTTCTATGTTTGTTGTGCGAAAATAACAATGAAAGTAGAACAAAATTGGCAAAAACTGGCTGGAATTCTGGATTAACATAAACTGCCTCAACGCCAAACCAAGCGACAGTGCAAGCTTTTCTCGCGGCAGAATTTTTCATGGCATCACGAGTGGTACCAGTCGGTCTCGTTTTTCCGTTTTTGTGGCGGGAATTTGAACGTGCATACCTGGTATCTCATGGAGCTCACAAAGGCGAGAAGAAATCTCACGTCTGGCAGTTTATGCTTGGTGCTTCGTTTTATGAGACGACGATGCTCGACTCTGCATGATAGCGACGGCTTCGCAATCTTCACACCAGCTGCCGACCTTACCACAGGCTCGCGACTCCGCGGGCATATCCATCCAATCAGCCGCGTCCCAGATGAGTGGCACACCTTTCGCACAAACGTGGCTATACTTTCCACACAGAGGATGAGATGTCCAAATAAAAGAAAGAAAACAAAGGAGTGGATATGAGCCATATGATGTGCAAGCGTCCAACTCATCCTGGACGTCTACAAAGAATCTCATGTACTGTAGCATATGTTTCTGTCAAGAAGCAGGAACCAGTAGTGTGTAATTGTACAGAAAAACTCTAACATTGCAGCTATACCCAGGGTGGGGAAAAACTGGGGGAAACAGATGTGTCGATTTTGTGATCGAGGGTTAGTTTGTTCATTCCTGAGAAATTTTCAGGCACACAGCCGGAGATAGCTGTTCTTCACGTTCTTCAAGAATATCCTAGAACCAATGCCCTCGGGGAGTGGAAACTGTCTCTGCACATATAACCTAAACCGCCGAGTGATTACACAAATCTCAATGCTGTAACCGGTGTTGATGCTGCAGATAGGTGGCTCAAAATTCACGTGTGTATATTTACATCCTGCTTCACCTGCTCCTGTCTGCGTATCCTTTTGTGTCTTCTGCTAACTTTGCCCATATACTAGCAATCTGATCTGAGTATGCAACCTGCAGATTAAGAAAAGAAAAATGATGTCAATTTAACTAGATTCTGCCAAAATTTCATATAACGCCGTCTAGGTTGCCTGATGTGAATTCGAGAAATTTATTTATTGACAGTTAGGATTACAAAGCTAAAACAGTTCCAGACGCAATGTACTTTCCACTGGCCAAAAAGGCAACCGGTATTAACTTGCAATGTACCAGTGGACTAAAATACTGTTCAGATGTTATCTATGGTATCCAAGCAAACATTACATTTAGATGTCCTGAAATATTCTTATAACTCAATACGGCTTATTCACTTCCCAGCATTTCGGCCTGTAATGAAACCATACAAATGTTTCCTCTGCAGCAGTTTAGCCCGTTTCCCTTGGGATATATACAGAAGACATTATGTCTTCCAAAGTCGTGTCATTCGCAGTGTGGATTTTCACATATTACTACCAAAGTACTATGAAGCATACAGTGTTTGACATATGCATATTGGCTTGCTCCTGTTAATCATTTTATCTTTTGATCTAGAGAAATAGACACAACAAATAACAATAACAATGTACCAAATCATTTGTCAATCCAGTGTAACAACACTACAGGGGCTTTCAACAACTGTATCGAACAAATAATTTATACAGATATACAATTCAAATTTGTGCAGCGCAAAATTCCTACAACCATGGTCACCACATATCAATTTGTTAAGCGTACACTTGCACTTTCACCGAAAAGCGAGCTAGGCAGTAGGCATCATTACTAACTTATGGTTTCAAATTGGGAAATACTATGTAATGGTAATGGGGAACATTTTGGGCTAAATATCAGGTACTGAATTTCAAAAATAATGGAGCCATAAGATAGATCTAGAGCAAACAGCAATGAGTAAGTAATTAGTAACGCATACTCTAATTGATGTATTCATATTCTTTTCATTTATAAAGAATTGAGAAGATCGTGCAACCAGCAACTAATCGATAATTTAGAACTGGAGCTTGAAATTTATACCTGATTTGTCACAAAGCCTTTCATCATCTCTACCAAATCATGGCGTATCTCTTTATTAAATCTTTTAATTTCATTCATGTTGTTTTCCTGCATTGGAGAAGCTTATTTCAGAGAAGCCCCAAATAGTTCATGCCAAAGAAGAAAATTGGACAGCCTAAAATGCAACGATTTTTGCATCGAGATGTTGCACACTAGTAGAGATCGACATTATCTACATCTAGGATTTTTTTTCGAATTTTTAAAAACTTACAAATGCCGTTTTCGAATTTCAAAAACGGGCTACCTGGAGCTCGGGCTCCAAAACGCCTCATATGGCCTATATATCCTTGAAAAATCCTGTCCCAGTAGGTTAATACATAACCTAGTATATCTAAGTCATACCAGGCACTATCATCAACTAAATCGCTAAAAACTAGTGGGCAATCTGTACATAGCAACTTCAGTTACTTCACTTACAATTAATATAATCGGAATACCTCCCGCACCTCACATGACCATACTGAACTAACGAGATCTCGATTCTTGATCTTGTAGCGAAGCTAAGAATTCATTCCCAACTTCTAAGAGCTTAACTTGGACATGATTCTAATAGTACTTAACATTGTGTTTGCTAATCAGTATATCCATAGTACATATCAGACATCACTATGGTTAATTACTAACATTATCGGAGTGACAAAGTGAAGAAAAAGTATATAATATACAGTATTTAGTACAGATTGATGTTTGTGGCATTAAACTAGTGCAAGGTAACGTCTTAAACAAAATTTTGCTTAGTATATAATATACAATCTTAGTATATAATATACTGCATTACGAAGCCATTGCTCCTCCCAAAATACATAATTGTGCTTGTGTAACCACTGCAAGAATATTAACCATAAATAAGGAAATGTTGCTGAACTTATGCCATTAAAAATAAATAGCAACTCAGATTTCAGAAGACCACTATCAGGTACAAAATACGCATAGTACGCTTAACCTATACGTTTAGGTGATTTACCTTGATAAGATCATACTCATTTCGTGCATGAATTTTTGCATCTTCTGCTGTTCTTATTGTTTCTTTCAGTTCTGCAACCTTCAGATACCTCGACCTTTCCTGATCAATACCTCTTGATGACACAGATTCAAGTTTTGCCACCCGGCTGTGCAAGGTAAATAAATCTGATGACAGACTTTGGATATGAAGCAAAGCATTAGAGCGATCAGTAAATGCATTGTGAACAGAAGTCATCGTCTCCAAGTACTTATGGATAGTGTCCTGCAAAAGTATAAACAGCGTTACAGATCAAGAAACAGAATAATCAAGAAGACCTATATCCAAGCAAATGTCTGTCTCATTCCAACTCCCCACGTACCAGATGTTTCACAATTTCAGCATCCAGTCTTGACTGACACCTGCTGACTTTGACAACAGCATTTGCAAAACTGTTAATATCAGCAGCTCGACTTCTCTGAGAACTGCATGTAGATTGCTCCTTTTCAAATTTCGCCAGCTTGACAAATGTCATTCCCATGTGAGCTGTAGTTGTTTTAAGATCATCATGAGCTTTAACAAGTGCCTCTGCCTACAAATCATGTAGAAGCGTTACATTAGCTGGTGCAAACTGCCGCTTAGTACTGGAACTTGGACGCATGATATCAATTTCTTGGTCAACTTGCAAAATGTAAGAGTAGCGCATGTATACTACTTCTTAAAGCAAATAAGCGTAATCTAATCCCTTCATTCATCATGTGCTCTGTCGCAACTACACTAGTTAGAGCAAGTAACACGAGTGCTCCAGCCAAAAAACATGCGCAGTTACCTGCAGAGATGTTGCTGCGAGCTGCTGCTCCAATTCCTCGAGCTTGGCCTTGTGTGCGAGGAACTTTGCGTCAGTCTCCTCCTCCACTGGAGGCGGCCTGACCGCCATCAACCCATTCGCCACCGTCTGCTTCAGGTCCTTAAACATACCAAAAAAGTCTCTCCCGCCCTTTGCCGGCGTCGTTGGCGAGGTAACAGCCGTCGGCGTGGTAGCAGCAATCGCCGGGTTGTACCTTGGTGACTCACCCTCGGAGGTGGGGATACCGCTAGGCTCAGTGAGGAAGGTATGTAAGTCAGCGCTCCGGCCGACAGTGGGGTGCGCGGCGAGGCGGCAGAGGTAGCGCTGCAGCGCGACGCAGCGCTGGTTGACGAAGTCGTGGCGCTGCATGACGTGCCCCTCCACGATGCTCTTCTCAGGCCGCGCCGGGACGAAGAGGCCGCGGTGGGTAGCCGCGAGGCGGTCGGCGAGGGCCACCACGTCGCGGAAGCGCCGCCGCACGGAGAACTTGCCGCTGTCGGCGATCCGGGTGGTGACGAGGTAGGAGAAGTAGCTTCCGGAGCCAGGGATGACGCCCGCTGCTCCAGTGGCAGCCTCCTCGTGCTTCCTCGGATCGGAGACAGTGATCTGGTAGGACTCCGGTGATGGCTCGCGGGAAATGGCGGGGCGTCGGGAGTGGGGAGGACGGGCACGAAGTCGGCCTCTCCGTTCTCATCGATGAACGCGTCGTCGTTCGCGGCTGCGGTGGGAATGGGAGGGGAGGAGGTGGACGGAGGCGAGGGAGGAGGGTGGAGCAGGGGTCGGTAGAAGCAGCGGCGGAGGCGGGGGACGAGGAATCGAGGGCGAGGGTCTCGAGGTGCTCGTCGGAGGGGTATTTTTCCGTCGCCGGCGACTCGGCGGCCATCGGCGGTTAGGTGGAGTTGGGGAAAAGCGAGATCTGGCGGGGAAAGCCGGTGGGGAGTCAAGTCGGGTGAGGGAGAAAGGTGAGCGCCGTGATACGTGTAAGGCAAGGCTACCAAGCTTCGTACTCGACACTCAATGCCATTTGGGGCCAAGTTGCGCATCTACCTATTTTCATTGACTTGTCAGCTGTGCAGGCAACTGGACATGACTGCAGATGATTATAACACAAGAAAAATTCTGAATTTTATGAATAACCATATGGACCTATTCGGTTCCTAAAAGTAAAAAAAAAAACAAAAAAAAAACTTAGAAATATGGTACAAATATATGAGCACATCTGATGATTGGAGTCACGAGATTTTTTTGTAAAATTTGAAGTTTGCATTATATGAAACCTGATAATATGGTCAAATCGAAGTTAAACCACGTGAACTAGTATATGCGAGTAAAGATGTTAGTCAGTCTTTAAAAGAAAAGTTTTAAGTGTATTGTAAGATTTCAGTGTGTTTTCCTTTAAAAGTGAGATTAAAAGAAAATTTCTCTTTGCTCCATCAACTTGAACCAACCTAATGAATAGTGCTATTGTAGCCTCTGTTTTTCCTCCAATTTTCATTTGAACCAAACAACAGGCCCGTCGAAAGGGAAATGCAGCTTGGACGACCCCATAGGGGCCCAGATCGCACAGCGTGCTTATCTGTTTTTTTTTTTGAGAAACATCTGTTTCTTTTAGTTGTTCATCTTCTCTCTAGTTTAATCTCTGAATCCCAAACCGAGGCCCAACCCAGGCACTAGGGACTAGCTCCTGATTTGGCGATCGGGTATCACGTGTGAGTGTGAGACACCGCAACATTGTTGCAAAGATCCAGAACATGTGTGCAGTGGGAATAGTTTGTCGAGATAGTAATGAGCATGTTTCAGGGGGTAGCATTGCTTGAAGCATAAGCATGCTTTGAAGCTCTTTCTTTGGCGGAGGATACTCTTGATTGTATCATATTGCATGAATATTGTGAAGGACATCAATGGAGGGATTTTTGGACTATCATTGCATGATCATGAGAGATATCACATGTATTAATGATAATCTATCTCATTATGTAAACTATCCATATCATTCATTATTTTATCAACCAATTGTACATGTCATCGCCTAACATTCATCAATTTGTCTATCTATGCATGCAAACTATCCATGTCATCCATTATTTCACCAATTTTTAGCTATTAATTTCACATCGATTATATTTGGGACTATTGTGACCAATTGAATTTTGCTTATTAATGTATTTAAAATTTGATTTCATGTGTTTTACCTTACATAAAAGGGTTTCTTAAAACAATTTTCGCTGCAACGCGAGCGGTTTCCTTCTATTACTAATGAAATGAAGAAGGAAGCATTTTTGGAGGTAAGGTACATGATGTAGCCCGACCTACGGCTCCTACAACAAGTGGCCCAATGACAAGAGCAAGAGTCAAAGCACTTCATGATAAGGTGAACTCGCTCCTATCTATGTGTGATCTCGATACTCCTTTGAATGACTTGCTACTTCAGTCCGATACTTTGTGTATACTCAGGCATGACCCTCATGAAGATCTCCAAGAAAGTGTAGAAGTTGGACAAGAATCGAGTCAAGAAGACGAAGGAGAAGGAGAAAAGAATGAAAAGAAGTTCCAGGCGGCGGTACTACCGCCGGGGTCAGCGGTACTACCGCCCCAAGTCTAGCCGAGCCAGACGCGCCCCCGCCCGGGTCCAGCCGAGAAAGAAGAGACTGGGCGGTACTACCGCCGAAGCTGCCACCGAAAATGGGCCTCTGTTTGATCTGCCGGTAGCTCCAGCGATACCGGGCGGTACTACCGCCGGCCAGCGGTACTACCGCTGGGGGTAGCGGTACTACCGCTCGAGTTGACTTCAGAAACTGCAAAGAAGGCATGCCCAGCGGTACTACCGCTGGCTCCAGCGGTAGTACCGCTGCGACGGGAACCTGTCGGGCTGAGGACCCGTGTCACCTCACTTATCCACCCCTATCTCACCTAGACTATAAATAGAACCCCTCCCCTTCAGATCTAGGATTAGACTATGATTTGGGAACTAAAGTAGAGCCTTGCTCCTTCTTCTCAAAGTATCTCTTTCCTCCTATGGAGATGAATCAAGGCCTCCCCTTGTGGAGATGAACCAAGGCCTCCTCTTGAGGAGAAGATCCCTGCGTGGATACCAAGGCTTCCGCTTGTAGTTGCGATTACTTGCTAATCTTCCCTCTTTGAGTGGCTAGATTGGATTGGTTGGATTGACCAATTGGACAAACAATCCAAAGAGTAAGGTGTGCTTGGGAGAGGAGAATTGGGGGCTACCCTCGGGGATTTGTTACCAATTGAGTCTTGCCGAGTTGCTACTTGCTATTTACCCTTGTTTTGAGTTTTTCCCCTCTTTGTGTTCTTGAGTTCATCCGTTGTTCTTCGTGTGCATCGTTTCCTCCGCACAAATCCGTGAAAATCGGGACCAACCCACATCATATGGTATCAGAGCTCTAGGTTGACACGGATTTGATTTGTGTTTCCACCAAAATCCACCAAATTTTTCTTTGTTTTTGAGAAATTCGAAAATTTCCACCAAAAATAGCCTTGCCTTGATTCGAGCCGATCTGTCGATTCGTTGCGTTTTTGGTAGTTTTTGTCCATGGATCTGTTGCTTTAGGACCCCCTCCACCTTTGTTTGTGTTCCCTAGCCTTAATTTTGCCGATTTCCCACGAATTCGAGAAAGTTTTGGAGCCCAAATCCGCCCAATTTCGAGTCAAAATCGCGCAGATCCGCGCGGAGCGGTACCAGCAGCGGTACCGGGCGGTACTACCGCCAGGGCTGACTTTTTCAGAAAAAATTTCTTTTCCTCGGTTCATTTTTGGCATTTCCTCTTTGGTTTGAGTCCTTTCTTGGTGTGCCCTACGTCTACAACATCGACAAGCTTCCGCAGCAACGCATCATCAACGCCAAGCGACGACGCCACCAAGGACTCGACATTCCCCCACCATCATAATCCGTTGTGAGCCTTTCTTCCTTTCGCGTACCTTAACCTATCGGACTAGCTCTTTGATATTGCGGGGCATTGCACTTGTTTGAGTGTTTGTATTAAAGTATTGGCGAGTGTGTATCGTTAGGGATCTTGGCACTAGCAAAAGAGAAGGAATCATCGTCAAAAAGCAAAAAAAAAAAAGAGAAGAGAAAAGAAAAGAAAAGAAAAGAATCAAGTGGTGCCAAGTATCATCTCTTGTAGGTTGCGACAAAGCTTATACCGCCAAAGTGAGTGAGTAACACTTGTGCAAATCCGTTGCTGATAACCCCCAAGAGCAAGGGATCACTGTAGCACCTCTCAATGTGGAAGTAAGGTATTGATCCGCAGGAGCAAGAAGGAAAAGTTATCTATTCCCTACAACTAAAGTGTCACAAGTTTTAGTTGATTATGCACTAAACAAGTTTAGAGAACAAGATGGTTGGTTTGATGGATGTAAAAGTGTCCCAATCCTCTTCATTGCAAGAGGACAAGACAAAGGTAGTAGCAAGTGAAAGCTCTCAAAGAGAGAAAGCCCAATCCTCTACGTAGCAAGAGGACAAGCTCAAGTGTGTGTTTCTTATAGGAACAATGGACATGGTTCATGGGTTCACTTAATCCTCTCTCTCTCTCATCTACGGTGATCATCATGTTATAGATAAAGTACACACAATTGTCATGTTTTAATGGTAGCTTTTTATGACGGCTATATGTCCTAAAACACATAGTTGAAAGAAATACTCATTTGTGTTGCTAGGTCACCCCTCGTAAGGCTAGCGTGGTTTCTCTCACTCCCACATCATACTCTTTCTTTTTACACCCAGATAAAGGATGTTGGGCGGTACTGTGTCACTCAATACCTATGCCGTGTCACATCGGTCATCCCGTACCCACATACATCATACTTCTTTAAGAACAATATTCAACCAAAGTATGACAAGTCATAAAAGATCCAACACAACGGTAAATGCATAACAAATCATCTCACACCACAATATTCACCACAAAGGTATTACATAGATGACCGTAATCATGTTTGGCAGCTCATACGGTACTAATTAGTGAAGCTCAAGAGAGAGGAGAGATACAAAAGTTACCACCACAAACCCTAGTCCAGGGGGTGGACTACTCCCCCTTCATCATGGTGATGATGGTGAAGAAGTTCTTGCTGTAGATATTGATGATGAACACGCCGGAGGGGGGTGGAGCCCTCGGAGGCGATTCCGGCGGCGTTTCCCCCCTCCGATCTTCTCCGGCGGCAGCCTTCTGTATCTCTGTTTCGTGGTTTCGTGTTTCTCCGCCGCCTCCTTTCGCGAAACGCCAGGAGACCTTTTTTATAGGCGTTTTTAGGTCAAGACGAAGTCGGTGGACGAAAGATCGATGGCCACGGAGCTCCGAGGTGGAAACGAGATAGGCCCACGCGGCCATGTACTTTAGGCCGCGTGGGACCCTCCCATTTCCAGCCTGTTGGGCTTCTGGTCTTCAATTTAAGCCCATTGCGTTCGTCTCGAAAATTCTGAACCGTGCTCTTTGACCTTGCCCTTTTTGGAGTCCCGAAGCTCCCGGAAAGTCTGAAACACTAAAAAAGACGTTTTCTGGAAAAACAGGGTTAATTCCAAATAAATGGGAAAACTATGAAGTATTCCCAAAATCATTATAAAACATTGATATAACCCTTATATGATGCAAATACGATTGGAATATAAGCAATTAAAGTGCAAAGTTCATGTATGCATTTTACATGCATCAATATCCCCAAGCTTAATCCATGCTCGTCCTCGAGTATGAAGATGATAAAACTAACATGGACTTTGCAATTTAATACTTAACAATGAATATCAAAGATGATTACTATTGCTACATATAGTCAAATGATTCATTCTTCAAAGGAGTAGCAATATGCAAATAGTTTATGAAGTGATATCAAGTATTCAAGACAAGGATGCTCATTGATAGTTCACAAAGTGTAACATAGTAGCAAGTAATATAGAACACATGTATGCATAATGATAAGTAGAACATCCTACAATGGTCATAGAGTGTAGATGGAAATCTGAATATGATAGGTGTACACTTTGGAAAGATGTATATGTGAGTAGAGGTAAAGCATGCATAAGTTTCATCCAACTTCCAAACTCTTCTACTTAAGTTAATGATTGCAATAAGGTATTCATTGGTGTCAAGCTCTCATTGCCCCTATCATAGCATCTTGAATGATTAAGGTTAAAGTGAAAG
This sequence comes from Poa pratensis, assembly GCA_947311845.1. Lineage (NCBI taxonomy): Eukaryota > Viridiplantae > Streptophyta > Magnoliopsida > Poales > Poaceae > Poa > Poa pratensis. The sequence continues at coordinate 31,757,370 of CAMZMU010000042.1, forward strand.
GAAATATGAGTAGTGTGCTTGACAAAGTAAAGGTTGGATGTCTCATGCCCCTTGAATACAAGTACCTACACCATGATTACTCAACTTAGGAAACAAAGCAAGTTCAAGTTATATATCATTGTAAGTAATAATATCATCAAGAGCGTCAACTGGGGTACCTCTTGTCCCAGGATATGGAACAAGCCCATATCAAAATGACAAGACAAACAAACAAGATGAAAAACCTCAACACCCTTTTTATTTACCATTGGAATAGCTTTTTATTGTAAGGTGCGTCATAGATAATTCACCATAGCATGTAAGTAAATTTCCACCATGAATAATGCATGGCTTAGATTAGCGGCCCAGGCGTCTCTCTAGCCATTTATACAAACTCATTTAAACTCTTCATTTCCACCTCATTTCACCATGATAGGCATCCATAAACAAAAGTACATGATATCAACTAAATGAGATGAAGGAGCATGTTGAAAGCTTTGCATGTGACAGCACATATGGGCTAACTCCCAACCCGAACATTTATCAAGCCACTAGCATCATAATCTTAATCACAATGGGTCATGTTTTATTTATTGCAATGATAGTAAAATGTGCATCAAGTTCGTGAGAGCTATATAACCAACTTTTCCATGGCAATCAATAACATAATCATTTTCATTCAGAGGTATAGATTACACAAATATCATGATGAACATACTCGGAATAGCATAAAGCCAATAGGTAGATATGGTGGACTCACTGGAATAACTTTGGTTGAAGGTGTTGGAAACAAGTTTTTGCTTGTTGGAGTTTTTGGGCTAGCAAAAGAGAGAAAGTTGACCATCTAGATGCATGCATGAGTGTCCATAGAACTAACTAATCCATGTTAAACCAAGTAAAATAACAATCAGCATCAAAACATGAATAAGTGATAGCTCTACAAAAAGAATTTGCAAACTATTACTCATAAACAAGCTCATGAATCATGCAACTATATGTATCATTAAAAATCAAGTCAAACATCCCTTTTCCCAATCTTATAAAAGCATCCAACATATTTCAACCCATATTTCCAGTAGCTCTCTCATATATAATTGATAGTGTGGTGGTCTCTCAAGACTCAAACAAAAACAAAAAACGACGCTCCAAGTTTATGCGATAAAGTGTTTCGATCGAAAAACAGAAGTTGGACGTGTGCAAACTGAGAGTGTGTAGGTCCAGCGGGGTTGTCTTCACATCCCCAAGCTTATGGTCTTCACCATCCTTGGATAGCTCTTGGTGCATCTCCTCCAATCCCTGTGAAAAAACTTCAAAACACCGTTTTCTCCCATTTTTTTCTGTGGGGTGCATTAATAGTGATAAACAAATAGGTTCCTTGCTGCATATAATCCTTGAACAAAAATTCATATGACATGTCCAGAAAGTGTATAATGTTGTATGCCTACTCATAAACTCAATTGGATCAAAAAGATTCAACTTAAAAGCTCAAAGCATGCATCAAACAAAATGGGACAGAATCTGTCCAGAAAAACAGCAGCAGCAAAACGTATTTTTCTACCCTACCAAACTTTCTCGAAAAATTCCGAAACAATTCATGCATACAGAGGATGAAAAGTTGCAACTACAGTTCAAATATGAGCTCATTCGGAGTTACAGAATAAGAATTAAAAATCATACCGTGCACTGACTCGTGCAGGAATAAAATCTCCGAACTCAATAAGCAACTTTTCAAGACCAAAATGGGTAAAACTTGGCACTTTATTTAAAACTCCAGAAACTAAACTAGACACAAAGTCTCTTGTTACAGCAAGAGAACACAAAGAAAATCACACAAAAAATAATCGGGTTGCCTCCCGCAAAGCGCTTTCTTTATAGCCATATAGCTAGACTTGATAGTTTTAATGATGCTCCCATAGGAATAAGAGTTGAATATAAAAGAGCATCAAGAAGCAAATATCAAACACATTTAAGTCTAACCCACTTCCTATGCATTGGGATCTTGTAAGAAAATAAATCAATAAAGCACAAAGTGACTAGCATAGGAAGGCAAAGCAAGTGCAACTTCAAAATTTTCAACAAAAAGAGGAGACTTAATATTATTGAGATATATGAAACCGTGTCTCCCTCTCTCATAAGGACCAGTAGGTTTTAAAGTACCCAACAAATAAAAGCAAATCAAGAGAAAGGCCAAAACCTTCATCATAAAGAGGATAAATTTAGTAACGTGGAGATTTCTATAACCATACTTTCCTCTCTCAAAATAATTTTCAGCGGCATCATGAATAAAATCAACAATATAGCTATCACATAAAGCATTATTATCATGATCCATAAGCATAACAGTACTATTACTGTCCACACAAGCATAATCAATTTCATTAGTAATAGTGGGAGTAAAACTAGCACATCCATCATTGTAATCATCATAAATTGGAGGCATAGAATAATCATAGTGAATTTTATCCTCAATAGTAGATGGACTGAAAACATCATAATCATCATGGTAAACATCATATATGGAGGCATATTATAATCAACATAAATTTTATCCTCAATAGTAGGTGGACTGAAAATATCACAATGATTATAATCATCATATATTGGAGGCATAGTATCATCAAAATAATTTTTCCCCTCTATAGTGTAATCAGGAGAATTCAGGAACCAAGTAGGACTCTCATTAGTAAGAGCATTTTCACAAATAGCAAGTACATCATTTTTATCCTCACATAAAGTAGTAACAAGTTCTAAACATGGAGGATTATCAATAAGTTTACCAACAAAAGGTTTTTGAGTTTGAGTGTTACTATCATATGTTGATGGTGAAGTTGGGGGATCCAACTCTTCATTCTCCAGTTGTTCTTTTTCAGCATCTTCTTGAGATTGCATGGGCATCCCCAAGCTTAGGTTTTTGTCATCTTCTTCCTGCAAAATATTAGTTCTTTCCATGGCAGCAAGAGTTAACTTTTTACGTTTAATAGCATCTGCTCGAGAAAAGAAATCATCAGCTTCTTGTAATATTTCAAGTTCCTCAAGTATAAATGTTGCAAGTTCCTCAGGTGTATAATCAAAGAGAAAACCCATAGCAAAAGTAATGAGGAACTTACAACCAAACAAGTTTAAAGGAACCTCCCCAAGCTTAGATGATTGCAAGATAAAAAGGAACCTCCCCAAGCTTAGCCTAATGCACACAAGAATAGAAACTTAAGCGCTACGCTCCCCGGCAACGGCGCCAGAAAAGTACTTGATAACCCCTAAGAGCAAGGGATCACTGTAGCACCTCTCAATGTGGAAGTAAGGTATCGATCCGCAGGAGCAAGAAGGAAAAGTTATCTATTCCCTACAACTAAAGTGTCACAAGTTTTAATTGATTATGCACTAAACAAGTTTAGAGAACAAGATGGTTGGTTTGATGGATGTAAAAGTGTCCCAATCCTCTTCTTTGCAAGAGGACAAGACAAAGGTAGTAGCAAGTGAAAGCTCTCAAAGAGAGAAAGCCCAATCCTCTATGTAGCAAGAGGACAAGCTCAAGTGTGTGTTTCTTATAGGAACAATGGACATGGTTCATGGGTTCACTTAATCCTCTCACTCTCTCATCTACGGTGATCATCATGTTATAGATAAAGTACACACAATTGTCATGTTTTAATGGTAGCTTTTTATGACGGCTATATGTCCTAAAACACATAGTTGAAAGAAATACTCATTTGTGTTGCTAGGTCACCCCTCGTAAGGCTAGCGTGGTTTCTCTCACTCCCACATCATACTCTTTCTTTTACTCCCAGATAAAGGATGTTGGGCGGTTCTGTGTCACTCAATACCTATGTCGTGTCACATCGGCCATCCCGTACCCACATACATCGTACTTCTTTAAGAACAATATTCAACCAAAGTATGACAAGTCATAAAAGATCCAACACAACGGTAAATGCATAATAAATCATCTCACACCACAATATTCACCACAAAGGTATTACATAGATGACCGTAATCATGTTTGGCAGCTCATACGGTACTAATTAGTGAAGCTCAAGAGAGAGGAGAGATACAAAAGTTACCACCACAAACCCTAGTCCAGGGGGTGGACTACTCCCCCTTCATCATGGTGAGGATGGTGAAGAAGTTCTTGCTGTAGATATTGATGATGAACACGCCGGAGGGCGGTGGAGCCCTCCGGAGGCGATTCCGGCGGCGTTTCCCCCCTCCGATCTTCTCCGGCGGCAGCCTTCTGTATCTCTGTTTCGTGGTTTCGTGTTCTCTCCGCCGCCTCCTTTCGCGAAACGCCAGGAGACCTTTTTTATAGGTGTTTTTAGGTCAAGACGAAGTCGGTGGACGAAAGATCGACGGCCACGGAGCTCCGAGGTGGAAACGAGATAGGCCCACGCGGCCATGTACTTTAGGCCGCGTGGGACCCTCCCATTTCCAGCCTGTTGGGCTTCTGGTCTTCAATTTAAGCCCATTGCGTTCGTCTCGAAAATTCTGAACCGTGCTCTTTGACCTTGCCCTTTTTGGAGTCCCGAAGCTCCCGGAAAGTCTGAAACACTAAAAAAGACGTTTTCTGGAAAAACAGGGTTAATTCCAAATAAATGGGAAAACTATGAAGTATTCCCAAAATCATTATAAAACATTGATATAACCCTTATATGATGCAAATATGATTGGAATATAAGCAATTAAATTGCAAAGTTCATGTATGCATTTTACATGCATCAGTTGCCCATCAAAAGGCAATTGAGCTAGCGTCCCTCTTGTGTTGGCACTACTACAGAACACCCTATTAGTGGCGCACGTTTTTTACTTTCTGTGGCGCACCGGGAGGTTTGTAGGGTGCGCCACAGAATTCTCGCCACAAAAAATATTTCTGTGGCGCACCCAGCGCGGTGCGCCACAGAAATAGCTCGGCAGCACCCCTATGCAGAGGAATTCTGTGGCGCACTGTTCCTTGGTGCGCCACAGAAAGTGGTGCGCCACAAAAAAAAACGTGCGCCACAGAAATATGAAACAGAAATACCGGTATTTTTTCGTTTTGCTGTACAAATACAGGTATATACAGGATTTATACAGGTTTATACAGAAATACAGGTATATAAACAGACAAACACATTAATCAATATGTCATCACACATATTACTTAGTGCCCGATCGAGATACATATACACATAGTCACAAAAGTGCCGAATGTTTCATCATTTCACACTACACATTACAAATCAAGTGTTCGCCGCCTAACTATGATCAAATGTAGTACACATCGGCGATGATGGTGAGCAAGAGCGCGCGGGAGCATGCATGATCATGGAGTCCTCTTCTTGAGCGGCGCCGGGAACGGTAGAAAGCCTTCTTTCGTCTTCCACTCCCTGGTGTCATTCTGTGCCTCTAGTCGTTCTTCGATATCCCTCTGACACAACCCTGAAGATGGATTGGGATATATATTGGTTAGTGATATAAATAGAGTATAATTTATTCATCTAAGTAGAGAGGCAAGACAATCAATCAATTGTCATGGTTGGAAATCATATGGCTATCCTATTTGGGTTTCATAGCATAGCATATATAATATATAACCCTACACATGCACTTCTATAATACCTCTGGGGTAGTGGAAGGACCCTGATTTGTGAATGACATCGTCGAGGATGATCGTTGACAACTGCAGCCGGATGCGATGGAAGTCTGTTCTGTAATCAGCATCGGTGAGAGCATCCGCCATTTTGGTGTATTCTGCGAGACCAGATGGAATCTTCGTTTTCTCGAATCCCGGACAATCGCTTTAAGGTGATGGAGGGCGTAGTAGGCCTCCTTCACGCTGCCATCCAGTTGCTTGATGCAATGGAAGCCGGTCCCATGCTGGAACTTGTGTGTGTTGTCCTCCGTGAAGAATTCCGACTTCTTATGGAAGGGGCCGCCCTTTTGGGCATAGGCCTCGAGAGCGTCATCGAGAACACCCTTTATTCTGGTGTATCGTCTCGGCGTGGATTTATTCCCCGAGTCCAAATAAGTGGCAATGGACCACCTCGGGGATACGTAGATGAGTGCGCAGTACTTGTCCCTGCTCAACACAATTGAAACAGAATGTTGGACAAAGGATCAGCGATGGAAGAAATGTACAAGAAGGCATAAGATCCGACGGTGGCGAGCGGATGTGTACTTACTCGAAAAAGAAAGGCAGAAGAAGGGCGTTCTTCCTCTTGTTGGCCAGCATGACCCTTACGAGGTACTCCGTGGCCGTTTCCCGTGTCTTTGATCCTTCCACCAGATGGCTGTCGCGCATGTAGTAGGGATCCACTATCGCGACGTACGGGGTATCATCTCTCCTGATCTTCATCGCCATATCGAGCGCATATAGGCGGACCATGTTATAGTCCAGCCGTTGAGTGTGAAAGAGTTTGAAGATGTCCTCGTACGCTATGAAGAACACATCCGCGGGGTCTTCCTGGACGAAGTCCACCAGCTCCTTTGGCACCTTGACCGCGAACGCCGGGTAACTCGGCTGCTTGTCTTTAAGAAGGAGCTCCTCTAGATGCAAGATAGATTCCTGCAAGGCAATCATGGGTCCTTCTGCAAGGCGGAGCAAGTCCCCAGACAAGATAGGTTTACCAGCTTCATGAACTCGGGGGAAGCCATCCGCACGGGGTGGAATCGTGTCTTCAAGACCCCGGATCTTAGGAGCTGGCTGGCTCGCAGAGGTGGAGGATCCTTTTCTCTTCCTGTGCTTCTTGTTCTTCATCTCTGTGGATTGTGGGGGTGAAGTGAACCCCGCTTTAACAGTTTCTTTCAGTGTGTTAGGGCTGAAAATGTTACCCGGTTGAGCTTGATGATCGCCGGCATCCGGAGGCGTGTCGGTGAAGGCCAGGCGTTGTGTGCATGAAGTGGGACGAGCAGGTTGACCGCGGTGGTCGCGGAAGGGTTCTTCATCCACAAGAGGCATGTACATACCATCCATGCAGGCGCCAGTGTTGATGTAGTCATCGACGTTGACATCATTCTCCTCCTCCTCATTGTCGTCGTTGCCACCAAGTTGAGGTGCAACGGCTTTGTCCTAAACATAAACAATAGCACATCCGTTAGTCGGGAAAGTCGGAAAGTCGGGGAATTCGGAAAGTCAGAACTAACCTTGGACGGTTGCGGTGAAGATGTTCCCAACAACTGTTTGTGGCGGTTGGTGGCGGCGACGACCGGCGGTAGCTTCCGGCCGGTGGTGGCGGCGACCGGCGGTAGCTTCCGGCCGGTGGTGGCGGCGACCGGCGGTTCCTTCTGGGTGGTGGCGACGGCTGCTTGTGGCGCCGGTTCATCCGCAACAGCTTTTTGTGGCCGCCTCGACGGGGGCCGAACGACCGGGGCCGGGGCCTCGAGGTGGCGCCGCCGGTGCGCCTGACCCCATGAAGAACATCCCCAAGACGAATCTGGGTCTTCGGCCATTCCATCATCCACTTCCCGCATTCGCCAAGCTTCATGTGTTTCTCGGCTCCCGGAGGTTGCGTGGGGGGGTCGATGTCACGGAACTCAGGCAGTACCTCGCTCACATTGACTTTCATCACGACCTCGCTCATTCGGGTGTTGTGCATATCGCGGGTCAAAGGTTGTATGATCTTGGCCGTTGCGACTTCCTTCAACTCGCCGCCGACCCCCACCCTATGCAGGAGTATGCAAGGCATGTCCTGGGAGTCAACACATGTTGGGCACCATGCATGAGATATGGCAGTCATCAAAGGCATATATAGTCATAGAAGATGTCGCGGACTAACTAATTAGTTACCTTGGTGATGGCGTCGAGCTCGGCTAATGTCGAGACAAGGGCGCCGGTGCCGGCGGCCGGCCTATCATTCTCCGGCCGCTCGTGCGCATTATCATTATTCTCCGGCCTTGGTGTATGTTGATCCACGACAGGGAGCACCGGTGGGGTCACCAGGACCGGCGACACGTTATTGCTGGAGGTGCTGCCGGCGAAGCTGGGCACGTGTATCGGCCCCTGTTGACCTCTCGCGTTCCAGGCAGCTAACCCCTCCATCAACCCAGGGGGTAACAATCGTCCGGAGCTGCTCGTTCACCTTCTCGGCCACTAGCTTGTCCACCATGCTAGAGTCCACCTTTTCTTTCTCTAGTGTCTCCAGCTTCTTCCTTAGCTCGAGAACCTCGGCTCTATCTTTAGCCGGCTTCCTCCTCTCCTTTTTCTTGTCGGTGTCCGTGCTGTAGTACTCGATGAACTTCATCGCCGTACCAAAGCCGGTCACACGGCCAGCTGACGTCGGCGGCTTTGACTTGTCCCTCCCCTTGAAAACGTTCATCGCCCGGTTGAAAGTCGTGTCCCACGGGCCGGCCTGAGCCTCCTGGGACGACGGGCCGGCCTCAGCCTCAGCCTTCAACTCAGCCTCCTGCGGACAAAGGAAATAAACGTGAACCCATGTAGAAATCAACGCAAATGGACTTTGAGATATCCGCGGTAATTAAGTTCCTTACCAGCGTTTTCTCGAAATCCAGCACATCTTATAGTCGGTAACGAATTCCCCCGTCCCCGGCTTCAGATAGTAGCGGGACCGAACAAAGTTCCTAACTTGCTCGTCCGTGATTTTATGCCACATGTTCTCTTTCCCAAGTCTCGCAACCTCGGCATCCTCCTTGTCCCAAACGGGCTGTTTTCCTGCGTAACCGCCGCTTCCCAAATGGTGGTTACCTAAGTTCAGTGCCCGCATTTTCTTCCCCCACTCGGTCCATTTTTCAGCCTCCGGAGATGCCAAGGACAACTTCAATGCCTCGAACTCTTCTATGTCGATGTACGGCTCTTTGGCACTGATCTCTTCCCAGCTAAGACCCTTTTCAATCTTCGCCTTCACCCGGCCTCTCCAGCTGGTCAAGGCGGTGTTCATCTTCGTGATGGCGAAGCTGTCCACCTTTTTGTTTCCATCATCCGGGAAAATGTATCGTTCGTGAAGCTTCTTGAGGAGTTGTGTGCGCAAAGCCTCATTCTCTGCGCTCCTGAGGTCATACGTGTTGATCGACACGGTTTCCCGGAGGATGCACCCTAGTTGCATGCCGTACCCTTTTGCGATGTTCCTAGGCTCCTGGGTTGGCCACTTTTCGAGACCTTAGTGAACGTGTCGTGATGCCACCGCTTGCGGTGTCCGGTCCTTCCTCTGCTTCTTAAGCTCTTAGCGGTCGGGTTACCACCACCACCGCCATCCGTGTGGTCGCCACCCCCGACATCCGTGTGGTCGCCGCCCTCGGTGGTGGTGGTTGCGTCCCCATCTCCGTCGGTGTCCTCCGCATCCTCCATCTCCATCTCTAACAGAAAGTCACCATCGCCGTCACGAGCCAGTTCGGCGGCCTCCGCATCCTCCATCTCCGGGTTCACTTCCCAGAACGACTTGTTCTTTTCTCTAGCTTGTTCTTCGACGCTCATGTGCTTAGAAGGGCCGGCCTCGGAGGACATGTTTGCACTGCATTGAAAAAGAGGAAAAAAGTTAGTACAACAAATATAACAAAAGCATCACTTAATTTAGTACTAAGATACCCCGGCCCATGCATTAGCCGCAATACCCCATATGTCCTATTTTTAGCAAAGTCATGCTAAATTTCACGAAAAATTTTGGCATGACCTTTGCTAAAAATAGGACATATGGAGTACCCGAATTTGCCGGAACGGAAGTTAATCGACGTTCCGGCAATCTCAAGGGCCTCACGGGGTACCTGCACAAGCATTTCACAAATAATATCCCGCCGGCATCGCTGGCCGGCAACAGCATCACATGAACACATTTCCTGCCGGCATAGCTGGCCGGCAACAGCATCACAAACAACCACGACACGATGGTCGTGGTAACACAGAACACATGGTCACCGGAGGTTTTCGACGAAATGCTCACCAAAGGGGAACTTTAGTTTAGTAGTTGATGTAGTCAAAGCCGATGGTCTGCACAAGAAAAGCATAAGAATTAACACTTCTAGTACACCATAGTGGCAGTAGCAAAAATAGTGGTAACAAAACATCTAGCACACACAAGCTCCAACATTTCTAGCACACACAAGCACACACAGCAGCACGCAGTACCTAGCCAAATTAAATGACAAGCATGCTTATAAGATTCTGAAAGACATGGGAGTAAATAAATTGACTGAAGGATTCAATATCCATCATAGCAGAGAAACAGTAGGTGCAACTTACATACTTAAGTGTAGTTAAATGCTGCAAATGACCCCTAGATGTGGATATCTATAGCCCATACATAACTGCCATTAGACATGGAATTGCAGACAAACCAAAGATGTTCAAGAAAGTAACTTCTCGTGCATCTACCAACAGAACTCTTCCATAAACTCTTTTGGAATAGTAATCCACAAACAGAACTCTTCCAAAAACTTCACATAAACATGGTGTATTAAGAGAAGAACTAATTTAAAAGAAAGATAACTCATACCCACATTTCATATCAAGAAAGAAACAAATTTTACAGTCAGATTGGAGTTAGAAGTTCGGTACTAGCTAGTACATCACAGACGCATGATGCTTCTTATTTTTCTGCCAACAACAAACAGGCTCCAACACTACAGGCTCCAACACTACAGGCTCTAGTTTTCACTTCAACATGTTGGGCTAGGTTTATTATATTTACCTCCTGTTTGCAAATGCTACAGATGTAAACGTTCCATCTGTTCCATCATAGTATTACACAACAGAAAGCCTAGGACTCAACTCAACAAAGAAACTAACTGAAAAGAGATGAATGAGAGGGGAATTTCTACAAACACCTTGGGTGCAGCAGTTCGGTAGGGGAGGGAGGAGGGGAAAGGGGAAGCACCTGGGGGAGGGAAGGGAGGGGAGGTCATCGAGCGCGGTGTAGAGATCGTCGCCGGTGCGGAGGGAAGGGAGGTGCGAGGACGGGAGGTCTTCGTCGGCGGCGCCACGCGGGGGCCGAGCGTGCGGTTAGGGCAGGGGCGTTGCGGGGGTGGCGGTGGAGGTGCTCCTGGCCGTCGGTGGCGGGGCGGGTCGAGCGCGGTGGAGTGGCGGCGAAGACGCGGTGCTCGTCGAGCGCGCGGGCGGGAGCTGCCGGCGGCGAGGACGCGGTGGTGGTCGTCGAGCGCGCGAGAGGAATTTTGGATCCTTAGCAGTTTTCGCGAAGTGAGGGAGGCAAGTTGGCGGACCCACATGTAAGTGGGCGCAACAGAATTCTGTGGCGCACCGTTGGAGTGGTGCGCCACAGAAAGGCAGGATTCTGTGGCGCACCGTTGGAGGGGTGCGCCACAGAAATTCAGGATTCTGTGGCGCACCTCCGGGTGGGTGCGCCACAGAATTGTCTAGTGCGATTTTTAAAAACCAGTTCTGTTGTATTATGACAATGAAATCTACATAGCCCAATGGATTGCTTCTGAAACTTGTACACTTGGGCAGCCAGGTTCAATTCCTGGCTGTCTCACATTTTTTTGTTTTAAAAAAATAAATTTGTTATTCTTTTTTGGTTAAATTTAAAGAAAGAACACACACAAATTTATGAGATACACATATCATAAATTATCTAATTCATGATATACATATACTTTGTCTCTCACACACAAAAAATCAAATTCAAATATAACATTGTCTCACACACACACACAAATTAAATACACCAAAAAAGTATTCTTCGTCTTGGTTCCGCGAGCTAGCTTCTTTTCTTTCCCTTCTTTGCGGTTGAAAACTTTAGGCCGGTCACCTTGAGATTTCTTCGCGTGAACGGACAACCTTTAGTAGGTAGGGAGGTCTTCCTTCTTTGTGTACTAGTAGTAGGCATGTCGAAGAACTTGTCGAATTCCTCCTCGATCTTTGGCTCGTTGTCCAAGTCTTGCTCGGTGGCGCCTCCTTCCATTCCGATGATGCTCCTCTTGCCCCTCCTCACGACAACACGGCTAGGCTTTGACGGGTCGGTAATGAAGAAGCATTGCTCAACTTGGCTAGCGAGTACCCATGGCTCATTTTTCGCGGAGGCGTTCTTCGATTTGGCATCGGGTATTACCATGGTGGTGAAATACCGGCCTTCTTTGACGACGTCCTTGGCCCATCTTACACGGAACATTGGCACCAACTCTCCACAGTAGTTGAGCTCCCATATGTCCTCAATCCTTCCGAAGTATCTTTCCTTGACAGTAGCCTCCTCATCGCCGTAGGATAGCATAGTTACTCCTGAGTTTTGATATTCCGACTTCTTGTCCTTTTCCTCGGTGTAGAATCTGTAGCCGTTGATGTCGTACGCCTGATAGGTCTTTACGTTGTGCGAGGGACCCCGTGATAAGGAGAATATGAGTCTTTCATCTTCCGTAGATGGTGCTTTGTTCTTTGCTAGCTCCAGTTGCTTTTGCTTGAACCAACGCGTGAAGCTAGAGTTGTGCGCTCTGGTTACGTCTCCCTTCTTCCTCGGCCGGCCCAGTTTGATGTAATGTTGCTCGAGTAAGCATTTGTGCTGTTCCACCCAAGTTTCGATCAATTGTAAGTGTTGTAGCGCGACCCGGTGAGCCCTGTCGAAGTCGTCCTTTCGACCCTGCATGCTGACAAAGGTTGAGCTGGTGCCCTCTCGGTGACCATATCCATTGAGCCTGCCGAAGTGTTTCCTCGTGGGAGACCAACATCCTGGTTCTCGGTGCTTAGATAATTCTGGCAGAAGGAGATGCACTCGTAGGTTAGAAAGCCCTTGGCCATGCTTGCGTCTGGATGGGACCTGTTGCGGACGTATCCTTTCATGACACCGTTCATCCTTTCGAACGGCATCATGTAGTGCATGAACGTTGGCCCGAGCTGCCTGATGTCATCAACGACATGGAGAAGGAGATGCACGCAGATATCAAAGAATGCTGGCGGGAAGTAAATCTCGAGCTCGCATAGTATCAGCACGATCTCTTCCTCTAGCCTGTCGAGCTGCTTCACGCCGATCGACTTCCTGTTGATGACGTCGAAAAAGTTGCAAAGGGCAAGCAGCGTATCACGGACGTGCTCGTCCATTATCCCTCGAATCGCAACGGGAAGTATCTGCGTCAACAGCACGTGACAGTCGTGAGACTTCATCCCGCTAAACCTCTTCTTCGTTCCGTCCAGATATCTGCTTATCTGCCCCGCGTAACCATGAGGAAATTTGACTCCTAGGAGACACATGTAGAATTGCTCGAGCTCCTCCGGACTCATAGTGAAGCACGTAGCGGGAAGCACCACAGTGTTCTTCTTTACCCTTTTGCGGCGACCTTGAGTCCCTTCCGTCTGATCATCATCATCATCATCGTCATCGCTATCGGGAGCCTGAAGATCTTTCCTGACACCAAGCCATTTCAGATCGTATCTTGCTTTCGTCCCATCCTTGGTCTTTTCCGGCATGTTGGAAAGAGTGCCAAGCAGAGCCTCGGTGACATTCTTCGTAATGTGCATCATATCGAGGCTATGTGGCGTCTTGAGGACCTTCCAGTACTCCAAGTCGTGGAAAACAGACCTCGCTTTCCATACACCCAGCAGCGGATCTACCTTCGGTCGTTTCTTTCCCGGCGCGGGGCACTCCTCCCAATTTTTCAACAGCTCGTCGATTTCTGTGCCGCTCCTCGGGCTCGGGGCTCCTTCGATCTCGTCCTTACCATTGAACAGGTCACCGCGTTTTCTCCACGGGTGATCCATGCGAAGCCACCTTCGAGCCCCTGGGTACACGGTTTTCGAAGACCCGGGATTCCTTGGTAGCTGGAGATGCGGGGTCTTATCCATGCACCTGACACATGCGCAGAATCCGTGGCCTACCTGGGCCGATACATATGAGCAACCAGGATAGTCCTGCACCGTCGTGAGCAACGCGGCTCTCATGTCGAAATAATCTCCAGTGTAGGCATCCCACGTACGGGCTGGCGTCTCCCACAACGTGGCTAACTCCTCTTTCAACAGCGCGAGATACAGATGTATGTGGACACCTGCTTGTTTCGGCCCCTGAATGAGAATACTCATGTGTATGTACCTTTGCTTCGTGCACAACCACGGGGGAAGGTTGTAAGGCCATACAAACACGGGCCAGGTGCTATGCGTGCTACTCTGGTTGCCGAACGGATTGAGTCCATCGGTGCTCATACCGAGCCTGACGTTCCTTGCGTCGCCTCCGAAATTTCCGACGGCGTCCAACTCTTGCCACTGGCTAGCGTCTGAAGGGTGTGTAAGGATCCTGCCCTTCTCCGGATCTTCTTCGGGCTTCTCCCTTTCCGCGTGCCATTGCATGAGCTTTGCTTCCTTAGGGTCCACGAAGTACCGCTGCAGACGGGGAGTGATAGGAAAGTACCATACCACTTTTCGAGGAACTTTCTTCCCACGGCTCTTGTACCGTCCTTGGCCGCACACCGGACATGTGGTTCTGTCCTCGTACTCGCCCCGATAAATTGCGCAATCATTGATGCAGGCGTGGTATTTAACGTGCGGTAGGTCAAGAGGGCAAACGACTTTCTTGGCCTCCTCGATACTAGTTGGCAATGTGTTCCCCTCGGGAAGACGCTCGTGGAAGAATTGCATGTTCTTGTTGAAGCTCGCGTCGGTCCATTTGTTTCCCGACTTCATCTCCAGAGCATCAAGCGTTACTTGCAAGCGCGTATCCTGTGGCCGGCACCCAGGATACAACGGAGTCTTCCCGTCTATCTCCATTTGCGCCAGCTTGGCTTTCTCTCTAACGGTGCTCGCGTTCTTGAGGAGCAGTTCTTGAACATGAGACTCCATCAAGGCCGACATTAGCGAGCTCTGCGGCGTGTTCGCGTCTTCTCCACCACCATCATGACCATGTCCGTCGGCATCTCCTTCGTCACGATCATCTTGCCCGCCCTCGTCTTCAGGCGCAACATTTGCTGTCGGCGCTTGGTTGAAGCCTTCCATGAAACCGCGCCTGAGCAGGTGTTCCTCCAATTGTCCGGAATCAGGGTCGATCCATCTCACAAATTTGCAACTTCTACACGGACATCGTATCTGGCGCCCGTTGCACCGATCATTTCCGCCTTCGCTTCTTCCTTGTAGTTGTTGATTCGATGGAGCTCATCTTGATGACCATGGTCGCCTACGCGGTATACATATAGAGTATGTGTTATTAATTAGAATTAATTAACCGCAACATGCACACACACACATACAAGCTTCTCATGCGGGAAGTCGGAAAGTCGGAAATGTTCGACGAAAAAATTCGGCATGACTTCCCCTAAAAGTAGGACATATGTGGTGCAAAAATTTACCGAAATGGAAATGAATCAACATTTCGGCAAACATCCATGCACCACGCCGGCGCAAGCAAAACATGCAAAGATTCATGCAAACCACACACACAAGTTTCATGCATAGATCCGTTCAACAATAGTTTGCTTCATGCAAACCACACACACAATCGCCCGCCGACAAGTTTCTCATGCCTTTAACAAACATCCATCCAACAATACCCACCTAGTAGATCTAGATCCGTTGCCGAGACGTGACCGTGATCGATGAGAGAGAGTGTGTGGTGATGGAGAGAAAATTGTGGACAAAAAGAGGAGGAGAATATATATGGAGGCTCTCCCAAGCCCTCACCAATTATATATCAAATAAATAGGTTTAATAACAAATAATGGAGAATAGGATGGTCAAAATGGCATGGGAGAGAGGAGGAGCTCGAGCTAGATGGGAGGATGAAGAAGGTCACATGCATGGGAAAGGGTGGTGCCACCTTTTTGTAGATCTGGGCCAACTTTCTGTGGCGCATGGTGTTTGATGTGCCACAGAAAGTTAACATTCTGTGGCGCACCAGCCACGGTGCGCCACAGAATGTCCCCAAATGGACCTTGGCCCAATGATTGCACGTGGGACCCATAGGAATTCTGTGGCGCATGGTCTCATGCGCCACAGAAGTCTGGCTTTCTGTGGCGCATCTGTGGACATGCGCCACAAAATTTTGACTTTCTGTGGCGCATGGGCAAAAGATGCGCCACAGAAAGTCGGAAATGTCTGTGGCGCATGAGCATCCATGCGCCACAGAAATAATTCTGTGGCGCACCAATTAATGGTGCGCCACAGAATGCCAACCTCCCTTAACCCTTTTCCTAGTAGTGTGGGTGACATTTGAGCACGTAGTCTTCGTTAGATTGTCTATCTTCGAGTGCTCGCCCTTTGGTCGCCCAACCCCATCATTCGCTTTTGTGTGTGTTTCTTCATCATTTGTGGTTGGAGTTTCTTTAGTAATTTGATCATTGTGGATTTTCTCTACCTTTGACAATATACTTTTCGTCGGGTTTGCTTGTTTCGTTTGCCACTTCATACCTTCCTATCCTCATAAGTGTGTGTGTTGGGTGTTAGAACCGATTCTCTCCTTTCAAGCCACATTATACTTGGGATATAGTTTGTCTTGGTTTTTCTTACCGCACATCTCACTTGTTCTTGAGACAATGTTTAGGGGAAGTACAAACGGAAGCTCAAGCTTGGATGAGAAATCCATGGTGGAGTTCACGGTGATCATGGCTATGTCACACAAACGGAGTTTGTTGGTCTTCGACACTTTCTCGTGATAACCTAGGACGCTACGAGCGCCGTCTTCAAGCTCAAGAGAACAACTTCAACAACCGCATGCATGCTCAAGAAGCAAATATGGAGCGGATGACCGAATCTCTCAACAACCTTGTGCGACAACGAGCTTCTTCACGCTCAAGCCATACAAGAAGCACCTCAAGGTCGACACAAGCACGTCATGGACGTCATGAACCTCGACAAGAACGTCAAGATGATCCAAGGCGCGACGCCCATGAACGACCTCCTCCTATCGTTGAACAACGACATGATCTTCACGCGAACAATGCCAATGCGCATCAAGAGCAACCTCACCAAAATGTTGAACATCGCGAACGCAATCCATCACCACCACCGCAACAACGTGATCGTCATGACCCATTGGCTAATGACAATGGCGTTCCGGGTGCAAATGATTTTCATGAACAAGGACGTCATCCCCGTCATCCTCCAAGGCCACGCCATCAAAATCATGAAAATGTGAACAATATCGAGCAAGAGCTTCCACATGATCGTCACCAACACCAACGTTCCGAGTCAAGTGATAACGAGTCAAGCCAACACAATGGTGATGGACTCAATTGAAGGAGACGTGGACGTGCATTCCCACGTGGTGCCCATGGTGACAACTATGATGACTTGAACAACGTCCGCTTTGACATACCCAAGTTCTACGGCACAAGTGATCCGGAAGCTTACTTCTCATGGGTACTCAAGGTTGACAAGATCTTCCGCGTGCAACGCTTCTCCGACAAAAGAAGGTTGCCTTAGCCTCGATGGAGTTTGAAGAGTATGCCCTCTTGTGGTGGGAACAACTACAAGATGCTCGCGTCGCTAACCACCAACAACCAATTGACACTTGGGTTGAAATGAAAGAAACAATGTACAAGCGCTTCGTGCCAAGCCATTACACTAGAGACTTATACAAGAAGTTGCAAGAGTTGAAGCAAGGTTGAAGTCGGTTGACGAGTACTACAAGGAGATGGAAATCTCCATGATGAGAGCCAATGTCAACGAGTACGAAGAGCAATCCATGGCTCGTTTCATGAATGGCCTCAACTATCCAATCAAGAAGATGTGGAGTTCCAACCATATGCCTCTTTGGTTGAGCTAGTACATCAAGCTTCCAAGGCCGAGCGCCACGTGCTTGAAGAGCTCAAATACCTCAAGACAAAGGCATTCTTCGCCAACAAGCCTTCTTCGTCAACACCTACACCTTCACAAGCTCTTCCTCAAGCAACACACGAGGTCCTCCAAGAGTCTCTACTTCGACACCTCAAGCGCCTCAACCTTTCAAGAAAGTACCTCCCCTACAAGGCGCCTCAAGGATCTTCGTCCGGCACAAGACTTTGCAATGCTACAAGTGCGGCGGACAAGGGCACAAATCTTTTGAGTGCACCAACAAGAAGGTCATGATCATCAATGACATGGGAGAGTATGAATCTATGAGTGAAGATGAGTACAATGCTTTGAACAAGGTCGCCACAATGCAAAGTGCTCAAGAAGAAGAAAGTGAGATATATTGTGATGGCGACAACAACCCTTCCTTGGTTGTGGCAAGAGCTTAACCACCAATGTTCAAGTGAAGAAGACCAAAGATGCAACTTGTTTCAAACAAGAGCGGGAATCAATGGAAAGTCCATCAAGGTCATCATAGATGGTGGAAGTTGCCACAACCTAGCGAGCAAAGAACTTTGTGATAAGCTCAACTTGAAGTTCAAGAAGCCCACATCCTTACCATGTGCAATGGTTGAGTGATACCGGAGCCGTCAAGATTCAACACATGGTGCAAGTGTCCTTCAAGATTGGAGCCTATGAAGATACGGTTGATTGTGATGTTGTGCCTATGACCGTTTGTCACTTACTCTTGGCGTCCATGGCAATTTGACAAGGGTGCTATGCATGATGGAAGGACAAACTACTATAGCTTCAAGAACAACGACAAGACCTTCGTCCTTCGTCCCATGACACCAAGTCAAGTCATCGCCGACAACGCCAAGACTATTGCAAGGGCACAACAAGATCGTTCGTCAGTGAGATGAGTGGTGAGCGAGAGACCCACCATAAAGTGAGTGAGAGCCACAAGCCAAATGAGTGTGACACTTCAAAGAGAGTTCCCACAAAACTTACACTATTTGCCACAAGAGAGAGATGAGGGAGTTGAGAGAGAACCCATCCACCCTCCACTATGTGCTCATATGCAAGGGTGAAGTTTCTATGACTAACACTTTCACAAACCTTCCTCCTTCTTTGTTGTCTCTTTTGAAGGACTTTGAAGATGTCTTCCCTCAAGAAGTGCCACCGGGACTACCTCCTCTACGCGGAATCGAGCACCGCATCGACCTTGTTCCCGGCGCACCGCTACCAAACCGCGCTCCTTACCGCACCAACCCCGAGAACAAAGGAGATCGAGCGGCAAATACAAGAACTTCTTGCCATGGGACATCCGCGAGAGCTTGAGTCCGTGCGTGCCCGTCATCTTGGTACCCAAGCACGACAACACTCTTCGCCTTTGCATGGATTGTCGCCCATCAACGCCATACCGTTCGGTATCGCCATCCTATCCCTCGACTTGATGATATGCTTGATGAGCTTTGTGGTTCCGCTATATTCTCCAAAATTGATCTTAAAAGTGGATATCATCAAATACGAATGTGTGAAGGTGATGAATGGAAGACCGCATTTAAAACAAAGCTTGGTCTTTATGATGGCTGTCATGCCATTTGGTCTTTCCAATGCACCTTCTACTTTTATGCGTCTCATGAATCATGTTTTGCGTCCTTTCATTGGAAATTTGTTGTGGTATACTTTGACGACATCCTTTTTATAGCAATCTTTGGAAGAGCACACTTCTCATGTTGCTCAAGTTTTGTTGGTTCTTCGCAATGAAAAGCTTTATGCAAATCTTTCTAAGTGCACTTTTGCCACCAACAAACTTGTTTTCTTGGGTTTTGTTGTTTCTTCGGATGGAGTCGAAGTTGATGAAGCAAGATACAAGCAATTCGGACTTGGCCTTTTCCGATGTCACTTGAGGAGTTGAGACGTTTTCTTGGTTTTGCCGGATTTTACCGCCGTTTCATCAAGGATTTTTCCACAATTGCTTGCCCCCTCCATGAACTTACAAAGAAAATGTACCTTTCATTTGGGGCAATGCACATGATTTTGCTTTCAATGAGCTCAAACGGTTATTAACCGAAGCACCACTCCTTGCCCTTCCGGATTTCTCTAAGACATTTGAGATTGAATGCGATGCAAGTGGATTGGGCATTGGTGGAGTGCTTATGCAAAATGGTAGACCCATCGCATACCATAGTGAGAAACTAGATGGAGCTCGCTTGAATTACCCCATTTATGACAAAGAGTTATTTGCTTTGGTTCGTGTTTTGGATGTGTGGCAACATTACCTTCGTCCTAAGGAATTTGTCATTCATTCCGACCATGAATCCTTGAAATATTTGAAAAGTCAAACAAATTTGAACAAAAGACATGCTAAGTGGGTTGAGTTCATTGAGTCTTTCCTTTGTAATCAAATACAAGAAAGGTAAAGACAATGTGGTCGCGGATGCTCTATCCCGCAAGGCCAACCTACTTACACGTCTTGACATTAGTGTCTTGGGTTTGGATGAGATAAAGAGTTGTATGCTACCGATGCTTTCTTTGGAGACATTTTCGCTCAATGTTCGGAGCACAAAGGAATTGGTGATTTCTATTTGCCAAAGGTTTCTTGTTTAAGGCTAACAAACTATGTATACCCGAGTCTTCGCTTCGTTTGGTCCTTTTGAAGGAATCTCATGGAGGATCACTCATGGGTCACTTTGGCCGCGACAAGACCTACGCCATGCTCGCCACCAACTACTATTGGCCTAGAATGAAGCGTGATGTGGAACGCCTAGTTCGACGATGTTCTACATGTCTCAAAGCTAAGTCTACTCTAAACTCTCATGGCTTATACACCTTTGCCTATTCCACATCACCCATGGTCCGATATAGCTATGGATTTTGTCTTAGGACTCCCACGCACTAAAACAAACAAGGATTCCATCTTTGTCGTCATTGATCGCTTCTCTAAAATGGCACACTTTATACCATGCAACAAGAGCGACGATGCTTCACACATTGCTACTTTGTTTTTCAGGGAAATCGTCCGTCTTCATGGCGTGCCCAAGACCATTGTGTCGGATCGTGACGTCAAGTTCGTGAGCTATTTTTGGAAGACTTTGATGGCCAAGATGGGAATCAAGCAACTATTCTCCACCGCATACCACCCTCAAACCGATGGCCAAACCGAAGTGGTGAACCGAAGCCTATCACACTCCTTCGTGTGTTGATCAAGCCTAACTTGAAGAATTGGGAAGAGTGCATCCCACACGCGGAGTTTGTCGGGGGAATACTTTCTGGATTAACCCGCGGCCCAGTGCGACTTAACTTACTCGCACGGACGAAGGCCCACTTGGGAGCAAGCCCAATATTGAACCGCCATAAGGGGAAAGATCTAGAAGACATATCCCGGAGGACGTGAAGACCAAGTAGTCTCCGAGTAGGCCTCTGTGGATGTATTCCTTATGGGGGAAGTTTCCTTTTGTAACCTAGCGAGCCTCTGTGTATATAAAGAGGACTCGCAGGACTTAGAGCGGGTCAAGCTATCAAGCCCAAACCCTAGCTCATACGGCGAGTACCAGATCGGATCGCCTCCATTGTAACACCTCGATTATCATATCAATACCAATCTAGGGTAGGCAGGAAGTAGGTCTTTTACCTCACATTGAGGGGGCCGAACCTGGGTAAATCTGTGTTGATCTTTGTTCCTGCGATCCCAAGCTCGGAGATGCTTGACTCGCGTAATCCCACACCTACGAAGTCATCTATGACACCTGACGTGACAAACCCACGACAGTTGGCGCCCACCGTGGGGCCTGCGGTCAAGAGCGTCACGTTCCGCGCAGGATCCATGAAGGGAGCTGAAGATCTTGTTGTTGGCCGTATCATCACGGTCAATGGCACACCCCTCATCGACGATTCAAGCTGGGGGCCGGAAGCAGATTACTTGGAGACCGGCCACGTCATCCCCTTTGGATCCATCAACGTCTTCGTCGGCTTCATTGGCGGCGAGTCAGAGGATCCATCGCAACATGGCGACTCAGAAGAAGGAGTCGCGGTAACAGTGGACCAAGAAGAAGAATCTATCAACACGAGTCGCTGCCTCTCGAAGACGAAGAAGGCCAATCCATTGAGTATGTCCTTGAGGAAAGGCTATGCGGAGGCCCTGTGGATAGTGGCTCGCCCTCTGTAGAAGATCGGCACGTGAAGGGGTCTACAGGACCACAGAAGCAGACGAAGGGCTGGGCATGCCACCAGGCAGCTTAGCCCCCACACCGCCGGAAGCAGCAGAACAAGCCGCGCTAGACGCATCAGGAGTCGCGGCATCCGCTGCGATGACGCCAGGAGTCGCGGCCTCAGGAGTCGCAAACAGAGAGACTCCACCTGGAGTCGCGCCTGCGGAATCAGGGTCAAGGGTAACCCCCACGCAGCGGTCACGCCGCCACAGGGAAGCGTGTTGTTTACGCCAATATCTGCGGTTAACGCGGCTGCTAGGGTGACAGAATTGGAGGCTACCAGGATCGGGCTATATGATGAAGTCCAGAGAATCGCAGATGAGAGAGCCAGGCTGGCGCGTGAGGAACAGCGCCTCCAACAGGAGCAACTGCGACTCATCGAGGAAACCAATACTCTGCAAGGAATACAGGCCACCTTGCCACACAGACGCCACGCGAGTCGCCTGCAGCCAGGAACAGTAAACCCTATGGAGCTGTTCCAATCACCTACCGCTGAACCAGCAATTGCGGTCCCGTCAGCCGCCACCAACACGATCCCATCAGTCGCCACCAACACGGCGCACCCGGTCGCATGGTCAGGGGTCGCACAACCTTCAGTCGCGGTACCCGCACACATGGCACCATCTGCCATGGTTATGCGGTCCGTGGCCCCGTTAGCTGCGCCCGCGGTTCAAGCAATCGCTGTACCATCAATCGTACCAGCGGTTCCATCTTTCGCAGCACCAAGAGTAGCAGAGATACCTGGTCAAGGGCCATAGTACAGGCTAACAACAGGGCCATGATGCCCCCGCCATTGACGCAGCCAACCTTTGTTCAGCAGTCGCCACAGCAGCCTCAAAGGTTCCACACGCCGCAAGGGCATTATGTTAGCCCAGTGGAGAATCTCTTTGCAGCCACAAACATCTTGGCCAGATTAGCGCCAGCAGGAAACACGCCAATGGACAGAGAGGCACGGCGCGCCATTGAGATGCTGAGCACAGCAGTAATACAGCAGGCGAATATGTCCGAACACGCAGGACGGCTGCACTCCACCCCTTACAATAGCAGAGCAACGGCGGAGAGAAGCATCCACGCGGAGTCGCCACACGTTGCGACCTCGAGTTCGGCTAGGCGACAAAGGGAAGATCAACCTGCGGCTCAAAATCAACCTCAGCAAATTCAACCCATAGAGATTGTGCAGCCGCGCGCGGCGGCCAATCCAATAGGAAGGCCAGCTTCGTCCAACCTATCGTCGCGACTCAAAGGCCCAGTCTGTTTCAGCGAAAGAATCAGGTCTGAACCGTTTCCTGCAGATTTCAAAGGCCTCGCAAGGTCGCCAACTACAACGCCAGCATGGACCCTGTTACTTGGCTCAACAATTACGAGATGGGCATGAGCATCCTAAATGCATCCGAAGAGATCTGCGCACGTTACCTAAACATGATGTTAGAAGGCGCAGCCCACATATGGCTACAAAATTTGCCACCAAATTCAATAAACTCTTGGGATGAGATGAAGGAAGCTTTTATCAAGAATTTCCAAGGAACATGCAAGCGACTCTGCAGCATAGAGGACCTTGAGCGTTGTGTACAGAAGGAAGGCGAGTCGAGTCGCCACTGGATGAGAAGGGTCGCAGAGATCATACATTCCTCAGATAACATACCACCCAGTTCAGCAGTCCTTGTCATGGAGAAAAATTGCAAATTTGAGCCGCTAGTCCACAAACTAGGTCGCATGAAGGATAAAGTCAAGAGCCTAAGCGAGGTAATGGCGGCGGCCAACAAGTATGCTAGCTCGGATAAAACCAGGGACGCATCTGATGGGAGGAAGAGGAAAACACTGGCAAGGGAAAGAAGGCCAGTAGCAAGCCTCAACAACAGCAAGCTAGCAATGCCAATGCGAGTTATAACAAGCGCAAAAACGAGGAAGGAAACTCAGGGTTAGTCGCAAATACGAATACTCGTTACAAACAAAGCAGCAGCAGAGGAAGGAATTTTCACCCAGTTAATTTGGAAGAGGTTTTCAACCGCCCCTGCGACATCCATATAGGAAAAGATGGGAAACCACCCAACCACACGAAGGCACAGTGTTATCATTACAAAAAGTGGAAGGATGGACAGCCACTCAACACAAACTTCAATCATCAAAACAACGAGGAAGGTAAACATGGCGGAGGCAACAACAGCAACAACGCCGTCCCAAATCCGCAGCCAGATCAGCCACAGTTCCCAAAACAGTTGGGTCAGTATCATACCATTGTGGTGAATACTTCAAGGAGGGAACAAAAGCTGCGACGACGCAATCAGGCTGTTAACGCCATAGTACCAGCCGTCCCACAGTGGCTAAAGTGGTCCGAGCAACCAGTAGTTTGGAGCCGCGAGGATCACCCAGGAGAAATAAATGAAGAGGGAAAACTCGCGCTGGTGGTTGCCCCTCAAGTCGCAGGGTACAAGTTGAGCAAAGTACTGATGGATGGAGGCAGCAGCATCAATATATTATACTATGAAACCTTCAAAAGATGAACCTTCAAGAAAAGCAGCTACACCCATCAAGAACAACGTTTCATGGTGTCGTGCCAGGCATATCAGCTCAGCCATTGGGGCGAGTTAACTTGGAGGTCGCCTTTGGGACACAAAGCAACTTCAGGAGCGAGTACATTTGGTTCGAGGTTGTAGATTTCCAGAGCCCATATCATGCGCTGTTTGGCAGAGAAGCATTCGCAAAGTTTATGGCTAGGCCGTGCTATGTGTACCTAAAGCTTAAAATACCAGGCCCTAGGGGAGTCATCACCATCAATGGCGACAAAAGAATAGCTCAAGAATGCGAAGAGGCGACAAGGCCATAGCCAGAGCAGCTTGCATCGCAGAGAGCGCGCCCATGCGCGAGTCGCAGGAGAATTTTGATGACATCGTGAAGGCCAAGAGGCACCTGCCTGACTTGCGACTTCAGATTACGGCCGCAAGGGAGGCAAGGAAGTCAAAGGCTACAGCCATTGCCAATAAGGACACATCCCAGGCATCGCGAGTTGCCATCAGCAGCCGCAGCAAAATTATTAAGAGTTTACATCATCAAGCTGGCCACTCAGGGCT
Source organism: Poa pratensis (assembly GCA_947311845.1). Classification (NCBI taxonomy): domain Eukaryota; kingdom Viridiplantae; phylum Streptophyta; class Magnoliopsida; order Poales; family Poaceae; genus Poa; species Poa pratensis. The sequence continues at coordinate 31,782,245 of CAMZMU010000042.1, forward strand.
AAAAATTTCAATTCTGGTCGCCACTCAGGCGCGACCGACCCAATGTGACACTTCTGATCGCCACCTAGGCGCGATCGACCCAATTCTGGTCGCCACTCAGGCGCGACCGACCCATGTAACATCTCTGGTTGCCACCTAGGCGCAACGACCCAAGCATCATTCTGGTCGCCACTCAGGCGCGACCGACCCATGTAACATCTCTGGTTGCCACCTAGGCGCAACCGACCCAAGCATCACTTCTGGTCGCCACCTAGGCGCGACCGACCCTATGTATCATATAATGATTCTGAAATAAAGCATCTCAAACTACCAATTGAGCTGTGAGTCTTTTTTTTTTAATCATTGGTCCCTTGGGGTGCGGCGCTTTTTAGCGCGGCCTATTCCTTGGGATCGCCAAACAAGTGGCATTTATCGTGATTATACTCAACCTCTCTTGGATGCGACATGCACTATGCGGCCAAAGTACTGGGGGTGCGGCGTCAATCGAGTTTGATTGCCTATCATGGCGCTCTCGACCCTGAACACGCACTTTTACCTGGGAAATACTGAGCCGCGCAAGGGCCTAAGTAAGGAAAAAACCGAGACAAATCATAAGGACCAGCCTATGGTCGAAACATGTACTGCCAAGAGTCTTAAGCAAACCATAATATTGTCTTATGACACATAATTCTAACAATTATTACAGACCGCTAAGGGCCAAGATAATCAAACCATTGTTTTCTCTTTTCACTTTGTGCGCAGCTTTTGGCCGGTGGGAAGGAGGAACAGGCGGCTTACCAAGCTTGCCAGAAGGAGCAATCGCAGGCTCGCTGGAGGGCTCTTCTGTCGCGGGCTTGGGGGCTGCAGAGCTGGATATGTCGGGGGAGTATCCCCGGGTAGGGTCAAGGCTTGGCATAAGGTGGTGTTCCAAGTTGTGCGAGGTACGGAAAGGGCCGACCTGTTTGGGCTGGGAAGGTCCGAGTTCTTCTTGACCTAGAGAATACAGGCCGACCTATTTTGGCCCAGAGGGGTCCGAGGTATACTGTTGGCCAGGGCCGGGTTCACTGTCCGAGCTATGTTCTGCGACTGGACCTACCTCAGTGCGGTGGTTTTGTGTTGTGGGTGCAGGAGAAGCTGTGGGAAGGGAAGTAAGATCCGAGCTAGTAAAAGATATTAAGCGCAAGACCCAAGGTACGGCACGGACGCGCCGAGCAACGAGGTGATGGGCTGTAGGTCGGGCCGGAGTCAATGCCCTGTCACTTCCAGCCGGGTACTAGAGCGCCTGACACGGGAGCGTCTGTCAAGGGCATGGCAGAGGCGTGCTCCGGGTTCGGCGGGCCTGCACGTCTCCGACCGCTGACCACGCGAGGTCTGGGTAAAGGCTTGGTAGCTCTGCCAGGCCACGTCCTTGTCTCGGTCAGAGGGGGGAATGCTAGCTCTGCCGTTAGGCTTCAGGAGATGGGCAAGCCACGTCTGTCTCCCGACCGAGGTACGGGTGGTACAGGTGGTGACCGTTGCAGAGGATGGCAACAGTGTTCTGCGAGGGGCACAATGGTACCCGGCTGGCCTATATAGTGGGCTTCACCCCCTCTGCTAGAGGGGATGATCCAGGAGCCGCATCGAAGATCAAGAGAGGGAGAGAGAGAGGAAGCTCGGAAACCTCGGAGAGACCTCGGTTCAGGCTCGGAGTGTCTTTTCCTCTCTTGTATCATCATCTTCCACTCAAGTTCTCACCCTTGTATCATCATACAGCTCGAGGAGCAGCTTGTATTGTCACTTTGAGCTATACACTGACTAGGATAGTGCTGCAGTAGGGGTGTTAACCCCGCAAGAGGGCCCCGAAGCAGGGTACATCGTGGTGCGTTTTGGGTTCTTGCTTTCTTGGTTCTTAGTTCGTGTTCTTGCGTGTTCTTGCGTTGTGCACTTCTCGAGTGCATAAACCCTCCCCGATTCCCCCAACGACCATTCGGCCCCATCTTAGCCATACCTAT